>NW_021025247.1:351399-588216 GCF_004153795.1 Camellia sinensis
ATCTTATGCTATGCATGCGTGCATCATTCATCAGTATTGCATGCATCGGGCTCGGCGCATCATACTAACTGCATAGTATTTCAAATCTAACTTGAATATGTGCATCAAATGGTTGCATTTCACATGCCATTCTAGGATTAGCCGGGCCTATCCTAATTGCATTCTGTATGCGTTGCATTAGGCACTTAACATGGACTTGGATCATACATTGATTGCTAACGAGTTCTTTGTTTTGGCTTGGAGTACACTGTAAGTATTTTGTGCTTTAGCATCTCGCACGAGTGTGAATGTTAACATGACAGCATGCTTACCATGTGGCTAGATGCTTATGTGATATGAACTGCCTGAATGCCTGCGGGTGAAGGTTGGATTGCTTGAGTTGGAACAACTCATCAAAATCCGTGTTTTAGCCTACTCGCGAGTGGCAAATTTCAAAACATTTTCCAAACAAATGGATATGCGATGCTTTGTTCCAAATTAGGCGATCTAGTCTATACTTGTTTTGCTGTGCGCATCACATAGTAAATCTAGGCTAATAACCAGAATAAGAACACATAATGTTTTCAAAACAAGATATCATGGTTAGTAGAGGCCGATCTTCAGATCGGGCGAGAGGGGGTGCTCATAGCTGACCTTCTCCAATCGTACCCAAGTTCCCGAGCCGAGGCAACTTTGGTAATGACGGACACGTGGCCTTAGGCAAACGAGTCAGGGTTTCCTAAATTCCCCCATTAAAAAAATCTTTAGGTGGTGACTCTATATCTGGCAAAGCAGTCCGTGTTTGGCACTTCTTTTCTAAAAATCTGTTTTCTCAAAACGATTTGCCGGATTTGGACTCTTCGGTTCAGACTAAGAACCGTGACACAAAAGGGAGTCCGAACTGTGGTGGCATAAAGCCCGAGGGTGCGTCCACACCATGCCTAGTTTGTTATTTCATCTTTGAATACTTATCGTGGCTATTGCTTTAATGTGATCTCATGTTGTTGGTGTAAAATTTGACTGAATGTTGGGTTAGGTTGGTGAACATGGTTACTATTGTAGGTTAATTTGTATTTTGGGTTGAATGAATTTTTTTCTTTTTAAATTAGTTGTTGCACCATTGCTCTTTTGTCCTAGCTTTTGTGATTATTTAGCATTAAGTATTGAACCAATGTTTCAAGCGCAAATACCACATATATTAACTGTTATGACGGGAAATCAGTTTTCCAATGTTGATGTCAATTTTTTCCTCTTCAAAGTTATTTGGGAATTTAGCCATATGTTTATTTCTGGAGAAGGAATTAGAGTTTTGTTTCTCATATAAATAGTTTGTAATTCAGTATTCTTAGGAGTGCCTTTAGGCATGGGTCTTTTGCTGTTACAAAATATTTAAGTGGCATATTGACGTTTACATGGAAATGAAAGTATTCTATTTGCTCCATAAATAATAGTATCCTAGATGACTTGTATTTCTTGTGTTATTTAAAAGGATTCTCTATTTCTTGTATTATTATAAAATCGTATGTGGGATCATTTCTGCAATTATCATAAATTAACATTTCAATTCTGTTGTTAGTCATTTTTGATGATTTCTTTATCCCTACTTACGAGCTAATGTTTTCTTTTACTCTTTGTTTTATTTTGTTATGCTTTCCTTTTGGTATTATTATTATTTTTTAATATTTTTTCAATTAAAAATCTTTTTTGGGGGCTTTGATGGGTGGGTTGTTTTCAGATGCTTTGAAAGAACCTTTCCATTTCTTTAATTGACATTTTGTTCAGGTTTAGCAAAACCCTTTTTGTCATGTGTTTTGTGTATATTACCATGCATACTTTGATTTTTTTAATTTGACATTCTATGAAATAGCATGGACAAATTGTATGAAAATTTCCCACAACCTGCATTGTGCGTGGCACAATTTCTCATTTCATCTTCATGTATAGAACCAGCATTGGGTCCTAAAGCTTGTTTAAACAACCTAATTCCATCTATGTAATGTCCTGAAATAATTATAATGATCCAACCCAAGACAACTAATACGAGGTAACATAAATGAAACGATAAGCGATATACATTCATAAATAGTTCATCCTGAACCTACAACATGTGTTACAGGTAATAAAAAGGAACGAAGGCTAAACATATATTCATATGCCCTAAAGGCTCACACCTTTCCATTTTATGGATATTTCGTCCACAGGAATCGGCACCCACGTATACGCGCGGTTTTTGGAACTTTCACCTTGGACACACAGGTCAACTTAATTCAATGGAGTCCATCCCCTTTCTTTTCCCAAACGTGGAGTACATCTCATTTCTTCTCCCAAACATCATACATTTACAATGTATCAAAGACATAGTCATATTCAATGACAACAGATAAGAGATTAGTTTCAATTCACCTAATCCTCATGTAATTTCTACAACAATCATAGCTATCCTCCACCGATAGCCCAAAACAAATATTTCTAAATAGATCTACAATTTTCAAGACACATTAATTATCCAAATTTCCATAAGTGAGTGGTAATACATATCCAACTCCACAATTTATATAAACATTCATCCAATTTTATATTCCCAATACTAATTTCATTTATTTATACAAAATAACTATTTGAGACATTTTATGACAAAACTCCATTTTCTTCCAAAATCCATACTGGGTAACAAAATCAACAAATTTATCACAACACAACCTCACATCTACTCCCATAACCATTTTTAATGCATAAATTTGAAAATCCCTACTTTGATTTTTAAACCAAAAACCTAGTTTTGTTCAAAATTATTCCAAATTCCAATATTCTTTACACATCAACAAATAATTAAGTTAAAACTCATAGAAAAGTGTAAAAAGTCCTTACCTCAAGCTTAGAAGACCAAGGAAGAAATGGAGGAACTCTAAATACACCGAAACCAAGCTTTATTCAGATCAAATGAGAGCCCCTGGAGTGCTTTATCTTTTTAACAAAGAGAGTAGGGTAGAGAGATCCTTAGTTCTAGGTGTATTTGTAGAGAAAAGTAGGGTTTTAGAGAGAGTGTGTGTCGATCTAGGGTTTTGAGAGAAAAAAAGATGAAAAAGTGATGTAAAAAGGTGTTGTTGTGAACTGATATATGCGAACTCGCTCGAGCGCAGAAGTTGTCGCTCGAGCGACCAGTCACAATAAGTTATTCCACTCGAGCATAAGAAACTCTGCTCGAGCGCAGAATGCACACTCCCAGAAGTTTTACAGACAGAAGGCCGTCGCTAAAGTGTAAAAAGTCTCGCTCGGGCGAAGAACACTACCTCCTCGGTATCTCTACAGGCTTGCAAAAGTACTGGGAGTTCACAAAGCTCGCTCGAGCTAAGAGGCCAGTTTCTAAACAACAACAATTTGAACCAATTAGCAACCAACCTGTTCCAAACACACCCAAGACACTCCAATACTCAAACTCAATGAGAAATGAGGGAAATAGGACATTAACAACAATACAAAACCACAAAACCCGAGTCCAAGATACAAAAGGATCGGGTTAAAACCAGAATCGCTATAAAAATTACCATTCCATATATGAAGAATACAGGGTCATGGGCGGCGTAAATTGATTTTTTTTTAAAAAAAAAGGCCCCAAAATATTTTTGGCTATTATACTAGTCCACAAAAAAAATCCACCTAAATTTAAAAGGACTCAACAAAATTCGATGAAGATTCAAAACTAATAAATGATTGAGGTGTGAAAATTATATGGGGAGATGCACCTCTGAATCTCTGCATAAGATTGGAGTCTTGAATAATAACATCTCTTTTGTGTGAAACTAAAGCAGCAGAGGTGTGAAAATTAGAGTTGTAGCTTCTGCAGGTGTATGCCACTATTTTTTTTTTTTTTGCCGTAGTTATGAAGCTTCCTTTCATGGTGGAATAATGATTCTTAATGATCTTAGTGATCTCATTAAAGTAAGAGTAGCTTTTGGTGGAAATCATTTGATCTAGGATGCCCATTTCCTATCATTGTTCTTATTTTCAATAAGTAGCATCCGAGTAGTAGTCTGTGAGAACAAGGTAGGGAATAGCAGTTGGGCTCTCTTTGTGTTACTGATATGTTACTTGTTTCTTTTCTTTTCTATCTTTGTTCCTTTAGTTGGTTGCTCACCAATTTGGGGGTGTAGCATATGATAGGATGAGTTTTTTGGTGCCAACCTAATTAGGATAATCGTGCTCATCGTGATGCTTTTTTGCACTCACCTATTTTTATTGATGTAATTTGTTCTTGTACCTTGTACCGTGCTATTTCATCAATAAAGTTTCTCTTTTTCTGATCAAAAATAAATAAATAAATGATTGATGTAGTGAATTATTTAAACTAATAGATGATTGTTTTTACTTCAAAAAATCGAAAAGCCTATTTATTTGATGAGTTATTCGAAATTAATGGATGGTTGTTTTCCAAATTTATGAATTGTATATAGATTGCGATTAATTACATTAGTTACAATTATTTCTGAAGAAAAAAAAAATCAAATTTCAAATTAAATAAATCTTATCTATGCCAGTTATAAAAATTTTATTATTTTATTAAAAACATCAAATTTAATATTTTGTTATTTTAAATAAATCTTACCATTGTTTTATTATTTTATTCAGCAGCTAGCTAGTTCTAAATATTTTGATCAACCTTCTATTTATTTATTTTGTTTATATGATTTTGTATGGATTATGAATCTCCTCAATTTTATTAGATTTGAACGAGTTTTGGTGTGGGTAGGAAAATGATATAGGGTTTGCATGTTTAATATGTATGTTTAAGTTCAGAATTTATCATAAATTTTTATTTGATTTTATCCTTTATAAATTCATAAACTGTATAATAAATTTTAATTTTCTAAATTTCTCGAATAAAATTAATTTATACAGTGATGTAGTGGCTTTCATTTATTTAAATGTAGTGGCTTCTATATATACTTTGAATTAATGTTAGTTTTTATTAATTTTGATTATTTGGTAAAATGATAGTAATCTACATTGCAAATACACACAAACATATATAAATTTTGCCGTGTCCATATCTCTATTTTTTTGAAATCGCTGTGTCCCATGTCCGTATCTGTGTGCGTGTTCGTGTCCGTACTTCATAGCATGGTAGCGTCTTCTTTATTACGTTGCCAGAGTGTTGGGTATACCTCCTTAGGGGAATATGGGACTTAATTAGTTTATTAAAAAAAATTAATTTGATTTGGTGTTGGTTATAATATATTTTTAATATATTAGATCTAACCTTTGGAGACCCAATAGGTATTTAATAATTTGTTTGGTGGCAACTAAGGTTTTGACAAAAAGCCCAAGAGTTCACAATTGGTATTATATATACTTGCTAGGAGGCAGCGGCTAAGTCAATTCGGTGGGTTTGGTATATGCATAGTGCTTGGTGTATAGATTTTCAATTGGTGGCTGCTGTAAGGATTGGTCCTTTTTCAGCTGGTGCTTGGGGATTCTTTGGATGCTTTGAAGCATTATTTGTGTACATATTCGGCCGATTTGGAATATTATTTTGCGTCTTCTATAATTTTGTTTTGAAGGTTTTTGTTCATCTATTTGGTGGGGTTTTTGCTCTTGATTATTTGTGATTATTTGGAATTCACGTAAGGGTGGTTTTGTGAGACCATTCGTGTCTCGTTTGTAATCGTTTGGAAACTTTTTGATTGATAGTGGAATCGGATTTTGATCTCGTAGACATATCTCACATTGAGGGAATCACATAAAAATTCCTGTTTCATTATTGATTTAATTTTTCCATATTAAGTTTTATTCCCATTGCTTGATTTACTAGTGGGGAACCATATATTTTCCCGAACACATAGCAGGTACTCATCAAGTCATTTCTTCATAGTTTATGATTTATATTTTCAAATTTCCAATGATGGTGTATTTTGTTGGCTTGAGTAATATATAGATGGTTCTTCAATGTTCTAAGTAGAACAAAAAATTAAAAATTGCATTACCAATTTATTCATTTGTATTTTCTTTAAAAATAGTCTTTTTAATCGATTTCTTTGATTTCCAACTATGTTTCTTTGTTTTCTATGTCAAATTTTATTCTGTTGCATATTTCTTTGCTTCTGTAAATGTTAATTTTGTGCACTTCCAGATCGCGTTAACCATTTGGAAACATTCTTTTCAATTGCAAGAACTTAAGTTATAATTTGTTGGGAGGTTCTCTACCTTCAGGCCTGGGTCTTAATTCTCTTAAAAAGTTGTAAGGTTACAAACATCAATACATTAGGGTACATAGCATTGTTCCTTACTCTATATGAAGTCTTCTTATGTCATCTTATAACTTAATCTGTATCATTTCTAATGCCCAGAGGCATTCTGAGATTTACCTTTCATTGACTGGTTGATAAATGTATGCTTTAGAATCTTCTCTCTTTTCACATATGTTATTGTGCTTTATGTAAACAATTTTCTTTATAGTTACTTGGCTTAAAACTATCATGTTTATTTTCTCGGACTTCTCATCTTATTTTTTAAATTAGCTATAGTCTCCACCATATATTTGAATCCCTTCACAAGGAATGTTGTTTGCATACATACCCAACAATTTCTATGTGGCTATTCATATTCTATAATGCTTGTGAAAGTGAAACAAAGGGATTTACATATGTTTAAGTGAAACAAAATGGAACAGATGTGCATGTATCAATCCTTTAAAACACTTCTGCTAGATTGAGCTGAAATAAAATAGAAGAGAGAAAATTAAAGTTTTCATATTTTTAATGCTCCTTTGCTGCCATTGGCACATGTTTCCTCAAGAAAAACAAGTTGGCAACCTTCATACAATGTAGTTTGTTCCACTTTAACCAATGAATTAGAAATTTCAACATGCACATAACTCTAAAAAATCTAGAAAACCTAGGGCCTGGGACTTCAGCAACCAGCAGCATCAAAATAAAAAAGAACCGTAAAGGCCAACTGGTCCCTGCTACATAGACTATATACACCACCACTAATGGCAGACTCCACAGTTCCCTAGTACAACCCACCAAGATAAGCAAAATAAAATTAAACACTTAGTGTGTTCGTAAGGCAAACAGTTAGTAGTGCTGCTATTGTTTGTGGTAGATCATTTCATCCTGGGAGATAGACGTTCGAATTCTGAAAGCACCGTGGAGAGGACGAATCTGTCTTAAGGAGACAGTGTTAAACACTGGACTTGATCAGAAAAATAATTCGAAGAAATTAAATCAAGTAAGTTATTTAATTACTTTCAGTGTTGTTTTTATTTGTTTATTTATTCAGATTTTAATTTTGTTTTTGTAACAAAATAAAATCTGTTTTGTTTTTATTTATTTATTTTTATTTCGAGTTTGATTTTTGTAATCAAACATATTCTCTCCTTTTCTCTATTTCTTTTATTCTTGTTGTTGTTTTGTACACAACAGAATTAAATCTAATTTAAATACAGTGAAGATTGCCCAACAATCTTAAACCATCTGCTTTGCATATTTAAAATTAATGCACACCCAAACAGGGCCCTTCCCGTTTTACTATCTGTTTGAATTAATTCAAATCTGTTTGAATTCAAAACCCAACAGGTATGATACCTGTTCAATTCAAAACCAAGAGCTGAAAAGTCACTTTGCTATAATATATTACAATAAATACACTTATAACTCTAAACAAATATACGAAAGCTAACCAACATTAATCTCTCAATCATATAACAGTCCAAGAATTTCCCAAAACTATATTTTATTTCATTAATCAAATTAAAGTTATCCTCCAATGATAGCGTAAAATAGATATCTCTATTCAAAAGAAAAAAGTGCTGCTATTGTTTGTAGTAGATCATTTTATCCTGGGAGATAGACGTCCACATTCTGAAAGCACCGTGGAGAGGACGAATCTGTCTTAAGATTGTTGGACAATCTTCAAAATATTTAAATAGATTAAATTCTGTTGTGTACAAAACAACAACAAGAATAAAAGAAATAGATAAAAGGAGAGAATTTGTTTGATTACAAAAATCAAACTCGAAACAAAAATATATAAATAACAAAACAGATTTTATTTTGTTACAATAGAATTAAATCTTTTAAATACAGTGAAGATTGTCCAACAATTTTTATTGTCTAAGTAATTTAATTTTTTTCATAAACAAATTAAAAAATCAACAATTATGCATCCCTCTAAAATTAGAGCTCTAATATAACTCTAGTGAAGCGGAAAGTCAAAAAAAAAAAACAAAACAAAACAAAACAAGGCCAAAATATCACATCAAATGGACATACACATTAGAGCTATTAAAACTCACAAATTGAAGTTCTAAAACATTTTTGTTAAAAAATTATCATATGGAATGCGAGTGGATCCACACCAATAAAAACGCTCCTATTCATTTAGTCCAAAAAATTGATTGGGGACAAGCTTAGTTGGTTGATTATCCCACCACCGACAATTATAAAGCATGCATCAGTTATAAGAATAATGTGAGGGATTATGAAAAAAATATTATAAAATGTATCATAAATTTTTTTCATCATTTGATTAGTGTATAGTACAATATTCGAGGGCAACTATACTTACCCTTTTCCCTTCTCATCCACCAGTTTCAAGACAAGAATGTAGTGTTTTAAAAAATTGATAAAAATTTAGTTTTTTGACTTTTTTTAATTTATTTTGTTTTTTTATAGATAAAAAATATGAGATGATATGATCTAAAATGAGTAAAAAACTAAAAATTAATTTTTTTTTTTTTTCCTTCTCAAAACACTCCAAAATTAACTCTGCGTTTGAATTGTGATTTAGAAAAAAAAGAAAAGAAATAAAAGCTATTGTGGACTGTTATCTTTGGGAACAGATGTTGCATGATCTCCAGGTAAACTCTCTTCCCTCAATAATCTGAATTTTTTTCCTTTTTAAATCACAATATATAAATTATTGATTGTAAATAATAAAAAATAAAGCTAATTTTTATTATATTTATCCTCTAAAGACTGACGGTCTAACTTTGAAATAATGGTCATAGTTCATTATTAAAATCATAAATTTTCTAATTAAACCTCACATGTAATTTTTCCTAATTTCTTTTTTCCATCGTAGGTCCTTTTTTGGCCCCTCAATAATGGTATTATAGTAGAGCCGTAAAATGAGTCGAACCAAGTTTTAATATCTTTGAGTTTATTTATTAGTAGTTTAATGAGTTTGAACTTGAGCTTGAGCTTGAGCTTAAACTCGAGTTCAATAGAAATTTAACGAACTGAGCTCGAACTGATTTGACTTAGACTTGACTCGAGCTCGAATTGGTAAATAGAAGAAATCAAGTGTTTGGGACTAGGATTTTTGAAAATAGGAAAAAGAGGAAGAAATGAAATGAAAAAATGAGAAACCCCACCACCTCCATTGATTTTTAATTGGCTGAAATATATATATATATATATATATATTTTGGGTCTTCCTCTCATTGCCCCCCACATGTATGTGGGGGTGCCGGAAGTCACCCCCGCTAGGAGTCTGGAGCACTGCTGATAAGGTGATTGCTCATCTCCGGTTGGATATTCATATAAAATACATAATCGAATATTATTAATCATATGATTAATTTATATTTATATTACAAAAGAAAAAGATGATTTATTTTTGATATTATATTTTTTATCAATTTTTTTAAAAGCAAATTGATCCAAATCGCGTTGATTTTTTTCTTAATAATACTCAATTGATAAGAACTAATGCAAATAGTATGCAAATAAAAAAATAAATAATGTATACCTTTTAGTGTAAAAAAGAAATAATGCGTGTGTTTGGTTTGAATTTTTTGAATTAATTTTTTTGAAAATTTGATTTTTTGTTTTTAATTTTTAGTAAATATTTTTAAAATTTTAAACATTTTTTTTTACTTTTTTAGATGCACCTTATTTAGATGTATCTAAAAAGTAAAAAAATTGTGAAAAAATATTTTAAAAAATTAATAAATACATAAAAATATGAAAAATATACTGAATTCTAGTATTTTTTTTGTATTTTTGGTATTTAGTGAATTTTTACAAGATTTTTTTCACAAAAATTATACGTATTTATGTTAGGTGTGTCTAAACATTAAAAAAAATTGCTTAAAATTTTAAAAAAATTTCGTAAAAACAAAAAAAATACGGAAACGAGAAAGTATAATTTTTTGAAAAGTATTTTTAGAAAACCAAAAACAAGCAAAGTGAATAACATTATTTATTTATTCATATGTCTAACAAATTATTGATTAAAAAGTATGAATTAAAATATTAATAACCCAATATAATTAATTTTTAACTTTTTAGGTCCGTCTTATCTAGACGAGGTTAAAAAGTTTTTTTTTTTGAAAAAATACTTTAAGATAATAGAAAAATGGTGTGGTCTAAAAAAATTAAAAGTTAATAAATTAATTTTTAATTTAATTGTCGTGTTACATGTACTAATTGGTATATTAATTAGTGTATCAACATTTATTATAACATTATCATTTTAAAATTATGACCCCGCTCATTATACAAATTATAAAGGTCTAAATTTTCTAAAATTATATTATATCATCCGTTAATACACTAATTGATATGTTAATAAATGCATATAACATTATGCGGTTGCCAAAAGTGGCCAAAAACATTACACTTTGAGTTGTTTTGGGAATTAATTTGTTAATGGTAGTGTAAAAAATTAATTATATTTTTAATAATTTTTTATTTTTTAGTTAAAATTAAAAATTTTACAATAGGCCTATGTTTTGAATCTAGAAAGATATTAAATAAACTATTTGTTAAAAGTTAAGAATTTATTTTCTCTCCCTCTTCTTTTATTAAGCTGGAAAAAAATGGACATTTTCTATTTTCTACAAGGCATTCTTCAATATATATGTATATATATTTTATTAGCAAAGCACCCGTGTTATGTACGAATTTTTTTTTTTAGCAAAACAATGGACATAATTTATAACTTAAAATATGTTTTTTTAATTTTTTTTAAACATTGACAATTAGATTTCATTCTAAATAACTTATCTTTATTTTATAACTTCTCAAAAGGGGAGCGTAAAAATTATTACCATTGTTTTTTAGTTTTTAGATGTTAACGCATTAGATGATTAAATGAATCACTATGATACTTTCAATTTTTATTTTTTATTTTTTCTTTAGAGTTCAAGCTATTTGAAATACATATCAACCTTCGCTTTATTTTTTTAACTATAAAAAAACCAAATTAAAATAATATTTGAGCATGGTTTTTGGTGAGTAAAAGTTACAAATTTCATCGTTACTATTTAGATATTTCAATTCTAACTTTTCAATAATTAAATTTTTTATTATCACTATTTAGATTTCATGTTAAATTTTTATAGTACTTAATATTCAAGCTATTGTCAAATTTTTTGGTTCTTACTTAGATTTAACTTAAATGTGTGAGAAATATTACCATATTGAACAAAACCAACACTTTCATGACATGTATTTTTATAATTTATAAATTTAATAATTTGATAAATTTGCATTGAAATTATCTTAACGACTCTATAACATTTTGTTTTATATAATAGTAAGTATAGATGTGTGTGTGTGTGATGTGTACTTGAAAATCATGATTTAAGTGAAATTAATTAAAGAAACAATAATAAGGAGTCATGAATATATCAACATTTCATAAATTCATGACAAAACAATGTTTTACTATATAGATTTAATCGAGTTGGAACAATTTAAGTTTTTAGCTCAATTTCTAATTTAAAATTATGTCAAACTATTTTATTGCTCAATGCCTAACTTATGGATAAGAACTTTAGTTGATATTGTTGGCTTATTTTTCCTACAATAAAAAATATCATAAATGCGAGCGTGCCAGCAATGATTGAAAAGTCCTTACAGATTATATTTAAGTCAATTATCAAGCGATTGCGTTGACGGTTCTTTTGCCTCAACAAAGAGGACTTCAAAATTGCCAAAATGTAGAGAAAAGAAAAATTAAAAGAAGAATAAGGGAGATGGAGAAAGACGATTGAGTGAACAATCAAAGTAATAATTACTTACCTCTACTCCTGTAACAACCCACATTTATGTCTTAGTCATGTTCATGAGCATTTGTATGATTATGACTCGTTAAACTTGCATTTGTATGTTTATGACTTGTTTTGCCTAAGTAAGGTCCATGTCTTGTTTTGGGTTTATGTGATTTGTCTAAGTGTTGTGTGCATGCTTTGTTCATTCCTTGGTGTCTCGAGCCTAAGTTATGTTAAGCCTAGGTCATGCCAAGCCTAGGTTATGCCAAGCCTAGGTCATGTTACGCCTAGATCATTCCAAGCCGAGGTCATCTTCAGTCTAGAATTATCTTGGAACTACTTTGTTTGACCTCCACATTCGCCCTGACATATTGGCCGAGATGTCATTATCTAGGCCGAGGTGTTCATCACCAAGGCTGAGATGTGTATTATCTAGGCCGAGATGCTACCTTTGCACCTGAGTGACCTTGCCCTGGAGTGGTATGACCTAGACCGAGGTGTGGCACATCTAGGCCAAGGTGTGGCACAGCTTAGTCAAGTGTTGTCCTTCCTAGCCGAGGTCATTGTCACCTTAGTTGCCGAAGCTTTGTCCTTAGCCGATGTCATCACTTGCCGGAGTGCCTTACCGAGTAGCTTGTTAGATACACTTTGTCATAGTCTTGTCTTGTCAATCTATCACCTTTTTGAGGAGAGCCAACCAGCCGTTGTTACGTGTCCGAGCTGAGTGTTAAGTCAGCCGGTAGAGAGAGAAACCTATCATTTGTTATATCCTTGTTTTGAAAAGGAGAGAGAAGCTCTAGAAGAGGGAGAGAAGTTCTTAAGGGAGAGTAGATTTCCAAGCTTGATCCCTAGAGATCGAACCGTTAGATCCGTGTTCTAAGGTTAGATTCTTGATCTGCTCTTGTTGTTCTTTATGTTCATGTTATTGCATTGCATGGTTGAATATGATTTGTAAGCCATGCATTGCTTTGAAGTTCGGTTTTAGAAAGAGAAAATAGTATTCATGTGTTCTTCAAGAAAAGTCATGTTTTGATCCGAAAGTTCATGCCAAGATCCATGTTTTTGTGTTTGTTTTCATATGATTTTCAAGTATGGGTACCCAGGTCCATGTTTTCGAACTCATAGCATGAAATCCCAGATTGTTGTAATAAAGAAGTTATGATTTTAGCATTCATGTTCTTTATGATCTTCATGTTCATGTTCTTCCTGTTCTTCACGGGTGGAAACCCAGATCTCCAGACCTCACTTCCCGAAGTGTAGTCGCCGAGATCACTCTCACCTAGACCTCACACTTAGGCCAAGCATCGTATCTCACCTTGGCCTACCTTGCATGATCACTTACACCTTTAGTTTGTCTTGTGTGCACCTCGGCATGCAGCTGCATACCGAAGCCTAGGTAGCCACACCTCGGTTAGGAGGTGTGGGACCTCGGCAAAGACCTGGTTGGTACCCAGCATGTCATCCTGACATGTAAAATAGTGTTTTGACTTCCAGCATGTTTTCCCGAGATCATTTGCATGCATGTAAGACTTGTTTTGAGAAGTGCATTCAGTGGACTTTGCCATGTGTTTATAGGACTTGGACCTTTGCCTTGATCCCGACGTCCCAAAAACTATGTGAGCGGTATTTTTAATAAAGTTATATTATAAAGATTTGATAAAGCCTTGTTTCGTTTTGATAAAAGCATTTGATTAAGCATGAATGATTACCCCTATTTTTATGTATCAAGTAAGCTTTGTTTTGATGACATTCTCGGAAAGTCCTTAGTGCCAGGGGACTATAATGCAACTGCACATCTTGTTTTGAAAGTCCCTTGTGCTGGAGGACTCTAAACTTTCGTAGTACTCTCGTGTTAGGGGGCTACGGGCCTTCGTAACATAGGTCCCTTGTGCTGGAGGACTCTAAACTTTCACAGTACTCTCGTGTTAGGGGGCTACGGGCCTTCGTAACATAGGTCTTTTGTGCTAGAGGACTCTAAACTTTTGTAGCACCCTTGTTTGAAATATCTCCCTTGCTTTGTCTTGTTTTGCCACTGACGGTTTATCGCGTGGGTCTTGTAAGTCCGGAATGTCATCCCTTGTATTATGTAGATGCTATTAGCATCCAAAGTAAGTAAGTAAGTAAGCGAACCGTCCTTTAGTGTTAGGGGACGTTAAGCCTATAAGTAACACCGTCCTTTCGTGCTAGGGGACGTTAAGCCTAAGTAGCACCCTTGTTAAGATATCGGCCACCGACGGACTATGAACGGGTGTGCTCGATGCCGAGGTTATGCTTTTGTTTTGCCCGGAATGTCATCACCCCATGTTTTAAGTTAACGTATGTTAAGTAAGTAAGTAAGTAAGTTTTGAAAGACCAAGGTTCGATTGATGTTTTATTTCAAGCCAAGCTAAGCTACGTTACGTATGGTTTTGATAAAGATATACTATGTATGTTTTGTAAAGATCTCGGGTATCATTCATTTAACCCCTTTATTACTTGTACCATTCACTGAGTATCCAAGCTCACCCTCCCTATGTATGTATGTAGGTAACCAGCAAGAAGTCGGCTACGCCGAGATGTGTGTTTTGTATGCATGTTATGTCGGCAGTGAGGGTGTCGGCAATTTTGAAGCTTATGTATTTTGAACATGTCGGCTTGAGAAGCCTTTTATCAAGATGTATTATGTATTTTTGTACTTCATTTATTTTGGTTGTATTCAAGTTTTAAAGCTATGTAAAGTTGTATGCCATTCCATTTGACTTATGCACGACTCTTATGGACTAATTAGATTTGTATATTTTGCTTCCGCACTTGTGAGCCCCATATATTTATACTCTGATTGTGTGTGAATTTTGTAAGTGGCCTTCAGTAATCTCGGATTACTGGCCATCACGGCACCATCCTACTGGGGGCGGTTTGGGGTCGTGACAACTCCTATGCTTTGAAAGGAAGTGCATAAAATGTTTTGAAAAGGAAATGCTGGAAATAAATGTTTCGAAATATAAATCTATGTCAAACTACTCCTAAGATAAGGAAAATGACAAGAAATATTGAAATCAAGTGTCTTTGATTTGAGTTTTGGATCTTTTACAATGTAGCCATGAATGACTATTTATAGGCAAACACTTGTAGGAAAAAACTACTTAAAACTACCTACTCTTCCACCTCCTCCATTTCATACTCCATGATCTTCCATAACTTCCTTCAACCTCCACTTCATGCTCCATGTTCTCCACTTTGTTCTCCATCATCTTTCCACATTTTATAACTTATCATAACCTCCAAATGAGTAGGAGGATGCCACATGTCCTGCAATTATATAAAAAATAAATAATAATAAAATTACAGATTTATGGTGCTAACAGAATATTCCCAAGCCATCCCAATGTTTGTAATTTTCTCAATTTACTCCCAAAACAAAATATGGTCGAATTTTGAACGAAAAATGTCATTTACCATGCTCTTTATTTTAGCTATTTATCCAAATACTATTAATTTTATAGAATGCCACGTCAGCAACAAAGATGGAGGGAAATGATCCTAATGATTGAATACATTTTGCCTAGCGTTGAAGGCTAGCTACATGTAGCTAGTGAATATGAGTTGAGGCAAAATGCCTAATCATATGCCTAGTGCATTGGAATTGAAAAAAGTGAATTACACTAGGCATTTTAACTAACAAGTATTATATACCTAGTGCATTGGAGATGCTCTTACCAAAATATTGGATTATGGTATCATTAAAAGATGGAAGGTTTATTTACTTTAAGAATAGTTTCTTAGTTTACCAAAAATTTTAAATATTTTTTTATTTATTAAGTTATGTATAATTCATACTTAAACAACTTTTTTAAATATATATATATATATATATATATGTTTTTTTATTTTAAAATAGAAAAATAATTAACAAATAAATGAGAAAATTTTAGAAATTTGAGAAAAATATATTGAAAATTTCATCATGAATTTAAGAAACAGAAGTTTCCATATTGTTGAAAATTCCAAAAATTCTCTAATTAATGGATAAAATTTGAAAGGTATTGCCATATTGATAATTAAAATTTACAAAATAAAAAATAAAATGAATGAGAACCAATAATATGACACATAGATTTTTACATTATAAAAATTCAAAAATTTGAAAAAATAGGTTGAAGTTTTTATAAACAAAGATCTCACAACTTTTTGCTTATATTATATAATTGTATATATAATAGTTCATTGGAAAAAAGAAATGATTTAGAGAGAATTACCTTTATGTGATGGACTCAATAATACCAGTATAGAATTATTGATGATCATCAAGAATGGATGAGGAATTGGGGAGGGTTTCCTAGGATGACTGGAAACTGACACAAAATGGATACTAATAACGTGGGAAACAAGAATGCCGTGTATGAGAATATTTAGGGATTTTCTTTCGATGTTTGCGATAGCATTCACAAAATACCATTAAATATATCCATGTAGTTTAAAATAGTTTTTTTTGTAAAAAGCTATTATAAATAAAATAAAATGATATTAAAAAGAGTACCATTACCGCCTATTACTTTTTATAGTATTTTAACACAAAATGCTCTTAATGTGTACCGTTAAAATGCAATAAAAAATGTTATTAAAAATAATTTTTATTATAATGACTGTTCACTATAGCAAAATTCAATTTTTATGGCTTGCACGGTGTAATACCTTGCAATTTTCTCACAAGAACATGCCACGACAAACACAATAATATACCCAAAAATCATATTTCTCATTGAACTAAGAGTTAAGAGATTACAATTCATCATGTACATTCCCACAATACCTGGGATTCATATCCCAGTTCAATGAATTAGATAGTGTTACAAAATATAAGCCTTTAGGGCATACAATACAACAAAACAACTTTTGATAGTCCTGTTACAAAAATCCCATATTCAAAATAACAAAAAACCCATGAATCAACTTTCTCCAAAAGGAGCTATTGCTTGTTCCAATCCATCAATGAGGTGGTACTTTGTCATTTCTTGAAAATAAAATAGAATTGAGTTATATGCCCAGTAGGAACACATTTAACCAAGTATTTAATCATTTGAATAAGATTATGGTATCCTTGCGGCAAAACATTACCAGGAAATTTGTCTTCACACGTAACCTTTATCAATCATATAGATTCATGATAACCAAACGGCGACAATTACAATTCATGTCATCAAGCACAACAATTACAACCATATAAAGCAAGCCATGAGTCCATCTGTAAGAGTCTAATTCAAAACATCCTTTGATTTTGTTTTAAAAACTGCTCCCACATTTGCTGGCTATTATACGGTAGTAAGTGGACACCCAAAGAAAACCATCCGTTTTTCCACTTTTGCCGACTACAATACGGTAGGACTTTGTGGACACCCAAAAATATTTTTCTCACATTCGTCCAGCGATAAGCTTAGACAGGGCATTTAGGCACCTTTGAAACTCCCCGCGCAGGTACCAACACAACACCACACCACATTTCCGAACCGACTCTTACCCGCACTCATGCACAATAAACAATTCAATCACATTTTGTTCCATTAACAAGCATCCACATTACAAAGGAACGGAATACAACACAACATTCAAAGAAAAATAACATCCAAGCCCCAAATCCTTTACCATATCAACATCTACGTCCTTCATCTCTTTATTATTCACAATATTTCATGAATCAATGGAAATTCCATTTAGGGTTTTCTACTTAAGTTGAGAATTTAGGATTTTACCAAATTTGGGGGGTTTTCCCCTTCATCATAGATATAAATTTTAACAACATTTATATACATGTTTTTAAAAAAAATTAAGAAATTTCAAGCAAAAGTTGAGCAAAATGGTTTTATTTATGTAAAACATGAGTTTAATCTAACAAGATCCTTAAATTAGCTCATAAGTCACAACAATACCACGAATTCTCCTCAAAATAAAGAAATACTAGGGTAAAAGTATCCCTACCTTAAGTTGTGAAGAGGAAAACTCGGAAGACCCAAAGTCAGCAAAACCACGAGCTTCCCAGATCAATAGAAAGCCCTTGACAAGATCTACAATCTTTCTTAAAGGACCCAGGTGAGAAGATGCTTCTAGAGGAGTAGATCTAAAGATCCAAGCGGGAAAAGTTGAGCTTAGAGAGGAAGAAGAGAGACTCACGGTTTGAAAGGAAAAAGAAAAGGAAAATAATGAGAGAGAGGTGGTTTGGGTCTATTTATAGTAGTAGAAAATAGCCCTAAGATCATTGAAAAGAATAAGCTCAACACCCCCCAAAAGTAGGGCCCAAATGAGCCCAAAATTCTAGAAATAACACGCAGGGGTCGACCCGTAGTGTGGTGACATCGACCCTTTATGAAGAAATGACAATGCTGGCAGCAGGCAAGGTGTCGACCCTTAGACCAGAAGCGTCGACACTAAATTCCTGCAGTATACAAGGGTCGACCCTTCCCAGCCTGGTGTCGACCCTTGAGGTCAACAACAAAAGACAGGTGTTGACACCACCAAGGTTGGTGTCAACACTAAATTCTAGTAACACTTCCAGAACTCAGCAACAAGTAAGGGTCGACCCTTGGAAAGGTTGGTGTCGACCCCAGAACAGAATTTCTAAGTTCCTAAGGAACTTTTCGACAAAAACAAGTACGAACGAACAAACCCAACGAGTTTAAATCAAATTGTACTCCTCCAAAACCAATATAAAACAACTCCAAAGACTCCCAAAAAGAAAACAAAGTAATTAAATACACCTTCCAATATATTAAAACATCCAAGTGTAACAAGCTCCCCACCTTAGGAAATTTTGCCATCGAAATAATATCCATTCTCACCGAGATAACAAGGTATGGTAACAATATCATATTTATTCAATCCTTAACAACTCCTAATATGACACTAAGATATGGCAATGACGATATACTTATCAATCCTCAACAATCTTGCAACCAAGCAAAATATATATCAATTTGACTCCAAGACAAGGAGATATTAGAAGGTTTTAGCTCATGTCCAATTCATCAAGTACAACGAAGGAACAACAAAACAAGTACATCACAATTTAGAAAATAAGTCGGGGTACTTCTCGCGAATCTTCGCTTCACGTTCCCATGTAGCTTCCTCCACACCGTGATGGCGCCATAACACTTAAAGTAAGGGGTTTGTTTTACCCCTCAAAACTTGTTCTCTAGTATCCAAGATTTAAAGTGGTTTTTCTTCATAAGACACATCTTTGTCTACCTCAATCTCCGTCCAATCTAATATATGAGAGGGATCGGGTTCGTATTTGAAAAGCATAAACATGTGAAACACGTTGTAAACTCTGGAGAGTTGTGGCGGCAATACAAGGCGATATACAACTTCTCCAATCCGTTCAATGATATCAAAGGGGCCGATAAATCTAGGTGATAGCTTTCTACTCAGGCCAAATCTCATCAACCCTTTTCTAGGAGATATCTTCAAAAAGACATGGTCACATACTTCAAAAGATAAGGGTCGTCTTCTTCTATCTGCATAGCTCTTTTGCCGTCTTTGAGCAGTGACTAGCCTTTTCTGAATGAGGGTTATCTTTCGGTGGTTTCACGAACTAGATCCGAGCCTAGCAAGGGTGAATCTCTCACTTCAATCCAACACACCGGTGATCTACACGGACGCCCATACAATGCCTTGAAAGGTTCTATCCCAATACTTGCTTGAAAGCTATTGTTATAAGCAAATTCAACTAAGGGTAGGTGCTTCTCCCAAGACCCTTTAAAATCTAGCACATATGCCCTCAACATGTCGTCTAAAATCTAGATAGTACATTCAGATTGTCCGTCAGTTTGTGGGTGGTAAGCAGTACTAAAATTCAATTGGGTACCCAAGGCACTTTGAAGACTTTGCCATAGCCTGGCTGTAAAGCAAGGGTCTCTATTAGATACTATACTCACTGGTATCCTATGGAGGCGGACAATCTCACGGATATAAAGTTCAATTAGAAATTCTATGGAGTCCCCTATGCTCATAGCGAGGAAATGAGCCAACTTAGTAAGTTTGTCTACAATCACCCATACTGCATCATTACTTCTTTGAGTTCTAGAGAGGCTAGAAACAAAGTCCATGTTGATGTGTTCCCATTTTCATTCAGTAATCGGTTACAGCAATCTAGTCAGTCTTTGGTGTTCAGCCTTAACTTGTTGACATGTCAAACATTTGGACACAAATGAGGCTACATCCTTTTTCATACCCCTCCACTAGAATTAGCGGCTTAGGTTATGATACATCTTGGTGCCTCCAGGATGTACAGCTAGGCGGGAATGATGGAAGTCCCTCAAAACTTCATTTCTCATGGATTCAGGTATGAATAATCGATCAAGGTAATGAACACTAGAATCTGCATGAACATTTAAACCCCTCTCTTCCTTCCCTTGAGAGATCTTCTCCTTGATTAAGTCTACTTCTGGGTCACCCAGCTGTGTTTTTACTACTCTCACAACAAGGGCAGGTTGTACGCTGGTGGTGAAGAGGGTAGCTTGTTTTGAAGATTCACCAGGTTGTAAAGCAAATTCATTAGCATCCCCCACCATCTTCCATTTCCTCATCGCTAGACTAGCCATCGTACTTACCGATTTTCTACTCAAAGGATCCGCTACTACATTGGCCTTGCCAGGATGGTAGTGTATCTCAAAGTCATAGTCCTCTAGAAATTCCATCCATCGCCGTTAGCGTAGATTCAAGTCTTTATGGGAGAATAGGTATTTGAGGCTTTTGTGGTCGAAGAAGACTTCAAACTTTTCACCATATAGATAGTGTCTCCACAACTTCAAGGCAAAAACAGCAGCAGCGAGTTCTAAGTCGTGTGCCGGGTAGTTTCTTTTATGAGTCTTCAGGTGGCGCGAGCCATATGCTACCACTTTACCCTCTTGCATTAGAACACATCTCAACCCCTTTCTAGGGGCATCACAAAACACCGTATAACTTAAACCTCATTCCGAAATGATAAGAATTGGGGCGGTGGTCAATCTAAGCTTTAGTTCCCGGAAGGAATTCTCACAAACTTCGCTCCAAACAAACCTTACTCCCTTATGGATCAATCTAGTTAATGGTGATGCTATGGAAGAGAAATCCTTTACAAATCGGTGGTAGTAACCAGCTAAGCCCAGGAAGCTACAAATTTCTGAGGCGTTTTTAGGTTGCTCCCAACTCTGCACAGCTTCTATTTTCAAAGAATCCACCATAACTCCGTCTTCTAAAACTACGTGACCCAAAAACTTCACTTCAGAAAGCCAAAATTCACATTTCTCATATTTCGCGTACAAACGGTGCTCCCTGAGAAGTTGCAGAATAGTACGAAGATGCCCTTCATGCTTGTTGTCTACAAAAACGACCACAAATTTGTCAAGAAACTCTCGAAAGATCCTATTCATTAAATCCATGAATGTGGCTGCTGCGTTAGTCAACCCAAAAGGCATAACCAAGAACTCGCAATGACCATATCGGGTACGAAAAGCAGTCTTGGGAATATCCTCCTCTCTGACTCGAATTTGGTGATAACCCGACCTTATCTTGGAAAAGCAACGAGAGCCTTTAAGTTGATCGAAAAGATCATATATCCTGGGCAAGGGATATTTATTCTTAATTACAGCATGGTTCAATTTATAGTAATCTATGCACAATCTCAAGGATCCATCCTTCTTCTTCGCAAACAAAGCCGAGGCTCCCCATGGTGAGGTGCTAGGACGTATAAAGCCCTTACTAAGTAACTCTTGCAATTGCTCCTTCAGAATAACCAATTCAACTAGAGCAAACCTATATGGCGACAAGGAGATAGGTGTCGTACCCGAAAGTAAGTCTATGGTGAACTCTACTTCCTTATGAGGAGGTAATTCTGTGAGGTCTGCAGGAAAGACGTCGAGGTATTCACACACTACCTTTGAAAATTCATCCCAAACAACATCACTTCCATCATCCAAAAATGTTGCTAAAAGAAAATTAAATTGACCCCGGCCACGTAGGTAGTATGAGGAGAGTAAGAATTTACTGTACCTATCCCCTAGAAACATGAAACAATCACTGTTTGCAGTGCACAACGTAACCCTCTCCCGATAACAATCTATGACCGCCCGATAAGTGAACAACCAATCCATACTGAGAATAACGTCAAAGCCTGACATTTCCAACAGTACAAAATTAAACGGAAGTTGTCGACCTGCCACCTCAATTACACACCCCTGACACCCCTGGGTTAGAGTGACCTTACTCCCAACTGGTGATTCTATTGTAAGTGAAGATTGCAGTTGCCTTCTCTCTAACCCTAACAATGATGCAAATGATGTGGCAATAAATGAATGCAATGCCCCAGTGTCAATCAACACACTAGCCCAAGTATTAAAAATGAGGAATGTACCTCTCATAACTGATGGCCCCAACGCTTGCTCGGAAGCAGTGACAGCATACACTCTACCCAATGACCTCTGCTCCTCTACATCACTTCTTTGAACATGAGCATACTGTGCAGATTGAGCAGATGTGGCTCCCTAAACTGTCCTAGATGCTTGTCCTGATTGAGCCGGTTTATAAGACTACCTCTGTCCTTGACCCATCTATAAACCTCCAGACTATCTAGACCTTGCCACACCCAGAGTCCCTACTTTCTGCAGGCAGAACTTCTTCATATGTCCCGGCTGACCACACTGATAACAAGATTGGGGTTGGCTCCTATTCTAGGGTTAGCCCTATGGACACATAGGTTGGGACCGTGCTCCACTTTTCTGTCCGTACTTGGTAACCTTGTGACCCATTTGGCTACATCTATAACAAGCACCAATAAGTCAAGTCATATTTCCCGAACTTCCACCCATCACGGAACTAGGGGGTTTGGCTTGTAGCGTAAGTGATTGGAAGGATGATGATGAACCCCTAGACCTCTTTGAAGAACCCATGTCACCCATAGCATCAGAATGTCCGGCTCTCTTCAATCTTTGCCTTGCCTCTTCGGCCTTTATAGTAATCTTCGCATGAGTTGTTGCTTCAACTAAGCAGTCGTAATCACGTATCATATTGGCAAGCACCTTCATTAGGATTTTCGGTCTCAACCTTTTCTCAAATTCGAGACACCTTCGTTCTTTTATTGCCACAAATTCAAGTGCAAAACATGATAGGCTAGTGAATTTGGCTTCAAACTCCACCACAGGTGCATCTAGTAACAATAACTCTTCAACCGCTCCCTAGCTGTGGAATGGAGGAATTTATCTTGGAAGGCTTGCACAAATGCCTTCCAAGTATGTTCAACCCTATGTTTTATGGATTTCCATCACTGCCCGGCCTCTCCTTTCAACTGGTAGGCCACTAATGCTACTCGTAATTCATTTTCTCGAATGTCTAAGATCTCAAAGGACTTGACCAATTGCTCCAACCACTCGTCAACTTTCATCGGATTAGGCTCACTGCTATACTTGGCGAGATTGGAATGAAAGAACTCCTTTTTCAAAAAGGAAGCTCTCGTTTCTCCTTCAATAGTTCTAGCCACTTGCTCGGCTCTTAATATCTCCATGGACTCTCGTAGAGCCCCTACTATTTCCCTAGCCAAGGCCCCCATAGTTTCTTGGGCTGGTGGAACGGGTATATTGTTTTGACCCACTCCTTCTTCTTGCGGAGGGATCTTGGGTTAGGCTGGAATATTCCTGCCTCACCAACGAGGTCTACTGCAAGCTCTAGTACGTCCAGACATCTATAAGAAATAGAGACCATATTAAATTCAAGACCAATTTCGGCACTTAAGTGCTCCATTCTTAATCCTCATACTTATTCACCATGTAAACACACAAACTTCCACGTAAAATAATCCAAACAATCACACATACAATCACATAAAAGCACACATGGGTTGTCCTCGCTAGATATTGGCTAATTCCATGGCAATCAAGGACCTCTAAATGGAAAGAACTGTGACAAAGTGCCTTTCCAAAACGATTTCAATGAATGCAACGGACAAAGTCATTTCATAGGAGTCTAACCACATACCTATATAATCACATAAAGGTACATAACACACAAGGCATCCTAAGCATTCCGTCCTAGCCTAAGGACCCTATTATGACACACGTCACTTCCCACAAGCCCAAGGTATTCTAACCTATTGTTCTAATACCAATTTGTAATGCCTTGCAATTTTCTCACAAGAACATGCCACGACAAACACAATAATATACCCAAAAGTCATCTTTCTCATTGAACAAAGAGTTAAGAGATTACAATTCATCATGTACATTCCCACAATACCTGGGATTTATATCCCAGTTCAATGAATTAGATAGTCTTACAAAATATAAGCCTCTAGGGCATACAATACAACAAAACAACTTTTGATAGTCCTGTTACAAAAATCCCATATTCAAAGTAGCAAAACACCCATGAATCAACTTTCCCCAAAAGGAGCTATTGCTTGTTCCAATACATCAGTGAGGTGGTACTTCGTCATTTCTTGAAAATAAAATAAGGTTGAGCTATATGCCCAGTAGGAACACATTTAACCAAGTATTTAATCCTTTGAATAAGATTATGGTATCCTTGTGGCAAAACATTACCAAGAAATTTGTCTTCACACGTAACCTTTATCAATCATATCGATTCATGATAACCAAACAACGACAATTACAATTCATGTCATAAAGCACAACAATTAAACAATCACAATCATAGAAAGCAAGCCATGAGTCCATCTGTAAGAGTCCAATTCAAAACACCATTTGCTTTTGTTTTGAAAACCGCTTCCATATTTGCCGACTGTTATACGGTAGGGAGTGGACACCCAAAGAAAACCATCCATTTTTCCACTTTTGCCGGCTACAATATGGTAGGACTTTGTGGACAGCCAAAAATATTTTTCTTACATTCGTCTAGCAATAAGCCTAGACAGGGCATTTGGGCACCTTTTAAACTCCCTGCACAGGTACCAACACAACACCACATTTCCAAACCGACTCTTACCCGCACTCATGCACAATCAACAATTCAAGCACATTTTGTTCCATCAACAAGCATCCACATTACAAAGGAACGGAATGCAACACAACATTCAAAGAAAAATAACATCCAAGCCACAAATCCTTTACCATATCAACATCTACATCCTTCATCTCTTTATTATTCACAGTATTCCATGAATCAATGAAAATTCCATTCAATTTAGGGTTTTCTACTCAAGTTGAGAATTCAGGGTTTTACCAAATTTGGGGGGTTTTCTCCTTTATCATAGATATAGATTTTAACAACATTTATATACATGTTTTTAAAAAAAAATTAAGAAATTTCAAGCAAAAGTCAAGCAAAATGGTTTATTGATGTAAAACATGAGTTTAATCCAACAAGATCCTTAAATTAGCTCATAAGTCACAACAATACCACGAAATCTCCTCAAAATAAAGAAATACTAGGGTAAAAGTATCCCTACCTCAAGTTGTGAAGAAGAAAACTCGGAAGACCCAAAGTCGGCGAAACCACGAGCTTCCTGGATCAATATAAAGCCCTTGACAAGATCTACAATCTTCCTTAAAGGACCCAGGTGAGAAGATGCTTCTAGAGGAGTAAATCTAAAGATCCAAGCGAGAAAATTTGAGCTTAGAGATGAAGAATAGAGACTCATGGTTTGAGAGAAAAAAGGAAAGGAAAATAATGAGAGAGGGGTGGTTTGGGTCTATTTATAGTAGTAGAAAAGTAGCCCTAAGATCATTGAAAAGAATAAGCCCAACACCTCCCAAAAGTATGGCCCAAATGAGCCCAAAATTCTGGAAATAACACGCAGGGGTCGACCCCTAGTGTGGTGGCGTCGACCCTTCGGGAAGAAATGACAATGTTGGCAGCAGGCCAGGTGTCGACCCTTGGATTAGAAGGGTTGACACTTAATTCCAGTAACTAATACCTAGATTTTGCAGTATACAAGGGTCAACCCTTCCCCGTACTGGTGTCGACCCTTGAGGCCAACAACAAAAGACAAGTGTCGACACCACCAGGGCTTGTGTTGACACTAAATTCAAGTAACACTTCCAAAACTCAAAAACAAGTAAGGGTCAACCCTTGGGAAGGCTAGTGTCAACCCCATAACAGAATTTCTAGGTTCCCAAGGAACTTTTCGACAAGAACAAGTGCGAACAAACAAACCCAACGAGTTTAAATCAAATTGAACTCCTCCAAAACCAATATGCAACAACTCTAAAGACTCCCAAAAAGAAAATAAAGTAATTAAATACACCTTCCAATATATTAAAACATCCAAGTGTTACACAATGCATGTCATAAATAATCTTTCACGGCATGCACACAAATGTCGTTATGTGACATGTCGTAGAAAGTGGTTAAAGGTTGCGCCAGATCTGTTAGTCGTTGGTTGGTTTTAAGCAAATGCGTAACCAGTCGCCATAGGTCAGAAACACAAGTATGATCATATGTTTTTAACGTACGCTGTAGTAATTTTTAAACTAAGGTTTAAAAATGTGTGTGGTATGTTCAATGTCCTTGGAGTTTGCCATGGTTGAGTAGGAAGTCCGGCTATGAACTTGCGTGTTGGTCATATTTGAGTAACTTATTAGTTTATTTCAACTCTATCATAAAAGCTGTGTTGTACGAGAAACCCTAAGTTCTTTTGTGTTGGTCATGTTTGATTTGGTTAACATTTGATTGTGTGTGCATAATACTTTTTTTCATATTGTCGTTTGTTAAGAAACCTCTCATTTTGGTGATTCTAAAAAGTAATTAATGATGTGAGTGTGAATCTATGATTATTTGTCACACATTTTATGGCGTTTGATTTTGCTACAGTTAAGATATGATGTCGACTATGAACTTGTGTGTTTGTCCCAGTTGGGTAACATTAGAGTAGTTGATTCACCGATTTCAATTTTGTCATAGCAGTTGTGTTATGTGAGAAACCCTGTCATTCTGTATTGGTTACACTTGATTCAGTTGACATTTGATTGTTTGTACATAAATTTTTTTCTATTGACATTTGTGAATAAACCCCCCTTATTTGGTGCAGTTTCATATTCACATTGGTCCCTTCCCCCGATCCAATATTTCTAAAAGTTATGAATGAGGAGAGTCTGAACATCTGATTATTTATCACACATTTCATGACATTTTAAACTAGGTTCTAGTTTGGAGTGCATGAAGCTATTATCTATTACATTATGTAACTTGGTGGGTTGTCGAAGTCAACATTATTGTGTTTGGTAATTTGTTGTCATATCTGATTTACAATTCTGATAATGGCATTGCATGTTTGTCACATTTAAGTCACACTAGAGTAATGATATTTGAGGATTTCAACTATGTCTATAGGTGTTTGTTTTATGAGTTTGAGTTTACCAATTTTTGTTAGTCAAACTTCAAAATGGGTGGCTTCTCAATTTGTTTACGGAATGACATTTTTTTTTATTGTCTTTTAACTTGATTTAGCGATTGAGTTACACACTTCCATATTCACATCAAAACCCCCTTTCCCCTTTGCATTTTGTAAAAGTAGTGAAAGGGAAGAGTGTGAATATGTATTTTTCTTTATGCTTATGAGGGTGTGTTGTTGATGTTAAAATATTATAGTTGGAAAATATTTTCTCACATTGTTGTTATTTTTCGCTTCTCATACGGCCATGTGATGTAAAATTCACATTGTTGTATATTCAATGTTGAGCATGTTGGGTGTGAGAGTTGGGGGTTGTGACAGTTTGTTGTTGTGACTTTAATACTGCAATCCCAAACGAAGGATGTTGCGAAGTAGTATATCTCAGTGAGTCCGACATCAAATCCTCAAAGATCAGTTTGTTCAAAGAAATTTCCGAGCACTCAAATAAAATAAAGAAAAATATGATTTTGAATTTTCGAAATGGTTAGATAACTTGAGAAAAATTAATTAGCAAAAAAATAAATAAGGTGACAATAATAAAATAAATAAAAAAAAGGTGCTAAAGCATTAAGGATCCTCCACCAATGTTTTTTTTTATTTATAATACTTTAGATTTAATTTGTATAACTCAATTGAAACATAAACAAATGGTATTCTCAATTGAAAGATAAAAATGATTATTTAATATAAAAATTAATTCCGAATGACTGATTACATCATAAAAATCTAGTTATTTGTGTAACGCCTCTAAATTATTAATTTCTGATAATTCTAATTAACTCATCAATAATCCTCAATCCTCATTAATTATGAATCCTTTACAATTTAATAATCATATATGCATATTCAAGACATTTATTCTAGAGATGTAAAGGTTCTGCATGCCTTCATACATTCATAACTTCCAAGACAATAATTTACAACACGTAATGAGAATTTAACAGAAATTAAAACACAAAATAATGCCCCTACGGGCCACACATTCCGAGGCTTAAACTTGGTTATAGAGTAATGGTTTTCTAACCCATACAAATATAGCCTTTGACTCATCAAAATAAAACAATAAAAGATAAGAGCCTCGTGCTTCCAAAACAATTCTCCATGCCTCTACCACGGCAGGATCACTACATCTTTTTCTATAACAATTCCACTAAGGTGAGCACGAAGCTAGTAGAGAATTCTTAACAAAGTATATACATTTTATACAGTCTCATGAGATGGACGCACATGCCATGTCATGCTAGTTTTTCTCTTGAAAAAAAAAAACTCATGCACAATACTCATTCGAAAACATAATCAATCAAATGAGCTCACGCGGTGGTAAATATGACTGAGGCAAATCTCCAAGGCTAGTGTCTACAAGTAGACGTATCAAGCACTACCAAATCCTACTTTACCGGCTAATAACCGAAAGGCCTAGGCACCGACACACGCGAGTTTCTGGTCTTTCACTATGGACACTCAAGCTAACTTAGTTCTCAAACTACACCCCCAAACCGGATTTACCCCGAACGATTCAATAATAACATTTGTTCCACAAAACCATTTATGTTTCAAAAATGATCTCAACAATGCCAGTTCAAAAGAAAACAATGATAATGAAACTGAACTCCAATGCAATATATATCCATGTTGATGCTTTGGACGTTCTCAAATTTCTTAATACTTTCTTATTTCATCCACACAATCTTCTATTGTGATCAAGTTTTACATCTCTACTCAATATATACACACAACAAATAGTCCAAGAGATAGATAAAAAAATCTCATCAAATACATTTCTTTTCTCTTTTAATCAAAGAAATCTCAACATGATAATCATCATTACCAATCTTCATCTTTTAAAGATAAGTACAACGATATACTATTCACTATTTTCTAAATATCAATTTCTGTCTTACATGGAATTTCAACAATAGGGATGAATATATCAATTTTCTCATTATTTCTAAAAAAATGAATCCCAACAATTTGTGATTTCAAAAAATTTCAACTTTTTCCTAAATTTCCAAAATCTAAGGTTTTCACAAAAAATATATATAAAGAGAGCTTTTCATTTTGAAAGATTTTACGCAATTAGAAACCCCAACTATCATGCAACTCATATTTTTCATCAATACAACATTTTCCTCAACTTCCTCAAGTCTAGGGTTTTCACAAAATTATTTCCTCATGTTTGAAAAGATTTTTGTTCATAAAACTCCCAAAACATTCTCTTAGTTCATAAATTAAAAGATTTGGTGAAAGTTTGAGAAAAAAACCCTCTTTGAACAAAACACAAATCTCATAAAAATCAAACCCTAACTCAATACACTCCAAACAACATTAAAATTGCTATTTTCTTGCAAAAATGTATATATAACTTAAAGAAAATCCATACCTCAAGTTTTAGAAGAGGAGAATGAAGAAAACCCCAAAAAATGACTTTGTCAGATTTCGATCTCCACCGACCAAAACATTCCTCTCGAGATGCTCGTCAATTTGGCTTCAAGAACTATGGCCAAAAAGTCTATAGATTTTGCTAGATCAAGAGAGAAAAGAGAGAAGATTGAACTCTCTGTTAAAAGAAATGAAATGAACTGAGGGGGAGCCTACCACGTGGGTTGCCTCTATTCTTTTTTAAAAAAAAATTATTGGGCAAATTACATTTACCTCCCCTGAGGTTTCTGACAAATACAGGGACCTCCCCTGTGGTTTCAATAATTACAAAAACATCCCGTACTCTAACTGACAATATCAAGATTCCCTCAATTCGTCAATTTTGCACAAACAACATTACTTGCCTCTACAGAATAACCATATTACCCCTTCATTTGAGGGTGAAAAGATGAAAATACCCTTTGTTCCATCAGAGTCTTCTTCCTCAGAGCCGGAGTTCTGAAACAGAGAGATGACCCTGAAGATGTCCCACTTGGGGAACCCATGATGGAATTAATTTTTTTAATCAAAATAAGCAAGACCCAGATGATAAAAGCACTAATTTAGATATATAGATGTAGAGATTTATATATAGTAATATAGATATATATACATATACATATACATATATAGATTTTTACAGATAGTAATACATATATATATATATATATATATATAGATGTAGAGATTTATACATCTGTAACAAAGAGTTCAGTAAGTATTTGAGACCAAGGAATAAAGAATAGGGGTTCTTTTCTTTTCATTTCTTCCTTTTTTTTTTGGGGGGGGGGGGGAAAGGTAAAGTTTCATCCTTTGCCATTTCACATGGATGAAACAAAAGATTTTTTACTCCATTTTTTGTTACCTTTGCTACAACAGTAGACAATAGTAGCAAACCCATAAAAATCTTTACATATACCATATTTTACAAAAATAGCCATAAAATTAACAATTTGAAAACCCATAACAATCTTTACAGATACCATGTTTTCCGAAAATAGCCATAAAATTAACAATTAAATATTACCTTTATGGTTATAAATATGTAAACGGTCTTTGGGCAAAACCAAAACTGAAATAAATTGACAAAATAACGTAACAAAACTTACAGTACATAAATAAATAAAACTTGATCGAGGCGAGTGTGTGACACTATTTCCTTAAGATAGATTCGTCTTTCTACCGGTGCTTAGGATTCAATCGACGTCTATCTCCTAGGATACAGCGATCAATGTCTTGTAATAGCAGCACTACTATTGCAAGCCTAGCGAACTTAATTGTGCATGTACTCTCTTTATAGGAAAATTAGACTCAGAAAATATGAAGAATAAATGCAAAATGAAGAAGAAATGGCAATTCTCTATCCAAATTGAAGTCAGGGAGATGGAATTTATAGATTCCTCCATGACTCTTAAGAAAGGTTGTGACGCTTCAAAAGGACACACCCTTCCATCTTAAGAGACACAACCATTGGAGTAAATTTTAATTCAAATTTTCCAACAATCCCCCACATGAATGAAATTTACAGAAAGGACATGCAACAACATGCAGACAAAGAGAGAGTACATTAAGGAAATACCCTGCATCAGGAAAGGTAGCTTTTGTCTTTGAACCTTTCCTAGTAAAAGCCTATCGGACTTACTAGCTAATCAGTGGACGTGATGCCTTGAATTGTTTAGCCGTTTGTGTAAGCCAAGACAATAGAATTCACATAGAATATCTCCAAATACAGTTTAGTTCTCAGAGTTGTGCCCATTTTGGCCTTGGGCATCTCTTGGTATTTCATGAGTGCTTTAGAGAATTTTGTCTTATCAATTCTCATAGAAGCGGCCTCTTCACACTCATATAGGTGATCCTTATTTCGAATCTCTTAAACACTCCTCTAGAAAGATATTCGTCTAGGGTTTTCAAGATATAAGTGATCATTAAAAGCATAGCTTACCCTAAGTGTCCTGCATACAACACATATTGCAGATATCACTCTCATCATAGGAATGGATAGGAGTTAGACTCCTTTAGTGATTCTGGTGAGCCACACATAACTTAGTTGTCCACTTGAACTTAGTTCTTCGGATCTCCAGTCATCTAAGTAGGGTTACCATTATGATGACTCTGATGTAATAGGCTTTAATCACATTCCCCTCGATAAACTTTCCCTCATTTGCTCTCTACTCAAACTTTTTGTTTAGTGGCCGCTATTATTTATTTGACCTTCTCAATTATATATCATTGAGTAGTTAGTGGATCCATTATATTATCCTTAGACAGTATTCACAACTGAAAGCAAATGTCCTACGGTGTTTAAGTCTTTGATCACATCGAGACTTGTCGTTACTCTGCGTCATTCCTGAGAGGGAGTTTTTATATGCATTAGGGCCGAGCTAGGCCAAAGCGCGGTAATGGGCCGTTTTATGGGCCGAGGTAAAAAGGGTTGAGTGAAGAGGACCTTGCATTTAGCTCGGTCCAAGTATGGTACGGTCACCACGGTCAAAACGGTGATAATTAGCTCGGTCATAACATTCGGAGCCGAGATGTTTTGGGCTTTCTTTAGAAGGACCTTGCTCTTGTTAGCTCGGTTCAAGCTTGACGCGGTCAGCTCGGTCTCAACAGACGAAACCGAGGTACAAGCGAAAGGAAAGTCGAGCTATGTGTTGGATGTGAAGGCGTTGGATTAAGTATGATAAAGGGCTAGTGTTAGCTCGGTCGTACTGTCATCTAACTGTGGTAAGACCATCTCACTTGGTTTAAGCAGTGAGGAGGGTGTTAAAGGATAAGCATTATCTTTCAGGAGTGTGATTCCTAAGAGGACTCTACATGGAGGAATAAGAGTCCTACTAGGATTGTGCCACGCGGAACTTATAAAAGCTAACAGCATAACCTATGTACAGGTAACTTAACTTTGATTCCCGAATACACAGAGCTTTTGTCTATTTGTCTATTTTGCTGACTTAGGCATCGGAGAGATATCTGGCACACACCCGCCGGCTAGCTCACGTTTGTGTTTTTAGGGAGTAAAGCAACGGCGTTTGGAGGAGTGCAGACTTGATCAACAGGATTATACGAGAACATTATTTCGTGCTTGTACAATTGGCGCCGTTTGTGGGAATTCCAAAAAGAACAAAACCTCTTGATCGAGTTTTCCTCGCTAGTTGGAAGTAATGGCGCACAATGAAGACTTGCCGCAATCAGCTATTGACGGGCAAACCCCGGAGGGGGTGGGAGGCGCGAAGGTTTGCTTGCTATCCCTCCCATGGCGGATTTAGAACCCCAGCGACAGAACCCCCGGAGGGATACAAGGGAGAGGCGGGCTAACAGCCCCCGTCGCTCTCAAAGTCCTAAAAGACAGAGGCAGAGGATGGACCCTCAAGTTTTGGAGGATCGCGTAAAGGAGCAGGACGAATTAATAAGGAGGATGGCGGCAGACATGGAGTCAATGAAGCGCCAGATAAAAGGAAAAGGGGTAGCGACAGGAGAGGGGCACAAAGGCAACACGCCTCCTCGCCAGTTGGAGGATCAGGATAGGCGTACCACACCATCGCAAGTAGAAAGTAGGAGCCTTAGAACAGGCGACACTCAATCAAGGACTTCCAGGACTCGTTACTCCAGGTCTGAGAGAACGAGAATTGAGAGGTCATATACTAAGGGAAGCATTATCGACCCTCGCACACACACCAGACGTCATTTAGGCACATGGAGTTGCCTAGATCATCTGACTTGCGAACTGTGCTTGAAGAAAGGGCACGATGGAAGGAGGATACTAGGGCACGCGATCCACTCAGAGTTTCTGCCCTTCAGCGGTTGGCCCCTCAGACACATGAGAGCGTCAAGGTAGGAATGCCAATGCCGCGCCTTGCTTATGAACCAACAGACAAAGCATTAGCAAGGCTACAGAGCTCGCCGTTCGTTCCGGCAATTGAAAACGCACCACTACCTTTAGGCTTCCACCGGCCCAAATTCACCACTTATGAGGGGAAGACAGACCCCTACATGCACTTGAGTCACTTTCGCTAGGTTATGGCAGTATACCGGGGAAACGAGGCTTTAATGTGCATCATGTTTCCATCCAACCTTGGCGACCTAGGTCTAACCTAGTTCGAAAGGCTACCAGAAGGCAGCATCGCCTCCTGGGCACAATTGGCAAAGGCGTTCATGACTAGGTTCAGAACGAACACTAAGACACCAGTGGAGATCGATTAGCTACTCTCCATTGATATGGGTGACAAGGAGACGTTGAGATCCTACAACAGTCGCTACTGGGAAATCTTCAACCAGATTGGGGATTGCCCTACAAACCTCGCCATTACGCAATACAAATGGGGCTTGCCAGTCGGCAACAAATTGAGGGACTCAATTACTATGACCCCTCCCCTCAAGGCCTTGATGGAGCGAGTGCACCAATATATTCGCGTAGAGGAAGATAGCGCCCGTGCTAAAGCGAAATCTGGCACAACAACAATGCCAAATAAAAGGACTACAGCAAAAGTCAACACGGTAGAGCAACCTAACAGGAATGGACAAGGCAGGCGGGCCAACAGAGAGGACCCAGAAAAAAGGAAGTTAAGAGTTCACACTGCCATTACCACAGTGTTCAAAAAACCAATCTACTGAATTCTCAGTGAGATACCAACGAACCCTTCGTCCGATGGCCAACTAAGTTGGAAGAAACACAAAAAGACTATAACGAGAGGTCCCGGTACACCTTCCATGATGAAAAGGGGCACCGCACTGAAAATTGCACGCCGTTAAGGCAGCATCTGGAGGAGTTAGTGGCAGCTGGGCACCTGGACCAGTACATAGAAGGAGGAACACGATCATTCCCCCAGAACCACAACAACCCAAACGGGATGCCGGTCGACGCTCCACCTCAAGGCGTGATTAACGTAATTCATGGGATATGCGAACCTGAGCGGGTATGTGAGCTCAGGGGGATGATCAAAAAGGCTGAGCACTTGAGGGAGGTATTAAGTGCACAACCAGCAATCTAAAAGGGAAGAACAGAGGCCACAAATGTCATATCTTTTTCAGATAAAGATTTAGCAAGGATATACTACCCTCATAATGATGCACTGGTTGTCACTCTACGCGTGAAGAATTTCGACATCAAGCGGATTTTGATTGACCAAGGAAGCTCATGTGAGATAATGTATTACAAAACCTTCAAACAACTGAAACTGGAGGACAAAGACTTGGCACCTACAACATCTCCCCTAATCGGATTCAACTCAATGCCAGAGTGGCCAGTGGGCAAGATAATCCTCTCAGTCAAGGCAGGAACCATGACAAAACAAGTGGAATTCTGGGTATTGAAAGTCCCTTCCACTTGCAACATGATCTTGGAGAGGACATGGCTGCACGCCATGCGTTCGGTAGCGTCAACCTACCATCAAGTATTGCGGCTCCCCAACGAAGCTAGAGTAATTGAAGAGGTCTTTGGAGACCAAATTATGTCCAAATAGTGCTTTGACACAGTAAATGGCAGCCGCGCTGCAAAAGGATATGTACAGATGGTGGAAGAACCTGAGAGCAATGAACTGTTTGCGGATGTTGGCAAGGCAGCTGAACAGAAGAAGGTGGAAGACTTGGTACAGGTAAGGATAGATGAAAAAGACCCACAAAAGTTCTTTTTGCTTGGCTCGTCTTTGTCCAGCACTGAGAGGATAGAGGTCATGGAATTCTTAACCTCTAACATTGAAGTGTTCGCCTGGACACCATATGACATGCCTGGCATTGACCCAAACTTCATCTGTCACCAACTGAACATCCACCCAACTGCCAAACCAGTTATACAGCACACTCGCAGATCAACACTCCACCATGCCGAGATAGTGGTGGAAAAAGTGGGAAACTTGCTGGAGGCAGGAGCCATCAGAGAAGTGCACTATCCCAGATGGATCTCCAATACCATAGTAGTGTCAAAGAAGAACGGAAAATGGCGTGTCTACGTGGACTACAAAACAATTAACAAGGCATGCCCAAAGGACAGCTTTCCCCTACCACGGATAGACCAACTGGTAGACCTGACGGCAGGACACAATCGACTTAGCTTCCTTGATGCGTACAGAGGTTACCATCAGATCATTATGTATGAACCAGATCATGAGGTCACATCCTTTACAACGCCTAGAGGATTGTACTGTTACAAGGTCATGCCCTTTGGCCTAAAAAACGTAGGGGCAACATTCCAGCGGATAGTTACCAAGATGTTTGAACCATTGTTAGGCAAAACTATGGAGGCTTACATCGACGACATGGTGGTCAAAAGCAAGAATGAGAACGACCATCTCAGGGACCTAGATGAAATGTTCCAGATTCTGAAGAAGAACAAGTTGCACCTAAATGCATCCAAGTGTGCATTCGGCGTAGGATCGGGCAAATTCCTAGGCTTTTTGGTGACCAATCGAGGTATTGAAGCAGACCCTTCTCAGATCAAAGCAATCCAGGATCTAGAGAGGCCCAACATAGAAGAAGAGGTGCAGTATCTCACTAGCCTAGCTGCCGCACTCAACCGGTTCATCAGTCGGTCGTCAGACAAATGTCGACCATTCTTCCAAGCATTAAAGGCCAAGTTTGAGTGGGATAAAGAATGTGACCGCGCCCTAGAAAGCTTGAAAGAATACATGTCTTCTCCACCATTACTGGTAACCCCAGTACCTGGAGAAGAGCTCTTTTTGTACCTAGCAGTTTCACAGCACGCAATCAGCGCGGTGTTGGTCAGAGCGGAAGGAATCCAGCACCTGCCCATCTTTTATGTTAGCAAGACCTTACTGGGCGTAGAAACTAGATACTTACCATTGGAAAAACTGGCCTTGGCCTTGATGATGGCCTCAAGGAAGCTGTCGCATTACTTCCACGCCCACACCATAATCGTTCTAACGGCTTTTCCATTAAAAGCCTTGTTTGAGAGGGCAAACTTTTCCGGGCGAATCTTGAAATGGGCGGTGGAATTAGGACAATTTGATATCAAGTTCAAACCCAGAATCGCAATAAAAGCCCAAGCTTTGGCAGACTTTGTGGCAGAATTCACACCAGGAAGCCATCACATCCGCCCAATTGACTTGACTGGTACAATAGAAAAGGGGATAGAGAGTGCCGTAGGAACCACACAACCCCTAAAACAAGATACCCAGCCACATCCCAAGGCATATCGGATTGAAGAAAAGGAGGAAGAGGCAAACCGCGCTATACCTGGCAAAAACTCATCAACAAGTAAAAACTTGGTACAATCAGATAGTGAGGGGCAAATAGTAGGTGTAGACTTTGAAGAAGACATTAGCAACACGCATGACCCTAAGACTTCATCCGACCCCTCCACTTGCTGGAATCTATTCATTGAAGAAATGTGGAAGTTCTTTGTGGATGGAGCATCCAACAGGCACGGTGTAGGACTTGGCATAGTCCTCATCTCACCAGATGGCCTAGTAGTGGAACAAGCAATCAACCTCGGCTTTCCAACATCAAATAACGAAGCGGAGTATGAAGCACTTTTAGCTAGCCTAAAATCAGCATTCTGCATGAAGGCCACCGAGCTAATGGTTTACAGTGACTCTCAGCTAGTAGTAAACCAAATTTCAGGCGACTACGAGGCTAAAGATGAGAGGATGGCCAAGTGCCAAGAGTTAGTAAGAAGGGAGATCATGAAATTCGAAGTAGTGCGGATAGTGCAGATCGGCCGTGAAGAAAACAGTAGAGCAGACGAACTAGCAGGCTTTGCTTCAATGACAGATACATCCATCCCACAACCATTACTGATCGACTTCCTACCAAGACCAAGCATTGAAGAACCCGAAGTAGCTGAGGTATGTTGCGCCGAACTAGGCCCTTCATGGATGGATCCCATTATAATATTCTTAAAAGACGCCGTCTTACCCGAAGAAAAGAAAGAGGCCAACAAAATAAGAGCAAAGTCACAGTGATTTTGGCTCTCCCCATCAATGGCCTTGTACAAGAAATCCTTCACAGGACCTTACCTAAAATGTGTCCATCCCAGCAAGGTTGAGGCATTCTTGTTCGAGGTACACGAAGGCGTATGCGGAAGCCACCAAGGGGGAAGATCTTTGGCCTACATAGCAATTTCACATGGATATTTGTGGCCTTACATGCAAGCAGATTCAGAGAAGTATGTAAAGAAGTGCGAGAAATGTCAGAAGTTCGCACACCAAATACATCAACCAGCCAGAGAGCTTCTACCTTTAACTAGCCCATGGCCCTTCGCAATGTGGGGCCTGGACATAGTAGGACCACTTCCAACAGCACCCGACAACAGAAAGTTCTTTCTCGCAGCAACAGACTACTTCACAAAATGAGTGGAAGCAGAAGCACTCGCCTCAATAAAGGAGAAGGATGTGAAGAAGTTCGTCTAGTAGAATATTATCACTTAGTTCGGCATACCCAAGGATCTAATATCAGACAACGGCACTCAGTTCGATGGCAAAATTTTTAGAGACTTTTGTGAGGAGTATAAGATAGAATTCTACAACTCTACACTAGCATACCCCCAAGCAAATGGCCAGGCAGAAGCATCAAACAAAGTCGTCTTAGATGAATTGAAGAAAAGGCTGGAGAAAGCAAAAGGCAAGTGGGCTGAGGAGCTCCCTTATGTTTTATGGGCTTACCGTACCACACCTCAGCGGTCAACTGGAGAAACACCTTTTTCCTTGGCCTATGGCATGGAAGCAGTAATCCCACTGGAAGTTGGCCTTTCCACTATTAGAAGTGAAAATTTTGGCCCAGATTTAAATAGAGAAGCCATAGCCTTGGAACTCGACCTTACGGAAGAGAGAAGAGAAAGAGCACTGGTTCACATCGCCTCATACCAGCAAGAGTTATCCAGAAAATATAACAAAACAGTACATTCGAGACAATTCAAGATTGGAGATTGGGTGCTGCGCAAAGTAATGGGCAACACTCTGGTACCAGGAGATGGCAAGTTAGGGCCTAATTGGGAAGGACCATACAAAGTGGTTGGCTTAGCAGGAAAAGGGGCATATCACTTGGAAGATAGAGACGGCAAGGCCATTCCCAGGCCATGGAACACTGTTAATATCAAACTATTTTATTTTTAGCTTTTCTTTAACGTGCTTGTAGTTTTTCTTTTTTCAATAAAACAAGTAGTTTCCTTTTCAGCATAATTGTTTTCTTCTGTAAAAGTAGTTTTAGTGAGCTAGGGACAATGAAATCAGAGTTGGCCGGAATAACCAACTTTGAGCTCTCTTCAGCCGAGATCGGGATCTAGGCTGAAAAGGTTGGCTGGAAAAACCAACTTTAAGTACTTTTCAGCCGAGATATGGATCTAGGCTGAAGAGGTTTGGCAGGAATAACCAAACACTTGGCTCTAGGTTGGCAGGAATAACCAACACTGAGCTCTCTTCAGCTGAGATCAAGATCTAGGCTGAAGAGGTTGGCTGGAAAAACCAACACTTACTTCTCTTCAGCCGAGATCAGGATCTAGGCTGAAGAGGTTTGGCAGGAATAACCAAACACTTAGCTCTAGGTTGGTAGGAATAACCAACACTGAGCTCTCTTCAGCCGAGATCAGGATCTAGGTTGAAGAGGTTGGCTGAAAAACCAACACTTATCTCTCTTCAGCCGAGATCAGGATCAAGGCTGAAGAGGTTGGCTGGAATAACCAACTTTAAGTACTCTTCAGCCGAGATAAGGATCTAGGCTGAAGAGTGGTTGGCTAGAATAACCAACTTGGAGTACTCTTCAGCCGAGATAAGGATCTAGGCTGAAGAATGGCTGGCTGGAATAACCAACTTTGGGTACTCTTTAGCCGATATAAGGATCTAGGCTGAAGAGGTTGGCAGATATGACCAAACAGATTACAAGGTTAACACCGAGATAAGTATCTCGGTCAGAAAATGTTAAAACTTCGTATGAACCGGAGTAGAGCCCTCAAGCAAATAAAGTTGAAATATAATGCAAGCATGGAGTAAACCGAACAAACAGTTGAGGAAAACAATAAAAGATTTCATTCAAAAATTCAAGTCAAAGGTACAAGAAGTATGGCCTCAGCCCGGTTACAAATTTCATACAGTTAAGCATCTAAAGAAAAGAAAGTACATGGTCAAGGAAAGAGGTCATCCAAATCAGCATCCAAGTCAACCCGAGTTTCACCAATTGGTAGCCCGGCATTGGCGGGTAGGTCGGTCCTTACCACATCATCAACCACAATGGGCACTGATGGCACCACCCGAGCTGATTGGATAGTTTGAAGACCGGGATCATTGGTAGCAGCATGGGTATCGTTAGGCTCTGGTGATGCCTCTTCTTCCTCCTCTGCTTGAAGAAATTTTTTTTGAATAGCATTAGCGTACTCCACCATATAGCTCAGGATGAAGTGAGGAGGGGCATTCTGGAATACCTCGGTTTTATCCCCTTGACCGAGCTTTAAGATGGCTGCCTTCCACCCACACTTGAAAAAAATGTCTTTGGCAGCTTTGCATTGCAAGACGTATGTGGCTTCGCCCTCCTTGTAACCACGGTCTTCCGCATCCTCCATCTTCTTCGCAAGCTCAGTTATCTTGGTATTCTTCTTCTTCTCGACCTTATCCAACTCACGCATATAGCGGTCCTTCAACTCGGTCAAGGCCTTTTGTTTGTCCGCCTCCACCGAATCTACTAGCACGGTGAGTCGGGCGACTTCTGATTGAAGCTCGGCCATTTTTTGTTTGGCTTCGTTTAGCACGGCCATCTTGCTATCGGCCCCAGCCACGGCCAGCCTTGTCGTCTTGCGCAGTTCCAACACACACTTATGTGCAATGTGGTTTTTCTGCATGGCCTGCAAGAGGGCGGTAAGCAATTTTGAGTGAAAACCGAGCAAACAGATGTACAAATTAGAAGGACGAGCAAAGGGAGAACTTACTAGCACCATCGATTTTGTTTCCGAACGGATGGCCTTCAGCTCGGTGAAATGGTCGTGGTGCTCCATATCGGCTGGCAAACATACGCTCTTGGCAAGGTTAAAAGCCAGTGAATGGTCTTTTTCTGCGACCACCGAGTCAGTGCTAATGATAGCTCGGTTCTTGTATGTGATCTTGGGCACCCATTCTAAAGTGCTAGCCTGGTTTGAACGCACTGGTTCTGGGCTCAACTGGGTGGATTGAGGAAGTATGGTGTCTTCTTCGTCAACAAGGCGTGGCTCAGTTGAGGAAGTGCGAGTACGCTTACTTGGCTGAGATGATTAGGGCTGGGCTGTTGGTAGAGCCACCATGGCCTCTTGTGTTTGGCCGGCTTGGTGTACCTCGACTTGATTCATCTCAGTAATAAGGGCACGGATAGCTCTCTTCTTAGCTATCTCTTGCTCTTCTGTTAGTGGGATCAAATTGATTTGAGGTAGTGTTGGGTCTGGTTCTGGTGAGGGTTCCAGGAGGAAATCTGTCACCTTGGTCTTCCTCCTGCTCCTGTATCTGTATGTCGGTTCAAAGTTGGGCCCAACCTCGTTCGCGGTACCGGAGTGTACCGCGGAGTACGTCAAGATTGGGCTAACCATACTGCGACTTTAGTTGGTTCAAATCTGCATAAAGGAAAAAGACAACGGTTAGTACGGTTCAGAACTTTTAAACGGAGTAAAGAACGCAGGAAAATGAGCCGAGGCATTTATATACCAGCTACTCCTTTATTCCAGTTAATGCGGACTCCAGGTATTTGGGCTTCTTGGTCTTCGAAGTTGCCCGAGACCTAGAAAAAGTCATCATCATTTACATCTTTGTCCAGGGTATTTTTTACTATCTTCTCTCGACGTCTTCTTATTCTTAAATAGTATACCCAGCCATCTTCATTCTGGCTGAGGGAGTATTGGTGAAATAGCTCAGCTAAACCGAGGTTGAGGCTAAGCCGGCGGTTTAGCTCGGCGATGCCATTTGTTATTCTGTACGAATTTGTGGAAAGCTGGGTAGGGCAAAGTCTTGTTTGTCTAAGGAATTCACAAAGAAGAGGTTGTACGAGGAATCGGAGTCCGGCTTCTACAATAGAAAGGACGGTGAAGGGAACGAAGCCCGATTTTTCCCAAGGAGTGGTGTCTAGTTCAGCTAAACTGAGATGAACATCATCAGGGATTTTGTAGTCCCTTCAGAACTCGGCTATAGCCCTGGAGAGTTCACTAAAAATCGATACTTCCCCATGTGGACTTAAATTATGTATAAATTAGCTCAGAAAGCTAGCTCGGTGTTGAGATGACCTTCAGTATCTTGGTTGAGCGTGCAAATGTGTGCCTGGCCAACCTAGTCAGTCTGCAAAGTGGAGATGAAAAGTGTTAAGGCCAAATCGTTGGACCATGCTAAAAGAAACAAAGGCAAAATAAATAGAATCCTAGCTCAGCTACGTGGGATACTATCCGTTCTTAGCTCGGTTGGAACGAAGGAATTTAGCCCGGTTAAATAAATGAGAGGTTCGTAGCCTGGTTGAAGCTTAGGGTGCAGCATTCTTGGTTTGGTTTTGACTAAGTCAGAGAGCCGGTTTGGCCCCAAGTTATACCTCGGTCATTGGTTAAGGCTTTCTAGTGCGGTAGTGCGCAAACCTAATACAGTTTGCCAGCTCGGTTAAATCAAACGAAAGGTTCTTAGACCGATTGAAACTACAGGTATGGCATGAAGTCTTAGTCCGGTTGTTAGAAGAGTTATCCAGTTTGGCTAGGCTTGCACCTAATACAAACAAGATCCTAGTTTGGTTGGAGTATTATTTTGGGTCAAAAGCGTCGTTTCTCAGATTGTTAGTGAATCTAGTGGTTCTATTACATGGTTTTTAGTGGTTATTTCCCAGAAAAATGGAAACTAAAATAGTGTGTTTTGAGAAACATATGAATAGTATGCTACATACTACAAAAACTAGACAAACAAAAAGGAAATGGGATTAAGTTACTTACAGTTTGAAGACGAGAGGATGAAGAAAGAGATCGCAAGGAAGAGATTCGCAGGCACTGTGTTTGGAAAAATGGAGGCTCAGAAGGTAGAGAGAGAAGATGATGAATAGTGGTATGTTTGGTTCAAAGAGTATGGTTTTTTGTGAAGAGCGTAAATTTGGGCGGGACAGTTCAAATTTTGCAGAGTACGAAGACGGCGTGGCAGCTGTATTAGACCAATAACAGCTAGCCACGTGTCCAAGAGAATCGTAAACGATTCAGTTATGCAGCGACTGAAAAGACATTTTTTGACCGAATCAATCGGTAGCCCGGTGACAATTTAGCTCGGTTGAAAGACTAAAGTTTTAGCTCGGCTGGTAACAGGTAATCCCAATCATGCTACGCAGATGGAATTAAGAGGCAATTGAGAGGGAGTTTTTATGTGCATTAGGGCCGAGCTAGACCAAAGCGCGGTAATGGGCCGTTCTATGGGCCGAGGTAAAAAGGGCTGAGTGAGAGGACCTTGTAGTTAGCTCGGTCATAACATTTGGAGCCGAGATGTTTTGGGATTTCTTTGTTTTGGGCTTTCTTTAGAAGGACCTAGCTCTTGTTAGCTCGATCCAAGCTTGTTATGGTCAGTTTGGTCTCAACAGACGAAACCGAGGTACAAGTGAAAGGAAAGTCGAGCTATGTGTTGGATGTGAAGGCGTTGGATTAAGTATGACAAAGGACTAGTGTTAGTTCGGTCTTACTGTCATCTAACCGTGGTAAAACCATCTCACTTGGTTTAAGCAGTGAGGGGGGTGTTAAAGGATAAGCATTATCTTTCAAGAGTGTGATTCCTAGGAGAACTCTACATGGAGGAATAAGAGTCCTACTAGGATTGTGCCACGCGAAACTTATAAAAGCTCACAGCATAACCTATGTACAGGTAACTCAACTTTGATTCCCGAATACACAGAGCTTTTGTCTATTTGTCTATTTTGCTGACTTAGGAATCGGAGAGGTATCCGACACACACCCGCCGGCTAGCTCACGTTTGTGTTTTCAGGGAGTAAAGCGACGACGTTTGGAGGAGCACAGACTTGATCAACAAGATTATATGAGAACATTATTTCGTGCTCGTACAATTCCCATTTTCAAATAATAAACATAAAGTTGTTCCTTAGGAGTTAATGAAACCTTTTTTTTTTTGCTTCTACTCCAACTTTGTCCTATAGAAAGAATTTGAGATTCCTATTATCGGAATCGTTACTTTGGTAAAATCCTCCAAGCACCCCCACATTTGAAGTATTCTAACGGAACTTAATTTCTCTTGCTGATGTATAATTACACAAAAATATTAATACACCCCCACAATTCTGAGGTAAATCAAAATACATCATTAATTGGTGTGCTTGAACAAGATGTAAATTGCCTTGTGAATATAATCATAATACTAATTTGTCTAAAATACAGTTACACTTCATAACTTTCTTTTGCAGTACAAAGGAAAAAAGGCTAATACCGGTTGTGGCCACAACACTTTGTCAAATAACATTTCTTTAGCCATGCATTATTTTATTTTATTTTTGTTTACTGCAACCTTTAATTCCAATCTCAACATGGAATATAAATATCACTGTGTAATTACATTTACATATTATTTGTCTTATCCAGTATTGGTGACTATGTCGACAATTACCAAAGCGTCTTTCACCAACGAAATATTTTAACTCATATAATATTTCATTACGGAGTTATTAGTCACTACACCAATTTCACAATCATTATTCCAAAGAATAGTTAGAATTCACCTTATGTCAAAGCACATAAGTTCACATTTTTATCAACACTTTGATAAAAAATTGACATCCATATATAATACACCACATACCAAATTGATATATCAAATATATCAATTAATGACATCATATCACAAAGAATTGTAAACATTAATTATCAACTCTATAACAATGTAGGCATGGGCACAAATAAATTTAATATTTTCAACACTGAAAACCAGTAAAAACTGTTAAAAATAATTTCTAAAAACAATTTCAGAACTGAAAATCAGAAAACAAATTTAAACAAAAATTTCCAGAACTGGAAATATAGAAAAACAATTTATATATAAATTTACATAAATTAGAAATTCTAATAATTTTTTTTTAATTCAAAAAATTTACCAAGTATATAACAAATACTCTATACTTCTTAAGTTTCAAGAATTCACAAAAAAATCATACCTGATTTTTACGATTTTAACAATACATTCTTAAAATTTCCACAGAATAACTATCCCTTAAATCCAAAACAGGATTTAAAATTTAGTTTTTGAGTCTGAACCTGAATCCATTTAATGAATTTATTAGATTCAGAATACAATCTGGCCCTTATAAATAAATAAACCATTAGATTTGATATTTGGATGATTGCATTGCCCAAACTCAATTCAACATTTAAGGACCCTACTTTAAGTTCCAAACAGTTTGGGTCGTAACCATTATTAAATGAAAACGTCACCTTTGTATGGTAGCTTGGTACCGAGTTTTGGAAGACCAGCTTTCATTTGTTCAAAAGTAATTGTTCCATTGTTATCCGTGTCCATGGATTTGAACATTTCCTTCAAGCCAACAATTTCTTCTTCAAAACGATTTTCTGCAATTACCTTCAGAGCTACTTTTTTTGAGTTTGTTCATTGCATGGAATTACTTCATTCTAGTTAATACAGCAATATCAAGAGGCTTATCAGATGCTTGCCGATTGGTTTCTCCATTTCCAACGATGGATTCAGAGGCATAAACACATCACTAGCCAAACAGTGCATCGCTCTCATTAAGTACATTGACCCACCAAAAACAAAAACTAAACCAATTATAGCATGCAAAATGTAATGAAGAGAGACAAAGAAGCAGTAGACTCAATTCTCCGAGTCAGCGTTCCGAAACTCGTAGTTGGACCTCCGTCGAGTCCGAGTGAATACGTCGGCGTTCCCTTCTTTTTCTCATCATCAGTCATCTTCATCAGATTGCTATCAATTGCTGTAAATCGTATCTCAAAAAGTTCTCAGGGTTTGGTATCGTAGTCGTACAAAATCTATATCTAAATTCGTCGAAATCTAATACCTTTGCTGAGATCTGACACCATCGCCGGAAGAACACAAAGCCTTCTTCCTACAAAAGATTATAAATCAAATAACCAACCTGTAACCGATCGGTGTTCATAGATCATCGGCTTTGGACATGATCAATAGGCCACTCAGTCTCGGCTGAAAATCATCTCTTCATTTTTGTTGATGCAACGACGGTCGAATCAAATGCGCCAACGCTCACTTCACTAGATCATCTTCGACTGTTCCAATTCGAAAGAGTGAGTTCACTATAGCTGATCTGATCAAGTGTTTAACTTAGGCGAGTACGAAATGGAGTGGCCAGTGTTGCAATTCTTGTGAAGACTATACCGGAACTATCCAGGATGATTCATCGGCGAAAACACAGAAACAAATTCTATCTAAACCAAATGTGGTTTAGACTGAAACAATAATTTATGTAAGCCAAACCAAACATATAAAAATTTGTAATTTGTAATTATTCATATGAAGGCAAGATTTTGCTTTTACAAAGACGAACAAGAAGATTCTCAAACCAATAAAATAAATTTATTGATTTAATATTTGATAACAAAATCAACCACTTGCCAGAAACAACAGTCTTTTTTTTCTTGATACAAAAAATCATATTCAGAAAAACGCATTCAATTTCTCAAAATCTGAATAACTCCAAATTTGTTTTGTTGTGTCTGAACAATTATGGTATACAAACCTTTCAATAATAATCAGATCCTGTTTAATAACAGTTCCAATTCTATTTGATCAAACAATTTTGATTGTATAAAATAATATGAAATCTATATGATATAATTGCACAATATAATTACCCAAACACATACAAAAACAAATAATTATATTTTCCCAAAACCGTAAACAGGATCAGAATATGTCTTAAGATTGTTGGAAAAATAGTACCAAACTATGTGGAAAACATAATTTAAAAATATGTAAACGGTCTTTGGGCAAAACCAAAACTGAAATAAATTGACAAAAATAACGTAACAAAACTTACAGTACATAAATAGATAAAACCTGATCGAGTCGAGTGTGTGACACTCTTTTCTTAAGACATATTCGTCCTCTCACCGGTGCTTAGAATTCAATGGAAGTTTATCTCCCAGGATACAACGATCAATGTCTTGCACTAGCAGCACTACTATTGCAAGCCTAGCGAACTTCACTGTGCATGTACTCTCTTTATAGGAAAATTAGACTCAGAAAATATGAAGAATAAATGCAAAGTGAAGAAGAAATGGCAATTCTCTATCCAAATTGAAGTGAGGGAGATGGAATTTATAGATTCCTCCATGACTCTTAAGAAAGGTTATGACCCTTCAAAAGGACACACCCTTCTATCTCAAGAGACACAACCATTGGAATAAATTTTAATTCAAATTTTCCAACAATATATATGTAAATCTGAGATAAATTAAATAATTTTAATCGAATATAACGTACACAGATATATATATATATATATATATATATATGTTGCATATATACAAATTAGATAATGCTTGAGGGTTGGATTAAAGAATATGGGCTTTTGATCTTTGCAATGTCCATCGATCCAACTATTTTCTGTTTCTGAGCATGGGCGGTGGTGCAACAAAGGCAACCGAATTGAACAACAACACCGCCGTGAGCAGAGGTGATAGTGGTGATGGTGATGTGATTGTCTACATCCAATGCTCTAACGGCTAAAGTTCTCAGTGCAGATCAGCCTCTACTCCATCGTTGGATCCTTCAAGTCCGTCGTCGCCCAGAACTGTGGCATCCCCATTGAGCAACAACACCTCGATAACGACGATAGAGAAGAAGCCTCATCGAAAGTTTCTGCCACTGTGTTGGAGCCAAAAGGAAACCCATTTTGAAAGAATTTCGAAGCCTCTCAGATGGTGCGGCCGCCGGAGCAGCTGTAGATTCAACTTTCTTGGTTTCTTCTTCTCCCATTATTATATGTATGTATATATATTTATATATCTATGCTAAAATGAGTAGTATTTAGAAAGAACTTAGAGGCAAAAATAGAGGGAGGAGAGAGAGAGAGAGATACCCAAATCAGAAATTTGAGGGCATTATAGGAATTTCAGTTTTTATCTTTGATGACATCAGCAACTTCTGTTAGTTGCATGAACGGAAGTCAAAAAATCGAGAAACCTTGATATTGTCAGTTAAAGTAGGAGAGGTTTCTATAATTATTGAAACCATAGGGGAGGTCCATATATTTGTTAGAAACCTCAGGGGAGATAAGTGTAAATTACCCTATTTTATTTTATTTTTTAAAATCCATATATATATATATATACACGTACACTTATATATATAATTCAAGGTGCATTGTACTAATAATATTATAAGAGTTTGTAACATAGATTATAAAATGGTATAATTTTTTTCTTATCACAAAATATATATTCATTTAATAATATACACCATAAATATTTGTAATTCTCATGGTAATAAAATAAATAATAATCATAATAATAATAATAACAACAATAATAGATGGTTATAAATGAGTCGTGATTTAATCAATTGAGTCCAAAATGATGAAATTTAATAATCCAGAATAAATCTCCAATTGAGATTAAAGTATAAAGTAATTTAAATAGACTCAAGGTGGTCCGACCATTAACAAATTAAAGATAAACTAAAACAATATAGTTTGGGCTAATTAAATAAAATCCCAAAAATTAAATTTATATCCACATTTAACACTCAAGACCCAAGAATAATTAAAAATGAAAAAAAAAATGTTGAGCGGGCCTTACAAAGTCAAAATTGAAAAGTAATATAATTTGTTTTCACCAATTTAAATAGAATGGTCCATGCAAACATCCCATTTTGACCAGCCTTAAGACTTGTGTACTCTTTTCTGAATACCTAATGATGAAAACCGAGATGTGCTAATCTTATGAGTTCTTCAGAAGGAAACCTGAGAGTTGAGCTTTAAATCCCGACCAAGTACATGTTTTGGCCAAAATACTTTTCGACCAATTAAAAACCTTTTTCAAAGTGTTTGGTTCCGCAGTTCTAGACATTTCCACAATGTCCTGAGGCTCACATTTTCAAAACTCAAAGTGTTGTCTTTTTTCAAATAGACCGAGCAAATGATATAGTGGGAATAAGTGGAAATGGTAGAATTCCCTGAAATACATGTTTCTCTTTTCAAATCATGCTAACTTTACCTTATGGATCCAACGATGTATTTTCCATCTGGCCGGACAACAATTCATGGCCAGATGAAAATATTGTTGACCGAATATATAATGGTATAACCAGCTGAATTGTCCAGGAACAGAGCATTTTTGGAAATTTCGGTATTTTCTACGAGGTTTTCACAAATATCTTAGATATTTATGTCCAAAACTCTATAAATAGAGGATGAAACCTCATTTCAGCAGGCCAGAACTTTTGCCCAAGGCTTAGAGAGAGATTTGAGAGCTCTTTTCCCATACTTCATCTTCAACCTTCACTTTCTTAACTTCAATCATCAAAACTCCATTAAAGCTTCACTCCAAGCTTTTTGATAAGGATCTAACACACTCTAAGCTACATCTAAAGGACCTTGAGGTTACCAAGAAAGAGTTTGGGAACCAAGAAGTTCATCCTCTTTAAGAGGCGAAACTTTTGAACTTTTTATCACTTTCTCTGTCTTGTTCTTCATTTCTAAGCTCTGAATTTCATTGTTTGTTTGTTGTAATCATGTGATAAGTCCTTATAAATGTGGTTGGATGTAGAAAGTAGCCACCCATCTATTGAGTTGATAGTTTTCATTACTTTTCTTTAGCTTTGCTCTCTTTTTCTTGTTTTCTAGAGGTATAATCCATTATTGTTGTATTTATTGGAACCTTGTGGATGTGGTTAAGAATTAAATAGTAGCCATCCATCCACAAGTTTCACTATGTAGAATAAATTTTTTCATTTTTTACACTTTCTCATCACGTATCTCATTATTCTAACATATTGGTCCATATGTTTCAACCCACGCTCAATCTAAATGAGTAGAGGTGGTTGTTTCATGGAGCTAGATGGATGATCTTTGAGATTTGATGTTTAGAAAGTTGTTATTTTTCATATTCGTTGATTTTTTTTCTTAGAAGTAAAGTAAGAGGTTTTGGGTCAAAGATGTTAAAAACTCTCTTCTCAATTGTTTGTGAACATGCAAAGGGATGGAACATCCTTGTTCCATGAATAGAAGCGGAGTCTTCAATAGCCTTTGATGAATCTCTTACTTTAGATGCAAAACTTCCACTAAGAAATGGTAGATATTAACCTACTCTCTCCAATTGATAACATAGATTTGGATACTAACCTGCCCTTATTCACAAAGAGATGATTGTAGGTTCCTATCTATTTCTTAGGTTTGAATTTCTTCTTGTTTAATTTATTTAATTTGATGAATTGTTGTAGAATATCTGTTGTATATAGACATAGTTGTATTGTTAAGGGTTGAGGCCTATCTACCTTCTCCTTAAGTGTTCTCTGCAATAGGGAGAGGTAGAACGGATGAACACCCCTTAGAAAACATACTTTGTTTCTGTTTTGGACCTTTGGCACCAAATAAAGTTTTTCCCAGAGGATATGCTTGGCTAGACATCTTTTTAGTCGACCAGATGAATTTGTGTATGACCAGATGGTTTCTCAGAGTAGAACATGACAGCTTCTAGAGAGTGTTCTCCTAGTGTTTTGGAGCTACTGTGTATAATTCTTTGCTTATTTTAGTTTGATTTGTTAGGTTCAACAGTAGTTTGGCTAAATCAATTAATTTATTGTAAATAATCTCCAACCCCACGTCTTTTATTCAATTCATTTGTTGTAATAATCTCCAATCCCACGCCGTATTCATTCATTTGTTGTAATAACTTCTAATCCCACATCTTTTTATCCCTTTCATTTATATGCTCTTCACGTATGTTGTAAAGCATCACGTTTTATTTATCATACTCATGATTTGCGTCAATTTTTCATGTATTTATGTTCTGTTCATTTGCATTTGTGGAATTTATCATTTCCAAAGTGACTATATGCGCTATCTTATGCCTTGGATGATATACATGTCATATGTTAGTAATAGAATCTCTAGATACATTTTGTGTATGTATTGCAGTAGCTATATAAGATCATGCATATATTTCTAACACATTCTTTTGACTTATCATGGAGTACTAGGTGAGCACTTTTGGCTTTAGCATATTGTATGTCCATGTTATTTATCATATCTATTGCTATACCATGAGGCTAGATGCCTAAGTGGAATATCTGTGTGAATGCCAGTGGATGAAGGTTGTGTTGCTTGTGTTGGAATGCAGTTGAGTTTTATCCTGTTAAGTTCTTTTTTTATTCTGAGTTGCACAAAAGGCTTTCCCAAAATGCATGAATTCAAAGCATAACCAGAACAAGCGAAGCAGTCTATATTTATTTGCCTCATATAGTAATGTTAGCATTATTAAAATCAGAACATGGATATATGGAGACTATAAAAATCACATCATGACTTAGTAGAGGCCGATCTTTTGATTGGGTGAGTGGGGATACTCAATTCATGATCTTCCTCCCTCATACCTAAGTCCCTAAGACGAGACATTTTAGTTATGACGAACAGTGACCTTTAGCGCGAGACATGGGTTTCCTAGTTTTTTCAAAAGATTAGGTAGCGATTCTGAGATCTGATAATGTAATCGATTTTTGGGCAAGGGTTTTATAATAAAATGGATTTTCTGTACAAATTGTCAAATCTGGACTCTCATTTATGTTTCACATTGCACTTATGAAACTAGATCAGGAGATCGGGAGTCCGAACTGTTAGGCGCATTCGGTAACCCTGAAAAGGCATCCCACAATCCACCACACATCAACTATAATCATAATGACAACGTAGTTGAACAAATTTAGAAATTCGTATCACTCCAACTCCAACCAATACTCAAACCCATAAACATATTAAAATGTTACTAAACAAGTACCAAAAAACAAATTAATTAAATAAATCAAATTTGCTTCAACTCATTACAATTTGATTCACAAGAAATATCAAGCTTTTATTGTGCCTGGAGTCTACGATAGAATAAGAGATTATACAGAATAAAAACTTTTCTCAAATAAATAGACCAAATAATCAAAATAATCTGACATTAAAAACCATGATTCAATCATAAAATATTTATAAAGAAACTATTGTGGTTACACCCCTAACCTTAGCAAAGAAAATTAGAACACCACAGAAACAAAACTAAAAAAAAAATCAGTATTGTACAATAATTTGTGGAATGATCCCCTCATCAATGGATTTACATCTATTTGTAGGGAATCCTGAGATGGTAAATTCGGACATGTTCCTGCATCATCTAGCCAATTGTATTATTCAATCAATTTGATTTGCATCATGCATCTAATAACATTTCTTCATGCCATCATCCATCAAATAAGATTTGCTTCATCCACCAAATTGAATTTGCCTTATGCACCATCCATCATCATCATCCATCCAATAACATATTTTCATGCACGTGATTCACCTCATTTAATTAGCCATGTGACGTTAGTTGCTGCTGAGAAATTACTGGAACAATTTGATTTCTATCTCTTCATTTCATTTTCTTTAATTGCCAATTAGCCTCGATCTTTTTCCTAATTACAAATAATTTTGCAAAAAGTAAAATTAAATTATTAAACTCTCAATTAAAAATAAAATGAGGGATTTAGTTTAATAAAAGTGTATTAATGATTAAAAAGAATAGAAGAATTTTATACTTTTAACCATTTATCATTTCTAAGTGGTGGGTTTCTCATTCTTTAATTAGATATCGATTGTACCATTCAATTTCGATCCAGACCAACTGGTAACGATGCATATATTTTAATAATAGTTTACTTATTGTTGTTGGCAAACATTAATAAGTCAAGTTGAATAATGTATATGCAAATGTAATGTACAATGTGTAGCAGCATGACAAGTTGCTTACGTGTCTAATTCCACATTGCAAAAATAATGTCATAGTTTGTACAAACTAACAAATGGGGAGAAAAAAAAAATGTATCAGTGGTGTGTGTTTGGGATTAGGTGCCTCAAATAGATTATTATGGTACATATCATCTAAAGAAAATCAAAGATCTAAAATATGATATGTAACGCCCCGGTATTTTAATTTCTATTATAATTACCAACACTTCATTATTGTCCAATTACATGATATAAATTGAGGATTAGAGAAATAAAGTAAATTACAACAATCTCATGAATCAAAAGTATTTCTCTTTCTCATTATAACGATACGAGTCAGACCCAACCCTTTCATGTTCTTGGATTTGGGATCCTATACTTTTTATTGTTGTGTATACTCTTTCTTATCTTGTTGTTATTCGGATTTAGTTGTTTGGAGTTGTTGGTTGTCTTGCGAACAAGTTGGGAGTTAGTTTTCAAGAGAGTTACTATCTGTTTCCTTTCGTATTCGCTCGAGCAATGCTTTTGTCGCTCAAGCGGTCTTTGAGTTCTCTCAGCACTTTTGCAGGCTTGCAAAACTACTAGGAGTGGGGTAATCTTTGTTCGAGTGGTCTTCTACAGTTTGCAAAACTTCTAGGAAGGGATCATTATGCACTTGAGCCGTGTTTTGGTCGCTCGAGCAGTCTGTACGTATATCAAATCAGGGAAAGGTCCTTTGTGTCTCTTTTTATTTTTCTTCCTCTCTCTCTAAAACACCCCAAAACCTAATTTCTTCACTCTCTCTCTAGTTCCTATCTAAACACCTCAAATACACCCAAATCCGTTGATCTCGTCACCCTAGTGCTCTAGGAAAAAGTGTAAAGCGCATAGATGTGGTTGTTTTAATCGAAGAAATTCAGGTTTCAGGTTCATCAAATCTTGTATCTTGTTGTTGACTCGTCTAGTCTTGAGGTAGGGATTCCTTCAACTTTTCGTATGATTCTTAGCTTCATTATGTGTTCCTTGTAGAGTATTGTGATTAGGAGTTGGGGTTTTGATTTAGGGTTTGGTTTTTGAAATGTAAAAGAGGGATTTTAAAATAGGTTCTTGAGAAATGTTGTGGGCGTGTGAATATTGTTGAAATGTTGGTGTTTCCTTCTTAAATATGTTTTTGAAAGTGAAGGATATTTTATTTGAAAAATCATTAATGTTTGATCTATGAAAGAAAAAGGGAAGATGTTGAGTTTTGAAAAGGTAAAATGAATGTATTTGTTGATGATGAGAGTGGAGTTGGATATATATTATCACTTCCATTTTGAGATTTATGAGATTATACTTGTTGGAAATTTATCTGTTGAGTAGAGATATTTATTTTGGACTATCGGTGGAAGATAGTTTTAATTATTATAAAAATTGCATGAAGATTAGGTTAATTAAAACCAATTACTCATACATGTTGCATTGAGCTTTGTTTCATACTCAAACATTAAAAATGTATTGTTTTGAGAAAAAGAGGTGTATACCTTGGTGAATCTGGTTAGGAAGTGTGGTTGTGGTTTATTATGTTGGTCTGTGTATCCTTAGTGAAAGTCTAGAAATCCGCACGGTTAGGTGTCTTCCAGTTAGTACTGGTAAAGTGGTTTTGGTAGTGCATGTATACCTTACTAGTAGACACATACTTAGACATTCCCAGTGTCCCAAGCATCGACTTGGAAAGATGTAGCCTATAAGGCATTAACTTATCTGTATTTTCTTTTGTTCCAATTCCTTCATGCGTGTCATATGCTATGGATTCAGGATTTAGGATTTATGAATGTATACATGTATATGTCATCTTTTGTATGGTAAAAGAGAATCAATGAAAGATTAATATCACATGAGTTCTGTTTTTTCTATTGAATATCATGAGGTGGGTAGTTGTTATTATTTTGGCCGTTACACTCATTAAACTTCCATAAGAATTGCATTATGGTGTTACATCATAGTTTCTCAAAAAGGAAATAATACAATAGCAATTCAAGAAGTGAGAGAAATACAACAAAATGCCTTAAGGGCTTACACCTTTCAAGACTAAGGTCTTGATTACACAAAAGAATGGAACACTATCTCAAAACAATTAAGCTCGGTAGCTGTAGCATATAACATCAAAGCGAGCCTTCGTGCTCCATAAAAAATCTCCACTAGGTTCTCAGCGGGGTGAAGGCACATTATCATGACATGTTGAATGTTTGCCCATGATATAGAATGAGCAATGACTCCTAGTAGAAACATATTTAACAATGTATGTAAATGTTTGATATAAATATGATCATGCCAATGCAAGTGCCATGCCAAAATCCATCATTTTCCCTTTTAAAACATGATGCTTAATGCACATTTGTTAAACCAAATCCAACACAAATCATGGGGTAGTAAATATGCGCTAGAATTCCAAGGTAAGAGCCAAATACATACATATATAGACTAATATTTCAAAATAGTCCCACATTTAACAAACTCGGCACAGAACCACAGTTGAGCACCTAAAACAAACATTTTCCCACATTTGCCGGCATCAAGCACAGAAGGGCAATTGGATACCTAGAAAACATTTTTCACATTTATCTGGCATCATGCATGCAATAGGGAAATTAGGCACCTGACTCCCCGTGAGGGTACAAATAAAATACTTACTTTTCAAAATCGACTCTACTACCCTGATTACTACGCCATTTACCTCATTTCAAAGTTCCATCACCTTTCAAACAGTTAACTATTCCAAATTTGAAACCATGCAATATAAATGTGATGCATGAGTTGCAAATGTTTCAATTTACCTAAGGTTCAGTTTATTTCCACTAGAATAATTAATGTAGTAGATAATCAAAATAAACTCAACAATTTCCATAATCATCAATAACGCATCATCATAATTTGAAATTAATACAACTCCAATATTTCCATGTGTTTCCATATCAAATCAACTTCAGTTTCACCATACAACATCAATTAGTTTCAAAATCTCCTAAATACATTTTCCAAAACCTAGGGTTTCATAAAAATTGGGGGTTTTCTCTTATTTCTTCACCAAATCTTCAAAACATCAACTATTACCATTTTACATGCAAGTATATTAAAAACCTTTTGAAAACTTGAGTGAAAATCCCATCATTATTTTACTATAGTATCTTTTAAATAAAAAATATCTAACTCATACATCATTATAACTAGAAAATTACCAAATAACCATATCAAAATATAGATATACAAAGCTAAAAGTATTCCCACCTCAAAAGATACACAGATAGAGAGAGAGAGAGAGAGAGAGAAAGAAACAATGAGTAAACACCCAAGAGTTTATGACAATGAAAACATGATCCAATTGGCTCAAAACATTGCTATTGATGCACTCTACAATCCACTTCAAAGAAGCAAGGCGAGAAAACAATACAAAGTGAGGTAGATCGAAGGATTTGTGAAGTTTTGGACAAGTTTTAGAGAGAAAGAGCGAGAATATCAGAGCACAAGGGAGAGAAGAGAGACAGAGAAAAAGTGTGTGAAAAAAGTGAGGAAAGAGAGGGAAAAAGGTTCTAGTTATAGTGCAAGGACAAAAAGTGGGTTTTGGGCCCACAAATATGACCGAAAAGGTAACTTTTAAGCACAGATTTTGAATAGGCTGTTCAAGCGCTCAATTCTGCACTAGAGCGGTTAAGGAAAATTGAACAGACTGCTCGAGCACTTATTCTTGCGCCAGAACGATGAAAGAAGGCTTGCAAAATCTCAAACTTTTGCAGAGTAAACTGCTCAAGTGCTCATTCTTGCACTAGAGCAGTAAATTCAAGCTCTCACTATCTCAAGCCTTGAAATTTAGAACTAGAAGGGTCAAAAGACCACTCAATCGCTCAAACCTGTGCTTGAGTGAACTTTGTAAATTAGCCTAGGTGTTGAATCTTCAAATAGACATAACTCTCTCGTCCAAACTTTTTTTTGGGCAATTCAAGAGTCTAAAATGAAGCCCCAACAACAAGCCATCTTATGGTTCTATTCTTACACCAAAATTCAAAATTTGTAAAGAGAATGAGTCAAAAGAATGAAGATTCAATAACCAAATAATGAAATTAAGCGCATTCCATTAACTTATAGAACACAAGTGTTACATGATATGAGAATGTTAACTGTATTATCTATAATTTTGGTATGTCGTTAATGTTTGCAATGTAGACGTGCAACAAATAATCATCGTGTATGTATATATCATTACTCTTTGATGTTGGTATGTCATTGCGTATATTAAATAGAGTGAATTTTCTTGTCATGAATACCATAATGTATGTTGTTCAATTGCATCATGCGTATGTGATTATATTAACGTCTTCTTATTTGTTTGTTAATGTGATTACAGAAGTTGTAAGGAAAATAAACTTGTGAAAGAGGTCGAATGATAGAAAATGAAATGTTAGACTTACTACATTGCTATTGAAGATGACTAGAATAAATAGGCAAGGTCGGATCCTATTCAAGTATACAAAAAAAGTGATTCGTGATGTTAAGACCCCAGTAATCGACCCGCTAAAGTTGTACTACCGATTGAACATTGCAGGCATAGTCAAAACAATGACCGCATTAGGATGAGGGATGAACACCTCCAACATCTAAAAAAGACACCATTTTGGCTTATGTTCAATGCCATGTTGACAACTGTGATAACCCAACCCGTACTCTATTTAATTATACATGTGATTATGTGTTTGATTTTTAGGGGCGGGTTCGGGTCATGATAGAAACAGAATTGAGGCAACTTGATTTCAAAAAATGTGACAAGGTGGTTATGAAGATTGTCCAATCATATGACCCAGTAAATGATTCATTCCACGTCAGCGGAACATGTGAAAATGAGAAAAAGTGACATATGGTTGATTTATGGACTGCAATGTGGAACTCAAAAGCTAGACCTCTCATTTGGTTCAAAACAGACATCCGATTTCATACATCGAAGGTATCCCAACATGAGCCGCATAAACTCAAAGACTATAAAGACATTGTTGCACAATGCACTAAGGGGGCACAACAAAGAGGATGTAGAAGATATTGCAAAATTGTTAAGCTTGTACACATGCGTAAAGCTATTCTTCTCAACATCTGGCGAGATAATTGGATGGGCATTCATCCATGTCATTGACGATTTGGACACAACGAAGGCAAATGATTGGATTGGGCTTATCCACAACTACTTGATGAGGTCGATAAAAGATTTTCATCAGAAGTCGGATAAAATGATAGGATGCATCACTGCATTGTTTATATGCATTACTACATTTAGTCCTTATGTTTATTTATTATGTACATATGTACATATGTGACTTTAACATTGGGCCAAATTTGACTTGCAAATTATATTTATGATACTTGATTTTGGCTTTGCGAGCACACAAATCTAGTGGTGGCAAAACGCAAACAAGTATTCCCAAGATTCCTCAAGTGGAACGTTGGCACATTGAATAATAAGGTTCGGGGGCTGAATTTAACATTGGCCAAAGGTTTCAAGGTATTCATGTTGCATGAAAGTTGTTACTAGAACCACTAGTTATGGTCTAACACTCCTTGATTTATGTTGCTAACGTTGGTGATACACACATGGTTTGTTAATAGGTGCACACTAATAGGTTATGGGCAACCACCCATGAAAGGGACTAATTGGTTGGAGATATGTATGACGTGTTAATGCGAACCTAACTAGTGTTACTAATTTGGAGAGCAGCAGTTTGAGGGTAACTGATGGATAAGGTATATACATTTAACCAGAAGTCCACATTAAGAATACAAATGTGAATTTTGATGGTAATGAGAAACACTCTGGCTTGAACAATGATACATGTCACACAAATCGGCTTGAACGTTCGCCTATGGTATTGAAAACTGCAATTGATAATAGTTGTAAACACCCAATTTTGACTGACCCTAAGATTTTGTGCACTTGCAAGCCTCGCGATGATGAAATAGTAATTACTTCATCTTTAGTATGTTTGATGTTGTTTGGAGTTGCTGCTTAAACCTATTTTGGCCATAAATTAACTATTTGTGAAAACGACCATTTTACCCCGGCAACCATTTTTAGCCAAAACCCAACTTTTTAATCTTGAGGAAGAGAGGAAAGCCCGGTTGTGATTTGATCATAAACATTTTCCAAAATTAGTTGCTGATTTTATTAAAAACATTAATCGAAAAAAAAAAATTAGGTTTACTTGGGCTACAAGCAAGCCAAGGGCATGGGACCCTACACTTGTCCATGCATGGATGGCACGAGTACCAAGGCAAGAGGTATGCACACACGTGCTTTGTGTGTGCGTACAAGCATTGTGCATGCGCACTTCTAAGCATGGCAGAGCCTCAATCTTGGTGCATTCTGGAAGGAGGCGGCAAGAGGAAACAATGGGAAGCCCTAAGGTGCTTTACAAGCTCCCTCTTTGTCTATATAATGAGCCCCTCTCCCTCCCTTTCAAAAGGTTGGAATTTTAAAAACTTTTTAGTGAATTTGATAGCAAAAACAACCATATTGTCCCCCTATTGCCTTAGCTTCGAAAATAACACACCTAAAGCAACTCTAAACATGGAAAATCATTCAAAGTCTTGAATGACTTGAACTATAATTAGAACTTAATCTTGAGGGAGGCTTAGAAGTAAAAAAAAAAACCCTTATTTTCTTGCACTTTTTAGTGAATTTGATAGCAAAAGCAACCATATTCTCCCCCTATTGCCTTAGCTCCGAAAATAACACACCTAAAGCAACTCTAAACACGGAAAATCATTCAAAGTCTTGAAGGACTTGAACTATAATTAGAACTTAAGCTTGAGGGAGGCTTAAAAGTAAAAAAAAAAAAAAAAAAAACCCTTATTTTCTTGCACTTTTCTTGGTGTGCTCTTCAGTTCTTGAAAACCAACAGGTAATTCCTTCTTTATTTTCAATTTCAGTACCTCTTTCTTTCTCTTTTCTCAATATATAAACATATAAGGTAGTGCTCATAACATGATCATATGTAACTCATGTAGTTTATCCGTTTTATTTACTTTTTTGCATTATCTTGCATGTCTTCTTTCTTTATATTAGAACAACATGTTTAGGGTTATTTAAACATATAGAAATCATGCATTAAGCCCAGTTTGATCATAATGTAGTTTTAGGGTATTTTTCTCTCTTTTAGTTATTAGTTTCTTTTTGTGCATAAGCATCATATTAGTAACTTGAAATCGGTCTTAGGGTCATTATTTGCATGTATAGTTGTATATTAGGTTCATATTTATTTTGTGTATTGCATGTAACACGCTGAAAGTGGGCATCCGGGTAAATTTCTCTCATCTTCATAGCATATGCTTGGGTGATTCTATTTACACACCTTAATTACTCTTAGTTCACACCATTATTCATAAATTTTTAATTACAATTTTATCCTTCAATTAAATATCCAAATTGCCATCGTCTCTATTTCATCTCTTTCATCCACAAACCCTAACCTAACCTATTGACAGCCACAGCAGGCTGCTGCCACTACTATCGCCACCGCAGCCCCTTGTCTCCGGTCGCCTCCTCTCCACAGCTTTTTCTCTCTACTTTCCATTCTGAAACAGCTTCCTAGACGTTGTCGTCCTAACCCTAACATTACTGCACACCACTGTCGCCGTCGCCATCGCCATCAACCCTCGTCATCTCAACCACCACCAACCTCTGTCCCTAGGCCTGTTGCGCCTTCCCCAGCTCCGTCGTTCACCCCTCCGCCGTTGTACACCCTTATCTCGCCATCATGAAAAACCCCACTCCACTTTTTTCCATCACGAACAACTCCCCCACCTACTTCCGCCATTATGATCCATCTCTCTTACCTCTCTATCGCAACTCAACCCTCCTGCATCCTGGCCTTCTCTACCACACAGAGAGAGAGAAAAGAGCCCTAGGGTTTCTAGATCTAGACAATGAAAAAGAAGATGAAGATAGAAGATGGGCCAGAGAGAGAGGTGACAGAGGTGAAGGGGTAAAGGGCAGTGGCTGACGGCTGGTGATGGCCAAGGGTTTGGGTTTGTGTTAGGGTTAGGGTTAGTTTGAGAAGATGGGGGTAATTTGGTATTATTAAAAAATTAATGGTGTGTGTTGAGACAAAATTAAAAGTTTTAATTTGTGTATGGTGTAAAGTAAGCAAGTGGTGTGTATTGAAAGAATTTGTGGTGTGTAAATAGAATCACCCCATATGCTTGGTATTTGCATTGTGTTTTTCAATGAATCAAGTTTTATGCCTTTTCTATGCAAAATTGATTGTTTTTGGTGTTTTAATAAATATTATTCATTTTAGTTCATGTTTATCGCCATGGAGCATTTAAAAATCTCTTTTATGGAGAAATAATCATTTTATCGAAAATTTCTTTATTCATTGAATCTAGGGTAAATTATGCAAATGGTCTTTGTAGTTTACACGATAGGTCAATTGGGTCCCTGTTGTTTCAATTTGCTCGATTTTGCCCTTTAATTTAACGGATTGTTTCATTTTAGTCCAACAAATAATGGTTGTTAAGTTTGGTGGACAAAAAGTCTACACAATGTTTCAATTTGGTCCCTATAGTTTACACAATGTGTCAATTTGGTCCCTGTTGTTTTGATTTGCTCGATTTTGACAGGGACCAAATTGACACATAGTTTGACTTTCCGTCCACCAAACTTAACAATCGTTGTTTATTGGACTAAAATGACACAATCCGTTAAATTAAGAGGCAAAATCAAGCAAATTGAAACAACATGGGCCAAATTGACACATCGTATAAACTACATGGACTATTTGTATAATTTACTCTTGAATCTAAAAGAAATGGTATTTATTCTTTATTCAAATCAATTAGTTTTAGGTTAGTTAAAGGTTTTTAGGTTCAAAATGATTTGTATGAATAATTAACCACTAAAATCATAAAATACAGAATTAGTAGAGGCTAATCTTTGAATTGAGCAAAAAGGGGTGCTTTCATTCAACGACCTTCCCCTTTTGTACCTTAGCTCCCGAACCTGAAAATCTTTGGTTATAACGGATCAGGTATTTAGCTTAGTTTTCATTATTAAAGGTTTCTTAATTCCCTATTAAAAATTAAGTGGCGACTTTATGTTGGTTAAAGCAAGTTGACACAACATTTGGGTGGAAACGTGCCTAATACCCAAAAAGGCATGGTGCCCACAATGACCACACTAAGCGTAACGAATAATATTCTGACATTGGGATAAAACTAAGAAAGGCCTAACATTCAATTATCAAATTTGAGCTTCAAAACAAGAAAATGAGTGATCTTATATCGAGGTTACAAGAACAAGTAGGAGTTTTGAAAAATGCAAATAAAAAACAGAAGACAAACCTATTTGTCAATTTCAACAAATGCATTGAGATGAAAGATGTTAACTGGATTAATGCTAACCTAAGGGTGACAATCGACGGTGTTGAAGAACAATTAGACGACTATGCTGCCCGCAACGTTACCCAGACAATATGTACTATGAACATGGATGTGAACTCGTCATACTTTTGCAATGTTGATGACATGGTGGAGTAGAACGTCCACAATGTCACCTAAGTAATTATTGCTTACAATGATGATGAACAAATTAATGGTTATAATGGATCACACCAATACATGACAACAACATTGTTGAAGATGTATTATGGCATGGGAATGTAGAAGTCATTAAAAGTGCCTGACAGAGTGTGAAATAATTGACCAGTTGTAGACATCCTTGACAAGAACATGAAAGGTAAGGCTAAAAGAATGAAAACTAGGGGTGTACAAGGATCGAATTGGTCTGATTTTAGAGTAAACCAAGACCGGTTCCTACAGTTCGAGAAAAATTGGAATCGTAACCGAACTGTTAAACTTGTAGAACCAATCCAAAATTGAACCATAAAAATTGATTTGGTTCGGTTCGATTCTATTTTGCAGTTCTAGAAATTTTATATAAGAATAAATATAATATATATTTTATATTAGTAAACAACCTAACAATAATTAGTTTAGTTAAGTTGGTTATAGTTGATCAATTTTGCAAGGAAGATTAGTGTTCAAATCTTATAAGAATTTTTCTTTTATTTTAATTTTTTTATATTAAAATGTAAAAAAATAATAAACAAATATGTCATGGTCCGGTTCAATTTGGAACCATAACCAAAACCTTAGAACTGAGGTTCCACCATTTTAGAACTAAAAATGAAACTAATAAAAACCAGACCAAAACCAGTGGTTTGGATCGGTTTACTAGTTCAATCGCTTATTTTGAACACCCTTAACAAAAAATGTTAGAATATGACTACCTTGTTGTACGTGGAAGGATGAAGAAGTTGATTAATGGTGGAAGTACCACATCAATTGATGAAGGTGGTTGTAGCGACAAATCAATTGCGTGTGAAGACATAATTAATGTTGATGATGTTGTAGAAAATGCAAAGACGTGGTCAGGTTTTGAACTGAACAACTGATGGGCAATGTGAAAATTACTATTAGAGCAAAAAAAAGACAAGATAACAAATGCATACTACAAAGACGGGGATGGGTACATATCTTGTAATGTTACATTTTTAAACATAGGAATGAGGTAGTTGATGATATGTTTTGTTGATATGTTACTAATTGTTAGGGACGTACTATAAGTTAGGAGTATAGTGCTATTTTCATCTATTTCATGAATGTGAAAGTGATAGTCCGTCAAATGGCCATTAGACGCAATGTAAGTGATTTGAAAAAAGTGACTCGAATTGTGTTATGAAGCGTTTCGGATCTTTGACCCGACTTGTCTATGTAAATTGGAATCCATTACATTATACTTGTATTATTTTTTGAACCTTGGGAATGATAGGTTAACCTTGACACACAAGAATGATAAAAAAAACAGAGTCTGGATGAAAGAGTTATCTCTGTTTGAAGTTCGGGTACCAAAGTTGTTAGCTTAGTTTGCTTAAGTGCACTTTTGACCGCTCGAGCGATCCGTGGATCCAGACAGCTTAGTGTGAATTCTCTATTTACAAACTTATTCATAATCAATTGTACCCTTCCTTTCTTCCTCCACCTCTCCCTATTGCTTCTTCCTCTCTTCCTTCCATTGTCACAATCCCTTTTCCCTTCCTGCATGGCTCAGTTCCTCACATGTGTATGAGGTTCTTGGTTGCCTATCTCACATCCCTAACAAAGCAACAATAGGGTTACTATTTTCTACACCATGGAAAGTTTATAGAAATTTGAAACCTTTATTAGTTGATCATGACCTTGCTTTCAATTAATGAAACTCTTTAGGCATATATGTTATGTTTGGAAACTAGCCACCACATGGCATTTCCGTCACAATTATATTTTGCATAAAGATAGAAATTTGGTGAAGCAGATATGCAGATAAACTTGATTATAACTTATCTTTTTCTTTGTGCTCTTGTGTGTGTCTCTCAACTAGATGAAGTGATGGGGAGCGATCATGGTGGGAAGAGAGAGCTGATAGGGTGAAAGTGGGATGCAATTTTCGAAGGATTAGAGGGATAGGATTTGCGACGGCGGCAATTGTGGGCACCGTGCCTTTTTCAAGTTTAAGGCACGTTTCCCACACCAACTCGCTTTGATCAACAAAGAACCACCACTTAATTTTTAAAGGGGAATTAAGAAACTTTTAACAATAAAAATTAAGATAGGGATCAGTCCATCACAACTAAGAAAAATTCCGGATTTAGAAGTTTAGGTACAAAAGAGGAAGGTCATTGAGTGAGAACACTCATTTTTGCCTAATTCGAAGATTTGCCTCTACTAACTTTCTATTTTATGATTTTAGTGGTTAATTATTCATACAAATTCATTTTAAGCTCTAAAACCCTTAACTAACCTAAAACTATGTGATTTAAGAAAGTGAGAATCACCTAACTTAGATTCTATAAATAAAATCACATCCTTTCCAAAACTAGAGATTTGTTACCAAAATGGACTTTTTAAGGATATGATATACTTATGAACTAAGCCAAACAATATTTATGAAAACACACAAAACACACAGTTTTGCATAAAAAAGCATAGAAATTTGCATTATTAAAAAGACAATACAAATTGCAAGCACATGCAAAAGAGAAAGAGAGAAACTTACCCGGATACCCACTTTCAGCTTGTTACCCGCATGCATAAAATAAATATGACCTAAACATATAACTAACCATACAAGAATGATCCCAGACCCAGCTTGAGGCTACTAAAATGATGAACATGCACAAAATACAACTAACAAATAAAAGCAAAAATGTAAACCAACTACATGATGATTCAAACCAGGCCTAAAACATGATTCTTATATGATTACATGGTCCTAAATATGATGCTCTAATAAAATAAATAAAGCATGCAAGAGGAGGGCATAAAAGCCAGCATACTAAATAACTACATTATGAGATGATGACCTAACGCCCTAGCATGAAGGAATACTGAAAAATAAAGCCAAAAGATATTAAAATACAATAGGTAAAAGTGTTTTTACCTACTGGTTTGCTTAGACCGAAGATATACGCAAAGAGAATAGCGAGAAAAGCCGAGTTCCTTGCTTGCAAACCTCCCTCAAGCTTAGGTTCTAAGTTTGGTTATTTAAAGTTGCTTTGGGGTGTAAGAATTTCGAAGCTAAGGGAAAATGTGGGAGAAGGGTGGTGTTTCTCTCTTGAAATCTCACAAAAATGGCTCAAAATCTTAACCCTTTGAAAATGAGGTATAGCTCGACTTTTCGTGCCCCCTTTCGGAAGACGAATAGCCCTACAGTATCGGACTCTCGTGGTTTTGAATCTGATCTCACAAGTGCAATGTGAAATAGATAAACACCAAAGAGTCCAAATCCAGCAAATCTTTTAAAAAATCGATTCTGAATCAAAAATGCCAAAAATTGATTGTTTTACCAGATACAGAGTCGCCACCTAAATATTTTATTTTTTAGGAAAATTTAGGAAACCCATGACTCGTGCCAAAGGCCACGTGTCCGTCATCACCAAGATTGTCTTGGCTCAGGAACTTAGGTACGAGAGAGGAATGTCATGAATTGAGCACCCCCGCTTGCTCGATCAAAGATCGCCCTCTACTAATCATGACATGAATCTTATCTACATTATATGCTCTTGTTCTGATTTATTAGGCTAGCATTACTATATGATGCGCACACTCACAAGTATAGACTAAATTGCAAGAATTGGAACACTTGATTCATGTTTGTTTTGAAAATTGTTTCGAATATGTACTACTTGAAAAACTGATCACATATGAACATTACTCAAATTATTCCAATTCAAGCAACTAGCCTTCATCCACAGGCATTCAAACAGTTTATCATTTAAGCAATTAGCCTCATGGCAAGCATGTTATTCATGGTAACATCAACATGTGATATGCTAAAGCGAGTAAAGACTCACCTAGTACTCCAAGCCAAAAAGATGAGAGAGTTAGAACAATGCATGATCCTAACTTATGCAATATGACTAGTGCAACACGTGCAATATGCAATTACTACCCTCGGCTACTAGTATAGCATATGAATCAATTAAATAGTATGCGGCATAAGCACGTATTCAAAGAATGTTTTACTAACAATGCAAGTTAAAATGATGAACTGAGTCTCGGTGCATGCAATATAAGTGGATGCATACATGAAGTATGCTAAACAAAACATGATGCTCTAAACTAACCATCATAAGCTAGTAAATAAAAAGGAGAAAGACGTGGGGTTGAGAGACATACACATTATTACAACATTGTGCCCCCACATAGGAGGGTCCGAATGAATAAACTAGCTAACTAATTAGAGCTAAGCTAATTAACTTACAAACCCAAACGAATAAATTAGCTAAGCTACTTAACTAATTATTACAACAAATTAGTTAACTAATTGAACTAACTATTTACATGAATACATCATGAAAAAAGTGCTAAGCTAACTATTCTAATTACTCCACCTCGGGAAACGAGGAATGCTCATGCATGCACAGACTTTCCACCCGAAAAAGCCACTGTTTCTACTGCCAAATGCCCCTGTTGCACAGTTGAACTCTTACACTAATTTCCACCTTAAGACCAATTCTGTTCTTCTTCAAAAGTACACTGCTGGATTTTGCACTGGTGGCCGGCAGATGGCTTGCCGTCCACTGATGGTGGCCTGCCGGCCACTGAAGGCAGCTTGTCGGCCGCTGATAACTGGATTGTCCTGCTACAACAAAGAGCAAACAGAGCAGGGACAGGGTATTCTCAAGGGTTTGTTTGCACAATTTACCCCTCCTTATCATCAAACAGCTCAAAAGAGTGGCAAAATTTGATTCACAAACCATCAACCGATGCAATTTCATTGCATGATGGCCTATGAACCAAATGAATGCAAGTTCAATGAATGCAACAAAACAAGACTCTCAAAACCACTTCCCTATCATGAATGATCAAGGGAAGTAGTTGACAATGAATCTTGAGCCGTTTATATCACTAATGAGTATGAAATGACTCAAGACTCAAGGGTTCAATTAACGTCCGACTGAACCCTAACCAAGTTATTATCTTGCACCTTTTTTAGCCTCAATTTTATTACTCCATTTTAGTTACCTTTCAATTCTTTAATCAATTAAGTCCAAAAGTGAGTTTAAGTCCTCTAAAGGAGTGAAGTGTCAAACCAAGAGTTGGCTTAAGGCATGAGAGAGATGTCATGTCGTTGATAATGAACGCCTAAAAGGGATTAAACCATTAAACATGACAACCTCAATCTCAAGCTTAAAATAACAATAGGTTTGAAACAACTCTCAAAGCAAAAGCCAAGAAATGAGGGAGGTTGCAGAGGTGATTAAAGGTGAGAACAAGTAAGAAAAGTACTAAATAAATGCAATCAACTCAAATGATGTGGTGTTTAAGACCTAAAACACCAAACTCATGAGGACAATTACACTACAAGCATGCAATATAAGGCTCAAATGCAATGAACACTTAAAAATAGTCCTAAAATAGGGCTAAATAAGTCCTAAAACATGCTGGAATTAAGACAAAAATAGCTAGGACAATAAGCTAAAACATGGATCATACTAGGCTTCTCTGAAAATCAATGTTTAAAAGCTCAAAAAAAGATAGTGTAAGGGTGGGATTAGTGGGTATTAGAGAAAAAATGGGTGAGAAAATGATATATTGATGTGATTAGGGACATATATGAAGGTGTGGTGACTACTATTAGATCGCTTACTGGAGAGACAAGTGAATTTCTAATTAATGTGGGGTTATACCAAGGATCAACTTTAAGTCTTTATCTTTTTGTTTTAGTTATGGATAAGCTGACGAGAAATATTCAAGATGATGTGCCATGGTGTATGCTTTTTGCAGATAATATCATGTTAATGGATGAGACTAGGCTAGAGAAAGAGTTAACACTAAATTGGAGACGTGCAGAGAAACACTTGAATATAAAGAATTTAGGATAAGTAAAACTAAGGCAGAGTACATGGAATGTAATTTTAGTAACAATAATAATGGAAGCAGAGGAGAAGTGAAGATTGAGAACCAAGAACTACCTAAGAGTGAATATTTTTATTATTTAGGATTGATTATCACAACGGTTGAGGGGATTGGAGCGGATGTGATCCATAAAATTAAGGCTGGGTGGTTTAAGTGGAGGAGTGTTGTGCGTCTGGGGTATTGTGTGATAAACGAGTACCCACTAGACTAAAATGAATGTTCTATAAAACGGCTATTAGACCAACAATGTCGTATGGGGCGGAATGTTGGGCAACTAAGAAACAACATATAGATAAGATGAGTGTTGTTGAGATGAGAATGCTAAAGTGGATGTGTGGCACGACTAGAAAAGACAGAATTAGGAATGAGTATATTTGTGAATGGTAGGAGTAGCACTGATAAAAGATAAGTTGAGAGCGAATAGATTGAGATGGTTTGATCATATATAACGAAGGCCAACAAAGGCAGCAGTGAAGAGATGTGATACAGTGGCGGTAGATGGAAGTGTTACGGGAAGGGGTAGACCTAGATTGACGTGGACAAGTATAGTAAATAGAGATATGAATCTCCTTAATTTGACAAACCAAATGGTTATTGATAGAGTCGAGTAGAGAAGAAGGATTCCTGTAGCCGACCCCATTTGATGGGACTTAAGGCTTGGTTTGGTTTGGTTTGGTTTTTTGTTTTTTGAAGGACAATATTCTCAATATTATATAAATTTTTAGGGCATTCAGGCAATAAAATCCACTTTTGGGATAAAAGCCTCAAGCTCTAATCTTTTGGGATCATATGGACAATAACTATTTAAAAGACATATTACCCATACCTAGGGGTGGACATCGACCAGACAAGGCCAGGCTAGGTCCAGGCCGAGTTAGCACCACATAATAACGGACTTGGTGTCTCCCTAAGCCCGTCCCATCCCGGACATCGGGTCTGCATAGTTAACCCAAACTTAGCCCAAAAAACTATTACAAATCTTAAGCCTATCCATCGAGCCACACACACACACGCACACACACATATATATGTAATAACTTTTAATACAAAAAATAAAACATTCCACAATTAAACCAATCGTACATTTCATTTCATAAATAAGCATCAACAACCCATAATCGATAACACAAGAAATTTAATTCCAACTTCAAAGCTGAGAAGCAACTAGTAATCTTCTATTTATATATATAGATATCCTTTGTGTTTTGTTTACAGACTCAAAACGCACTAGATTTGATGGGAATATTGCACTTTTATTTGTGTATTATGTTAAACACGTAGCATAACAAGTAATCCCTAACACTATGTTTGGGAACCTAGGAGAGAGAAGAATATAAATGATTACTTAAGTTATAAGAGAAAAGAAAAGAAAAGAAATGATTGTGATTTTTCTGATTCTTGTTTGGATAAGTAAGAAATAAAAGAAAAGAAATGATTGTGATTTCTCTCATTCTTGTTTGGTTAGACTTCATAAAAGAAAAGAAAAGAAACTATTTTATGTTATATTACCAAAATAACTTTTTTATATTTTGTCAATCATTTTATTTCTTTTATTTTTACAGGGACAAAATTGGTATTATGAAAATATAAGAATCTCTTGGTTTCTTTTTTCTCTCAATCTCTCCATTTTTTGAGAAGATTGAAAATGAGGGTTATAAGAGAAATGAGTTTTTCTCTGTTTCTCTCCATTTCTCCCAATTTCTCTGCACTTAAGTTATCCAAACAAATAAGAGAGATACATATCTCTTCATTTGTTTTCTTTTCTATCCAAATCACTCAATCCAAACATAGTGTAAATATGAGCTTCAGAAACCACAAAGATAATACTTTATGAAATTGATGTTTAAGTTCATCCATCAAGTTCACGAGACAGTGATTAAACATCACATGAAGTGAACTATAGACTTGATATAGCTGTCAAGTGCTAATAAACAAGCCAGAACAAACAAAATAGGTAGACGTAGAAATGATTGGATCCAAGCACAAAGATTTTCTGGAATATGAGACTTACAGGTTGGTGTGGAGGTGGTTCGATTAGAATTTTGGTTGTCAATTGTCATCGTCAATGCTGATCTGGAAAGAAGAGAGAGAGTCTCTGTTTTATCAGAGAGAAGAAAATGCGATGTTTGTGTAGAGAAGAAAAGAAAGAAACCCTAAAGACAGATGATGTACATATACATTTACCAAGATATTATATTAAATACAATAAATTAAATATTAATTGAGTCGGGCCAAAAACATAAATCCCAAATCCAGCCTATTAATTTTGCGGGCTTATATTATTAGCCCAGCATAGCCCTATGGGCTAAAATATTATTCACAAGCCCTAAAAAAATAGGGCTGGACTAGGCAAATCGGCGAACCAATGTCGACCCCTACCCACACTTCTCTATCTATCTGTCCCCATTACATATTTGTTAACCTATCTATTCAATGTCACCTATTTGTCCAATTATATGTTCATATGTCATTTATTTGTCTAGTACCACCTATCTGTCCACTTATTCTATCAATTTGTCCATCTCATCACCACCACCAGCCACTATCTGTAGTGGCTTTTCCAACAGTCCAAAGGTGATGGGTAAAAATAAAATCAAAAAATTTAAAAAATTATCCTTCAAAATTATAATTTGTCATTCTCACTAAACAATTTCATTAATCATATCTTTACAACGAAAATAAAACAATTATTAAACCTAATGCCAAACACCTCTCTAAAACTAGATTTATCAACAAAATTTTCAATTTTTTATTTTATTTTATCCAATCGGCTTGTTTCTTACCAATTTTCACTACTTTTAAAATTGGTAAAATCTTTCTCATAATTTCTGGCCCAATTTATAAACTAAATATGAGAAATAATTATTTTTGTAATTAGAGAAATAATTATTTTTGTCATTATTTCTTAACAAATCACTTTATTCAATTAGATTGTCAAATAATGAATGACAAATTATATTGAACTCTTACAAGATTTGAAAAAAGACAGCAAGCCTCACTGTTTTAACATAATTATATTAGATTTCCTTAAAAAAGTTCTAATTAACATAACACATGAGACTTAACTCACTTTTCATAAATAATTGGTTAGTTATATGGACACACACACACACACACACACACATATATATATATATATATCCTTAGATCTCTGCGTCATCTCCATTAATTATGATCATACTAATTTTACTAAAATTATTATAATTTCTATATTTCCTCCAAGCCTGATGGAATGTAAATGTAATTTACCCAATAATAAAATTAAGGGGATTTTTTTAAAGGTCCCTAGTATTAAGATTTTATAGCATAAAGGATACCAAATATTTTCATAATGTCTAAGGTCTCTCAATTTGATCCAGAGAAATTTCTCTCCAGAGAAATTCCCATCCAGAGAAATTTCATCCAGAGAATTTCTCTGGACTTCTTAGAGAATTTCTCTAGACCTCTGAGAGAATTTCTCTCCAGAGAACTAGAATTTCTCTGGGAGGTTTCTTTATTTCTCTGGACTTCCCAGAGAATTTCTCAGAGAAAATTTACACAATGGCCAAAATCCCAGAGAATTTCTCTGGATAGAAATTATCTCCAGAGAAAAATGAAGGAAGAATTTCTCTGGATCACTTTAAGCCAGAGAAATTCTTCAGAGAAATTTTCTCAAAATCAGTGAAATTCCTAGAGAAACCTTTCTAGAGAAATTTCATTTTCTGTGATTTTCAATGGCAGGTCTTTACTTATCTCTCAGACTATTTCTGTAGAGACCCTAATTTTTGTAATTATCGTTAAATCCCTAACCCTGAGTTATTTCAATAAAGCCCTTGAATTTTCACTTAATTGTGTTTTAAACCATAGAATCGGGAAGCATCACAGATTAATTCGAGTAAACCCTAATCGATCCCGTAGATTAATAATCACCTTTAAAACCCTATTATTAATTATTAGACCCTATAATTATAGATTAATCACTTTAAATCTTAATTCTCAATAATGCCGTTTTTGCTCGATTTCTCGCCTTTGTTTGCGCTTTAATTTAACGACACCCAAATTTATTATTCTAACTATTTTTTAATGTTAGTATATTGTATACTAAATATAAAGGTTTCATAAATTTAGACTTGGTCCCTATATACTTCTATTTTATTTCATTCCAAGCCTTAATTGTAGTACTTTCTTAATTAATTTATTTATGCCTATTATTTTATGTTCATATATACAAATATCTTATATATATATATATATATATATATATATATGTCTTGGAGCCTAAGTAGTTGACCATGTGATGGATGAAAGGGCCTTGATGGAAACTTTGACAAATTACACTTATAGAACTTGGCCCTTAAGAAACCTCCCAATCCTTTCTCTATATATATGCATACTTCTCCCCCTCATTTTACACATTTTTTCAGCCATGCACTAGAGGAGTGAGAGAGAGTGATCTTGGGAAAAAAAAAAGAGAGAGAGGGAGAGAGAGAGAGAGAGAGAGAGAGAGAGAGAGAAGAAAAGAAGAAAAAGAAGAATTGTGTTGAGTCTTATACAACAAAAGTAAACATATATCACCTCTTCTTTCAAGTTTTTTTACCACTTGTTTTTCCCCTCCTAATACATGCTCTTTATATATATATATATATATATGTTGTAGTCTAGGCCTACACTCTTGTATAAATGTGTATTAATCAAGAAATGGTATGCTTTTCTTTCTTTCTTAAAATTCTAACAGCAAATCTTTTCCTCTCTTGAATTCATTTTCCTATCAAAACTCTATAAACTCAAAATCTATATTTAAAGACTTGAAGAATTTTATCTGTAACTATTATTAATATTTTCTTTTAGTATAATTATTTGTATTTTGTGCTTAAAAATGATGTGTATCTGCTAGTTAAACCCCGGTGTATCGCTGTATTATATTGTCAAAATTTGCGGCGTCACAATTTTAGAAAAAATGAAGTGCCAAGACAATTCAAGATCTTGAAAGTATGTTCTTATTAGTAAAGGTCTCTTTCCCCTTATTTGTTTCCAGAGTAGTTATTACAGGACAAACAAAAGTGTGCACCCATGAATTGGGGCATGGGCATGCGCATGCACACAGTTTTCTTTTTAGTTAGAGAATTTCAAGTACAAAGAAATTCACTTCCAAAGAAATTCTCTCTAACCCAGAGAAATTTCATTTTCTATGATTTCCAATGGCAGGTCTCTCTACTTATCTCTCACACCCACTTAGCAATCAACCATGTATATATATATATATATAGAGAGAGAGAGAGAGAGCAAACCAGGGGATGAGAGCTATTTGTGGATGACATGAGAGTCTTTGTTGATCACCATTTTTTCCTTTTCATCACCATGAAACTTTGCTGCCCTCGTCTTTCAACTTTCAACAAAACTGAGCTATACTTGTGACCACCACAATTCTGATCTATTGGGCTTAAAAAGGACTCATCATCATCAACTTTGATACTCTTCATTTCATAACTATTTGTATTGTTTCTAGGTTTAGATTGTGAAGTTTTGTTCTTTTCAGATGATCGTGAGGAAGATGAGAGACTAGTGAGCCTCTGCACCAGGGCCATGAAGAGCTTAGATCGTTTGTTGAGGGGGCCATGTTTGTCCTCCAAAGGGTCCTCCACCTCCAGCTTCATCAACACCATTTTCATGCTCTAAGATTCCGATTCCGGCGGAGATTTCCCATAATTCATCAACTAAACCATCACTATCTCTCAATCAGCTGCGAATTTGACCCCAAAGACCTCCAAAAACAGAAATTCGAAGAAAAAACGAGTCGATTAGGAGAATCTAAGAGAAAGAAACCCTAGAAATCGAAGCCCAACAAGCCTTTATGTATCTGACAGAGAGAGAGATGGCTCACTGAACTATATAAATTGATCTCACGCTCTTCGGGAAGCAGCTCACTAAGGGACCTTAGACGTCACACCATAATATTGTGGATCTCTTACATTACTAAAAATGGAAGAGAGACCTTAGACTAATTTTTCCTAAAATTAAGGGTAAATTACATTGATCTTCCTTGCAATTTGAATAAAATACAATAAGTTCCATAAATTTGGCATAATTACACTAAGCTACCATAAGATTTTATTTCATATAACACTTGTCTCCATTTTCATAAAACAATTGTTAATCGTATGAATGAAAAAATAATATTGTCACATCTTTCGCACTAAAATATATATTTTATCTTGTTTGTTATTGTATTTTCATACCATTTGCATTAATTTAAGTTTTTTTAACCTTACTAAAAGGAAAGTCAGTATAATTATACCAAAATTGTGAGATTTATTGTATTTTTTTTCAAACCTCAAAGGAGGTCAGTGTAATTTACCATAAAATTAATAAATCAAAAACTATTAGAGTAAATCATACTAACCTCCCCTAAGGTTTAGAAAAAATACAATAAACTCTATAATTTTGACATAATTACATTAAACTCCTTCTTAGTTAGGTTAAATGAATCATATCTAATGCAAATATTGTGAAAATACAAAAATAAATAACATAAAGTGGGTGTTTGTTTGGGGTTTTTTTTGGAGGCTTATTTTCATTTTTAGTAAATTTTTTAAAAAAATAAAAAAGTTTTAAGTTTTTTAGATTCAACTCGATGAGACAAATCAAAAAATTTAAAAATTTAAGAAAGGCAAAAATAAATAAAAAATAGTGGTTTTTTTTTGGCTTTTTCAATATTTTTTGGAATTTTTCATTTTGTAAAATTTTTAGATTTGTCTGCATAAGATGGACTGGAAAAAAAAATGATATAATTGTGAAAAAAAGGGTCACTAAAGATAAAAGAATTTGAAAAAAGATATGACTTTTTTTTAAGTGTTCTCAAACAGACTCAAAGTATACATTTTTGTATAAAATATATGATAATATCAGTTTTCTTCTATATAATTAACAAATTATTAATGAAAAAGAGGCTAAGCATTATATAAATTAAAATTACAAAAGAACTCAATACAATTATATCAAAAAAGTGAGGCTTAGGGATATTTTGGATATGATTTATAAGATGACTTTTTTATTTATTAAGGCCTCGTTTGGCATGCAATAATTTTAGCTTAAAAGTCAAAAAGTTATTAAAAAAATCAAAAAGTCTATAACTTAAACAAAAAAGTCAAAAATTCTTTTTCCTCTTTACTTTTTGCACATCTTTTTATAAAAAGTTAAAAAGTCATTCTAAACGTATTAATTTTTTTACCTTATATTTTAGTCAAAAAATTAAAAAATTATTAAAATAACATATTTCGAAATGAGATTTAAGAAAAGACATAAAAAAAATAAATAAATAAACGATATGACCAAAGTAAGTTAATAAACTTGCTTTTTAAAATGTTAAATCTCATGAAGTACAATGGCCTTATTTGGGAGGTTGACTATTTTGATAGGCTGTTTTAATTTTTGACTATTTTAATGTGTTAGAATTTTTATGTTTGAGAAGATAGTTAGATTTTTTTATAGGTAGATGTGATATTTGTAAGAAAAAAATAAAATTATTATAGATTTAATATGACATTTTATCTTATTAATCATTTTAATATATTTTGTCTTTTATAAATTTTATATGAATGTAAAATATGAATTAAATTTAAAGTAATCTGATAAAGAAGTGATATAATTTAAATAAAATAATTTAATTTAAATAAGATAATGATTTATTTATTTATTTATTTATTTATTTTTTTATAGATTATGCGAAACCAAGCCTAGGGCCAAATATATTTTACCCTAACTATTATCCACCGCAGAGGAACCGTATCTACTTCGCACCAGGCACTGTAGCTAGCCATACATGTATGCCTCACATTTGGGTGTGGAAACAGGGATGGCGATAACTATGGTTGCATTTTCCCACTCTTCTCCATCACTCTCTCTTCCTCCTCCTCTTTGCCCCACCAAAACCCATTACATCTTCTCTACTCCACCACACGCAGTTCTCCATCAATTTCACCGTTGCCGCCTCCATTCCAGTGTTACGCCCATTTCAATTTCAAATTCAAATTCAAATTCAAATTCACCACTCATAAGGGCTTCTTCTTCTTCTTCTTTGTCAGTTAGCAGAGACCCGATGGTTCCTCCTTACAATGTACTCATCACTGGCTCCACCAAAGGTTCGCTTCTCTTGATTTGCCTAGAAATCTGACCACTTTTAACTAATTCTAGAGTTTTTATTTTTTATTTTTTTGTTCTTTCTTTTTTATGTTTCCAACTGTAATGTAAGGACTGTTCATTTCCTCAAATTGAAATTCTTGGGAGTTCAACTTTTATTGGTAGTAGGGGTTCTCCTATTGAATTTTACTTCATAGCATAAAATGAAATTGCTTTTGACATTTTGCTTTCATGAAAATCAATCAGTTGTGGGCAACCAAAAAAAAAAAAAACTGAAAAAATTATGGTTAAGGCTGTGTTTGGTTTGTGGATTTGACGAGGGAAATGGAAAGAGAAAGGGAAATAGGAAGAAAACAAGAAAGAATGGATAGGATTCAAATTTCACCTAGTTTCACACGCCTTTCACTTTTCTATTTCCAAATCCCTTCCTAAATCCTCCAACCAAACACAACCTAAGTGAACTCAAAAGACAAAATGTGAGATTGCATTTATCTCTCACTTTCTTTTCCCTCGTTTTTTTCATTATAACCAAACAAAAAGTGGGATTGTATTTCCTTTTTCGCTTTCCATTTCTCTCCTCAAAATTTTCAACCAAAATCTGATTTAGTTGTACAAGGGCTGTTTGGGAATGTTAAAAAGTGTGACAGTGTTCATACCAACTTGGGTGCCCAATGGGCGTGTTGTTAAAAAATGTTATGATAAAGTTAAAAATTGTGATCAGATGTAGGCTTTATATAATGGCATAGATAATGTATATTGTTAACCATACCCACAAAGAAATGGACAAAACAAAATGTTGATATATGTTCCAACATTAAAATGATAATAATTAAGAATTTTGCAACTTAATTGAGCAATAAAAAAATAATAGTTTCAATAGTTACAGTTTATAACTTGGTTGCCAAATGTTACATTACAGTTGTAATTTATATGTATTTTTGTTAGAAAGTAGTATAAAAATGTGCTCAAAACACTTGTTACAAGAAGCCACGTGTAACATAGTTATTTAAGGAATTTAAAGCACTTATTGTAGTAAATTATTGCCAAGGTGTGGAACCAAATTTGATGTCCTTGAAAAGGATTTCCCTTAAGATATGTCAGGGGTGAAATTTATTATTTCATTTATGTGGAAGCTAAATATTTCACATCCATTAAAAAATAGACTAAGAGCAAATCTTTAGTTTCTTGTGTTTGAAATTTCCCATACCATGCAGTGTCCTGTTGAGTTTAAAAGCAGATTAACAGATGAACTTTTAGTTACACGTGGGGCAAAATATGGGAAATTTCTCTACCAAGCATTGATATGGAGTCAATTACATGGGCTGGGCTGTTTACTGGTACGTGAAGTTTTTAGAGAATGAGACCAACATTAGAGAGGTTATTGACAGTTTGGAAACATTTTGGATCATGTAGATTATGAATGTGTGGTGTACCAAAAAAACAAAAGATTATGAATGTGGGCCACTTTAGGTCCAATGAAAAATTAGTGGGATAAAGCTTTTTTGGGATCTTACACTTTTGGTGTTATGACAACGGCTTTCTACAAGAGCACCAGGGGTTGAATCAAAATGACAGCAAGGCACTGGTGATGAGCCTAGAAAGAAGAAAAGGACAAATATGGAATTTCACATGGAACACATCTAAGGATTTATTTGATTATGTTTAGGTTTAGTTTGAGTCTAACTTTTATGTGTTTTATACATCGAATGCTTAGTCATATAGTGTATATAAATTGAGTCAAAGTAATGCTATTTTAATATTATCTAGAGTTCTAGTTGGTCTAGAATTCTTAGTTGCTAAGCTAGATTGCTAGTCCTTATAGAAGTAGGAGAGTCCTTCAGTCTATAAAATATGTGTAATCCCATTGATTCAATAGAGTTGATATTGTGGGTGTTTGGGAAGTTGCTATTTTAGTAGCCTATTTTAATAGGCTAAAATTTGAACTTGTAGTTCCGTGTGATGTTTGTGAGAGAAGAAAGTGAAATGATAATGGATTTGATGTGACATTTTGTCTTATTAGCTATTTTAGCTTATTTTGTCTTTTTGTGGATTTTAGCTTAAAAAAAGCGAAAAATTTCTTGCCAAACACCCCCATTATGAAGAATTGATCTTGTATGTGTGAGATTTGCTTAACCCTTGCAAGGAAAAGCTTGTGGTTTCTTTCTTTCTTCATCATCATCTTCTTCTTCTTCGTGCATAGACCCGGTTACTACTTTCACGTTCAAAGTCATAAAACAACTCCTTTTCAACCCCTAAACCCTAGCCAATCAAGTTCAAATTGTCCCCAATCTTTTCCATACCCTTTGGCCTCACCCTATAACACCATAAAATTGTTGTTGTCCAGAAAATATTGCAACTTGCAACAAGTCCGGAAATCCTGCAATTTGCAACTTTTTGAAAATCAAGTTCAAACAAACCTTTTCCAGCTAACTTTATTCTCCCTCTTAGAACCCTAAACATAGAAGTTATCTATAACCAAAACCCTTATAAAGTCCACTCTTGAGCAGCCTTGGGCTAAGTTTCTTTAACATCAGGCAATGATTGCAAAACATTTCAGAATTACTATAATTGAAACAAGCTGATGATATATCACCGTTGTCTAATAAAAAGGAACATCAGTAGTGCAGTTGTCACCTCATTAGGGTGGATAAGAATAAACTCTTACGCATCATGCTTGATGTTGAAGAACTCAGAATTTTGCATTCCAAAGTTCAATTTTGTTCAAATGACAGATTCTTTGTGTAATGTTTGTGAAGTCACCAATTGTCCCAAAAGCTAGCTGTTAGGTAATGGGCCCAACAATATGTATCAAGCTATTCAATACCCTCCCTCACGTGCAACCCTGTCTTGCATGTGGAGAGACAAAGAGAGAACCTAACAGAAGTAGAGGCAAACAATCAAACAGAGAAATCCAAACAGGGACAAAATGCCAAATGCTGATAGAGAGACTAGAACCCAAGACCTCTCTTAACCAATGAAATGGTACCATGTTAAGTCATTAATTTTTCCAAAAACTTAAGCTATTAGGAAATAGCCCCAACAATGTATATCAAGCTATTCAACAATGTTATAGAAGTCCTAGTTATAGTAATAGCTGTTATGTGGATGCGGAATTTACCCCACACATTAGTACCTTGTGATCAGCTGTTAATCTCTGCGAACGGCGTCGTATGACTTGAAACAAAAGAACAGTGAGCTCGCTAACGGGTGTGTGCCGGAAAACCCCTCCGATGCCTAAGTTAGAATTAGGGATCAAATTTGGGAAAAGCTCTCTAGAGTAGTCAAGTGTTTAGAATTGCATTACCTCTCTTAGGTCAAACTTTAAGTCTTTTGTATTTAGGGCTGCAAACGAGCTGAGCTGAGTATCAACTTGTTCGAGCTTGGCTCGAGTTCGAATCGAGCTTCAAACAACTAAGCTCGCCCTCGACTCGTTGGACTAAAACAAAACTCGAGCTCGGTTCGTGTGGACTTTACAATATTTATTCTCTTTTAACAGCCGTAGCAAAGATGGCCTACTGGCTTCCCTCAATTATATAGAGCTTTTTGTGCCTATTGAATGTATGAAGAAGCGATGTAGGACTCTTGAACCATCGCAAACTTGCACACATCATTTACAATTTTTTTATTTTATTTATTTATTTATTTTTATTTATTATTTTTTTTTGTGAAGTTCATTCAATGGCTGTCCCCAGCTCTAAGGATAAGGAAAATTGAACTAATCTCACTCTTTATAAATTGTTTTCCATTATGTTACAAAAATACTGTATTATTGATTGATGTATTGTGTTGTTGTTATTTACTGTCTATTACAAATGGTTCCTTATATAGATGTAGGTGTAGTGGATGGTGTGTAGTGGATGGTGATAGTGGTGTAGTGGGTTAGGTTTAGTGGATTTAATTATTTTAAAAATAATAATTATCCCTTAATTTATAGATTTCAAATGGAAAGATAACAAAAATATTTCATAATCTCTCCATCCTAATCTCTCTCACTGATTTCCAAAAAAATATACTCTTAAAACTTGCCTTCCTTCTCTCTTCTCCAAAAAATCATATAATATTGAGTAATGATTCATCCCCCCTTTTCTCCCCACCCCCTTTGACCCCCTCTCTCTCTCATTGGTTACCTTTTCTTTTTCTTTTTCTTTTTCTTCCTACTCCTCCAATCACCCCCTGCCACGTGACAAAGGGGGGTGAGGAGTGACCCCCAAAAGGAGATCCCAAGCATTATTCTATATCTATAAGAACCCTCGCATACTCCAAGTACTAAAGAATATATTTAATGCTAACAAGAAACTATGGTTACCCAAACTCAAGTTTTGAGCAAGAAATTCAAAAGCCTTATTCCCTTGACCAAATCCTGTTGGTCACAGATTTCTTTTCAGACCACTAGTCCGGTCCCCACACCACGCATTCAAATTTATGCTTGGTTCATTTAAATGAAAGTAAAATAAAATAAATAATTTTTTAAATTCTAATAAAATAATTATTTATTTATAATAATAAATAATATTTTTTTTTAATTCACTTTTAATGAATCGAACGTGGGGATTGATTGAATAATCATTCAATTTCACTTTCATTTTAATAAATCAAACAATTTCTTAGTGTTTCTTGTGTTTTTTGTTTTTTACAAAGAAAATCAATATATTTTTTTTATTACAGAATTTATCATACGAATGATAACATTCTTAAAAATATAAGTTGTTTTATTCTAAATAAAAATTATATATGATTTTTTTGCTTAAATAATATTATTATTTTTCTAATAAGATTTTACTAACGTGTCTTTAAAATATGTATTAATTATTTTTTCAATTATATATTTTTTTATAAAATTATGTATAATAAAAAATATAATTTTTAACTTTTGTTAGCGGATATAGGTGTGCAGCTTAATGGTCTAATAGCTATCTCTTAGGCCCCGTTTGTTTTGGGGTATAGAGGGAGGGATGAGATTAGGATAGAGGTAGGACTCATTTAATGTTATATTTGTTTGTAAATTTGGGAAAGGGATTGAGATGGAGGAGGGGATTAGGTTAGACCTTTGAAGGGGGATTGGGATGGAGGAGGAGGTGGAGGTGATATTGGAAAAATAGTCCGCCGGACTAGAAATTTTTTATTATTATTTTTATTTATTTTTTAATTTTTTACATGTTGGGCATTTTTTTGAACATTAATGTTTAATTTTTTGTATTTTTTGTTAAGTAACAATCATTGTTTTATTTTTTTTGAATTTATTTATTTATTTTTTAATTTTTTACATGTTGGGTATTTTTTTTTTTGAACATTAATGTTTAATGTTTTTGTATTTTTTTATTATTTTTTTTTATTTTATATTTATTTTGTATAAAAATAATTTAACAATTCCTACACTAACAACTATCATCAAAACAAATACAATTTTACTTAATCCCCTCACTAACAATCCTCTCACTATTAATCCCTTCACTATGAATCCCCTCCATTCTACCTTTGAAAGCAAACGGGGCCTTAAAGGATATCCTTAGACACCTTGACCCGACAGGCCTTTGTGAAGTTTACCCGCCTCTAAGTCGTCAACCGGGCCGAGCAAACCATCTGCCCGGTTGCTCTCCATTTAAATAGCTCCTTAGTCGTCCTCCTACTCATTCCGGCCTAAAGGCAACCGAGTATAAACAAAGCCTAAAACTGTGCAACTATGTCCGGCTAGGATCTTCAACCTAGCATACATTGATCGGTCAACTTCCATCACACAAAACACCAATTGCGAATGCCAAGTTTGCTAGGTTCTATAACACGCTGCGCCCAATAGCTGGGCTTCGTTTGCCCAGCCAAACGTGGGATATGACTCATGAGTATTGCCCAACCCAATCCATTAGGCCAACATAACCGTTGCCCGGTCCAAGCTCAAGCTTTGTCTGTCTAACCGGCCCAAGTACGTGCTATGTTTGTCTGACCAGCCTATAACTCAAGGCTTCACTGTGATTAGCCTAGCCCAATACTCCGACACAATTTGCCCTCTCAGCTGTCATGGCTAATGTAGGTCAGAGCTTCTACAATGGTAGGTCTTTCTAGTTATTAGTGAAATTTAATTTTCAGCTATTCCCATGGTGTTGATTTTTCCCAGTTGAACAACTGTCAACATGTACCTCCGCATAAATTGATGAGCTATTTTTTTTTTTTTAATGAAAAAATGGTATGGATATCTTACATTTTCTCTTGAAATTTTCAAATTGTTGTTTTTTCTCAAAAATATTTGTTGATTGCTTAGTAGAAATCCTTTACGTCATTTTATCTGTATGGGAATTCAGGACTTTGATTTTCTTGTTTTGGGATAATGGAGCCTAAATAGTCACATGAGACATGGCTAATGACTCCCCAGTATGAAGGAGTTTGGGGTAACATACACATTTCTTTGAATAATTTTTTCCCACTGATCAGTTAGATGAAGTGTTTCATTCATTTACTAACAGAAAATATGTGAAGAAGAAAATTATGTTCAGACTCTCTCTCTCTCTCTCTCTCTCTATTTTATGTGTGTATGCACATATGCATGTACTAGAAGTGGTGCACCTCACATTGCGTGTGTGCGTGATGTACTGCTGCAGTTACATAAATGGTTGATTTTGAATGGTGAATTTTACCACTTTACCTTTACAGTTGAGACAAACAAAAGTAAGTTTTTCTACCAGTTGAAAAGTGGTTTTTGTTGGACAATTTTGAAATCGAAAAAAGTGTCGACATCAAGCTGATCTGACCTGACCTGTTCACTTTATGATATAGTATAGATATAAATTCAGTTTTTTTGTTTAGTTGGTAGTTTTTTTTCCTACTTCATGTACTTATTTTCACTTAATTCAGGAATAGGGTATGCACTAGCTAAAGAGTTTCTAAAGGCAGGTGACAACGTCATAATTTGCTCAAGAACAAGTAAGGACTGACTTATCAGGCTTGTGATCAAATTTTTTCTTCCATAAATTTGATTGTATTTTCTATTATTTGTATTTGTGTTGTTGTATGTTTTTCAAAATGTTGGTTTGATAGAGCTCTTGAACTTTTGAATTTAGTTGGTATTATTTATAGCAACTTGCATGAGCTCTAGAACTTTGACAAATTCTTAAGTTCATTGAGGTAAATTGCCATTTGATTGTGGAGAGACATGTTGAGAAGTTAGAGAATAGTCAGTTCCCTCTCATGTAAAAAAAAAAAGAAAAAAGAAAAAAAAGATGAAAGAAAGAGAAAAGAGAACAGTTAGTTTCCATGTAAACTCTTTAAGGACATTTTGGATATGTTTTCAAAAGCATTAGTGAAGTCAATATCAAGTGATTTGCATCTTAAGAAGCTGACCACTGGTGATACTCAGGCTCTAACTTGAGGAATTTGCATGTAGTTTATGAATATTGTGTACTACATGGGTCTTTTTTGTTCTTCTTCTATGTTAGGGTACTTCAATTACATGGTCAACATGTGTCAGCCACTACATGTCCTGTTTGGGACTATAAGTTCAGGATTTTTTCTCCTCTCTCTAGAATTTATTTTTCACTTTTATGTAAGAAAGCAAGGAGGGCATATCCACTTACAAGCACGGATACAAACACATGACACTTTGATTTTCAAAAAAAATTAGGATATGGACACGATGGGGATATGACAAATTTTTATATATACTCCCTCTGTCCCAAATTGTTTGTTCAGCACAGAAACCAAGAACTTAACACATAGTAGCTTGACTAACGACAACTTCGTTACAAATCAGTTCCTCTTCATAACCATAATCATCAAATTCTTTATAGTCCAACTTTTCACTTGTTGATGCATCAAAAGGAAAAGCACCTTGGTTATCTTCTTGTTCTATCTCTTTGTCAAAGATAGGAACGTCTTGATCCCAATCTTGTCCATGGTCAATATTTTCTTTCATTTCTTCTTCACCAAATTCATACGAACACACTCGATGCCAATGCAGAACACCAAGATGATTCTTGGAACCATCATTACCATCGATTGGAAGTTGCAAACATTGCACTTTTCCAATCAAAGTAGTAACTTGTTCACTCAATTCTTCAATGTCATTCATTTGATCTTGGTTTTACCGTAGTTCTATTCAATTGAGAAATTCGTCTCAGTTTCTTCACCCAAATTCGGAGCAAAGACCCTACCATGACCACCTATTCTTCTTCTACCTTTTTGAGCCATAGTACCCAATCAAATAAGGAGACAGAAAAACCAGTAAACAGCAACTAAAAACCAGAATTTCAGAGCAACTAGGACCAACACAAGAAGTTGAAAACCAGTCAAACAGAACTCAGCACAGAAACGTAGAATCTCACAAGATCCAATCAGGCAGGTCAAACCAAGACCCAAGCAGTAGATCTTGTGTTTGTTTGTCTTTCTGGGGTTTGCCCTGGTTTGTTGTAGTTGTGTTTTTTCTTGAAAATTTCTTGGCTTACAGCAAAAACATAATGATCAGTGTTTGGAGCAGCTTAACTAAATTGTTTTTGCAGCTGAACGGGTGGAGTCTGCTCTTCAGGACTTGAGAGGGGAATTTGGGGAGCAGCATGTGTGGGTACCTCCCTCATGTCTTCTTAAGCTTTTTAGTTATTTATTATTTTTTTCTTTTTGTTGTAAAAGATGCTTCGTCCTTTCTTTTCTGAAATTCTTTCCTTCTGTTCTTTGTTAATTTTCCTGTAATTTCTTTTTGAGGTTTGAGCTCTTTACTTCAACCCTAGTTCTGATTCAGTTCTTCCATCTACAGGGTACAAAATGTGATGTAAGGCAGGGGGATGATGTGAAGAATTTAGTTGCATTTGCAAAAGAAAAACTGAAATACATCGATATATGGGTACTTGATTTTGATCATTCGTTGTTATTTTGTGTTAATTGTTAGATATATGTAATATAGTACTTAGAAAATATGAGGAAGATTCCATCTACAGGGTACAAAATGTGATGTAAGGCAGGGGGATGATGTGAAGAATTTAGTTGCATTTGCAAAAGAAAAACTGAAATACATCGATATATGGGTACTTGATTTTGATCATTCGTTGTTATTTTGTGTTAATTGTTAGATATATGTAATATAGTAACAAAAAGTACTCCTGTGCAAACAAATTTTTATTTTGGTAGAATTTTCATACATAATGATTTGGCTCTTTATGATCATCTCATTTCCAAACTCTTAGGGGTTGTTTGGGATGTTTTAAATAAGTGTACTTTTTGACTTTTTATGAAATATGGATTGGGTTTGAAGTGATGTGACTTAAATAAGATGATGTGACTTAAATAGGATAGTGACTTTTTGAATTTTTAACTTTTTTAGGGGATGCCAAACTTAGCCTAAATACCCATCATCGTGGCTTATAAAAGAATGCCACTGCCGCATCTTTCTGGGTGAAACTTTTGCAACATTTTTGGTGACACATATCTTCATGATACTTTTTTTACTTTATTTTATTGTAGACAGTTACCTCTTCTTCTAAAGTCAGTTTTAGGATTACCACGAGACAGGAAATTTATTGGTTGTACTCATTACTCAAAGACTATGACCATGCATGTCCTTTCTAGCTAGGTGATTATAGATTTTACTTTTTATGGAACGTAGAGTAGCTTGATCTCATAATTCAACTGACTGATTTTGCTAACTTGGGAAACAAAGATATGTCAGTGACAGCAGGCAAAAAATCTTTAAAACATTTGTGGTGATGTAAGTTTTCAGATGGCCATAAAAACGAATTGGGTTGAGTAAGTAGTTTGGTATTACCGGGATATTTGATCAATGGAGTTTTGAATTGGCAATACTCATAATAATTTTCTAGCTTGTGGACCCTGAATGTACTCCTTTATTCACATACAGACCGTATGTGATTTTGTTCCGCTTATTTCTTCTTCATATGTAATTATTGAATAAGTAGGAAAGGGTGGAACTTAGGCCATTCCTACTTGTTTAAATTATCCCCCTTTTCCCTTCTCCCACTTCTGCTGATCTTATGCTGTCTTGAGTTTTGTTTTCTTTTTTTCCTCATTAACCAACAGGCCAATAGTCTAGTACCCTCGGTTGAAACTCCAGCATGGACTTGGTGATCTACTAGTTCCTATCTTGGTGTTATCTATCATCACTTGAAATGTTTTTTTATTACCTATTGTTTACTTTTTAACTTTTGACCATTGACTTTTTGCAATTCCATTTTTGCTACCTTCTTACAAAATCTTGAGAATGATGCAGATTAATAATGCAGGATCAAATGCTTATAGCTATAAACCACTGTCAGAAGCTTCAGATGAAGATCTAATGTAAGATGTTGAGCTTTTTTTTTTTTTTTTTTTTTACCTGATTCGATGCAATGTCTTTATTTATTTATTTATATATATAAAATATATATATATATATTTATTATAAAATAAATGATTTGGACTCAATTTATGTACAGTGAAGTTGTCACCACAAACACTCTTGGTTTGATGATATGTTGTCGAGAGGTAAAAAGCTTTCTGAAGTTCTCAAGAGTGGCATTTGTCAGGACTATGCTCATGAGTTATTCTTATATAGGCAATAAAGATGATGTTGGACCAGCCTCGAGGGGGTCATATTTTCAATATTGATGGAGCTGGTTCAGATGGAAGGCCAACGCCCAGGTAGTTTTGTTTCTCTTCATTGTCCAACTAGTTCAATTATCATTCTGTTGAATGGGGTGTTGTAGACATACTGCAAAATTTATCTAACTGGGATCATGGGGAACTTGTACCCATTACGTGCCATAAAGGGATGGGTCTACATTTTAATTGTCTGTTTCTTGGGGGATCTCTTGTATTACAAACTTTTGATCATTGGAAAATGATTATTCTACTGCTTCCTTTGGACTCTCAATAAGGCCATTAATAGAATCATAGAGAATTGAACTTTACTTGTATTATGATATGCTTTATCTTTTGTGTAATGGTTATATATTGCTTATAATATTAAAGAGGTGAAGCCAAAGTACATCTACATTGATTGCAAATGTGTAATAGGCTATATTCAGTAACAATGGAATACAAATATATTTACTGCATCTGACACCTCCCTCAAGTTCATGATGGATATTTGAAGCATGTGTTATTTAGTGGAGATTCAGCAAGTTAAAGCAAACAATTGAAAGATGAGCAGTAAGACTATCCCAGCAAGGAGTAATGACCATTTTATATTGTTGGTCTGCTTGTGAATACTGTAGTAATAGATAATGATCACCCTTGTTAATCACACAAAGGGGTTGGGGGTAGGTGCGTAATGTGGAATGGTTACTCCCAAGCAAGACAAATGTTGCAGCAAAAGTGTCACGACCCAAACTCGCCCCTATAGGTTTAGTGCCATGATCGGTCAGTAATCATGGATTACCTATCCCCTCTAAACAAAAATCCATTTAAAATAAAGTATGGGGCTTAGTGGAAGTATAATACAACATATATAAGTTATCCATCGAGCCGTGCATACATGGAGAAAGCAAACTTTGTATCATAAGCAAACGTTTATACATTATGCACAAACATCACATAAGTTCAAACAGCCAAATTTTATAGTTATACAAACCCCAAAGTATACACAAACACAAAATCATTTATCAAGCAAAAAGGGGTTCAACTAGCATGGCTCCACCTAAGCCTAATTACTTCACTTGGAAGCTCCTCAAAAGGCTAACCCGGGTAGACTTGAGGCTTTCTTAACTTTGATGTTCAGCTTGCCCACCTACATATATATAAATAAATAGTGAGTTAAGGCCCAATGAGTAATAACAGGATAAAGAGGTTATATGAATGAAGTTCAATACCATTACAAATATCAATCTTAGCATCAATAACCATTTCATTCAAACATATGGCACATCCAATAGAGTAACAATGTTTTAATAACAATGGGACCTCAAGGGTCAATCAATATATCATATCCAATGTGACCATTAAGGTTTGACAGCAGAGGGCGAGGGCCAATGGGCCATGGTATTAAACTCCCCCAGGCAAGGGTCAATAAGCCATGGTATTAATCTCCCCCAGGCAAGGGTCTCACTAAAGGATGCCACGAATACATTTCTAAGAGGGAACTTCATTCATTCATAAGAAACTAGAGTTTCAATAAACCATTCGATGAACAATAATAGTTTTGATAAATCATCATAACGTTTCAATAAACCAATCGTTTCAATAAGCCATTCAATCATTCATATATCAATTTCGCTAATAGTAACATTTTTGAAAATAAACATAACTTGAACATATCTTTATAAAGTTATTACTCACTGTGGTTTATGTTGTCACGAGGTCTCGGATGTCCACTTATACAAAACACATAACAAAAGTACAATTGGAATACCGTTCGATAGCCGTTCCGCTTTAATTAAATTTTCCTCATGTGTTTCTAACTCATTCCATGTTTATATGAGTTCAATTGGTCTACGAGTACTTGAAATGACATGAGGATGCAGGTATGCACTTAAAAGAGTTAGTCAAACTTTGCTGAAAACAGGGTCTTCGCTCGAGCGGGGGTTCAAAAATAAGGGTGGTTGCTCGAGCGCAACTTCTGTCGCTCGAGCGATCTACAAACTTGGCAAAAAGTACTGGTTGCATGAAATTTCCGCTCGACGGTCACTCGAGCTAAAGACTGAGTAAAAGGGTTTGGCCACTCGATCGGTCTGTAAAATTCATAAAACTTCTGGGAGCTCGATTTTTACGCTCGAGCGACACTTTCTTCGCTCGAGCGGACAGGCCGAATTCTGGAATTTCTAGAACTGTGTTTGAAGTTCAAATTTGGTATTTAAAGGTTCCAAACTCGTGTTTTAGGTACAAAAATATGAGAGAACATTATAAAACATAGTTAATTTGGAACCAATTGCTCAAAACCATGGCAAATTCTCAACCAAAAACTTCAACTTCAAATTATGAGGCAAGTTGACTCAAAGTGAGTTTATATTTCTTCAAAACATAATCAAATGACATGAGAAGTATGAAAACATGGAGGACTCTTCAAATTGAGGTGTAAATGTGCCATGCATGTAGGAATTTCATGAATTCTAACTCAAATTATGCATGCATGTACATGATTAACTCTTATCTTCCAAATTCAAGGTGATTGAAGCATCTACTTAACAATTTCATGCAAATGAACTCAAAACTTAGATGAATTAAATTCGTACATGCTTCTTCTTCAAAGATTAAGGTTAGAGATCATACCTAGGGCTTGAATTCAAGTATGTACTAGCTCAAATCCCAAAATCATCTACAATTTCCTTCAAATTCTCCTTTCTCTCTCTCTAGATGTTGAGTTCCCTCTTGATCTTTTTCTCTAATCTCAGCCAAAGGATGTATATATGAGCATATAAGCTTATTTGACGTATTTATATGGTGTGATTAGCTAGCCTAATCAAGTATGATTAAGGTTAAGTAATTAGGCTCAATTCTAACTAATCTCAATCAGTTTATTCTAATTATTTTGATCCGAATCAATTTTCAATTAAAGTTGCCATAAAATTCTAAATATTCTAATTAATCTATTAAGCTATTCAATTTCAGTTTTTGAAGCCGTCTTGGCTCTCAATTTTTGTCTTTAAGTTGCCAATTCGAATAGATATTCCATGTAATAACAGATAACTATAGAATTAAGCATGTAATCACACAATTAAACACATAATCATGCAATTAGACTTATTGAAATAATGTAATATATTAGTTCGGAGGTCGGGGTCGTCACAAAAAGTATAGCAGCAGTTAACTGCTAATACTGGCTAACAATATGATAATCGACTCCAACACCATTAACTCAACACTCTTGTCCGTCCTAATAATCCCTAGTCATGTTGCTCTTGTGCATTATAGAGTTCAGTAGTATGCTAGAAATGTATGTATGCCAAATGCAGATTGCTGTCTTCATGACCTCTTTATGCCACTTGTTATAGATTAATAGTTCATATGTTTGACTGTGTCCTTTATTAAGACGTTGCAGTTGAAAAATATCATAGCTTGGCAATGGCCTCGTACATTTAATAAATTCTTAGATTTTAGTATTGAACAATTTAAAGGAATATTTTACTGTTTCTTTACCTGTATTACAAAATTCTTATTCATATTTACGACTTATGCTCATTGAAGGCTTCATTGATTCTCCTGGAAAGAGAATGGGAAAGAAATGAAAATGAAAGACCCCCCCGCCCTGTAGTTTGGTTGTTGGGGAAATTTTGTTGGGTAAGGACATAAAGGTGTGTTGGTGATGGGAATGAGCATTGGTTCAAGGCATTTGCTCTATGAAGCACCGACACTTTAAAAAAAGTTGCCATAGTTGTTTTGGACATGGATTTGGTGGGGACACGTGGAGACATGTATGGGACTTGCCATGCGGCATCTCATTTTTTTAATATATTTTTTTTTGAAGGGACACAGCTCTATTTTAAATTTTCAAAGCTAATTTTGGGGTCATATTATAATATTTAGAAACATGAAGGTGGAATTTACAAAAATATAGTACTCATATCAAACCATCAACAACCCAAAGATTGGCTCTTAACAAACTCTAGAGCCTAATGCAACATAGATCTAGTTTCTGGCTGATTTAAATTTTTTTTATTTTCTTATGCTAAATTTGTGTTAGTTTTCATTAATTTTGCTTGTTTATGGATGTAATATTTATATACATAGTAAATAAAATATATAACACATATTTTCTTTGGCATATTCCTTCTGTGACCTTGTCCGTATCTGTGCTTCCTAGTATTTGTCACTAATGTTACTAGCACCACCCTGTTATGCAATCTTTGAAGCCAATGCTATGTTGCTTATCATTGTTACGCCTTCTGCTGCAGTGACTCTTCTACTAAAAAGTGCTAACTCGACACTATCACTCCACACCAGTTCTCATTTGATTTTGAATATATCATGTTGAATTCACAACTTGTTGGACATAACTGTGGAGTCTGGTCTAGTGAATGCCCATGAATCATAAAATCTGGGACCATTTGTATATTGTAGGGTAATCAATATCTGTTCTCTAATCACCTTTTTCCTTTCTTTCTTTTTTTCAATTTTTGTTTTCTTTTTCTTCTGTGTGTGTATATATATATATATATATATTTGTGGTTAGAAAGAAAAATATTGTGGTATGTTGCACATAATTGTTCGTTACAGGCTGTAACGATGCACACTTGTGAAATTTGTATACCTGGACCTGGTAACTTGAATAATGCCTTTACCTAGTAGAACTTGCAGTTTTTGGGGTCATATTTTTACATGATTACCTTTTTATTTTTTAGATTTGCTGCATATGGGGCTACAAAGCGCAGTGTGGTGCATCTGACAAAATCATTACAGGTATATGCTGACCTTGTTTTATGAAGTCATATCTTTTGTGTTACTTGGAAGATAAGATAAGATATCTTAGGCATCCTTTGGCAGTTAAATAAAAGGTTAGCTTATTGGCTAAAAATAAGTATAAAAACAACAAAAAAATTAATGCTAAAAATGCTAGTTTGTCTGGTAGATTTCTAACTTTTTGGATCTTCTAATGCCTTTTTAGCATAAGTAAATTTGACTAATTTGGGCATTTTGGTGGGAAATGGTTTTAGCAAATGAGCTAAGGCTTGTTTATTTATTGTTTATTTTTTTAGCTAATAAATTGGCTTTTTAGCCATAGCCAATTGAAGCTTGCTTTTTGACAAACATGTGCAGGAAGCTTATCACTTAATAAACCAGTCTTTTAGATTATGATTCTAGATCTTAATAGCGACTTATATCCTTTTGTTTCCTATTTACGGTGTCAATATTCACGATGTAATACAAGATACCCACTAAAATAACAAAAGAAAATGTCAAAAACTGCCATAAATTGCCACGTGGCGATTTCCTCATTGATTGAATGCCACGTGGTGATAGGAAGGTGATGAGTTGGTGATTTGGTGGGCCTAACGAAGTGGAATGGCGGCTGAACATGAGAATGTGATTTTATTAATAAATTGACTAAGTCAATTAATTATTTATTGAGGATAAAGAGGCCTCAACCGTTTCCTAGGAGATAAGAGTTGGTTGAAGCCCACAAGATGCCCATTTCCTTAAATCAAGCAAGGTGGTTGATCCATGATTTGATGAGTGGATCACACGTGGGGATTAAGAGATTTAGTGGACCAACAAAAGGTACAAAAGGGGCAAGCTAGTTGTTAGTGGTCAAAGTGACTGCTATTTTTGAGGCTCAAGTCAAGAAACATGGGACAAGTGGCAAGACCTAGAGCTGCCACATGTTGGTGGTTGGAACAGAAAAGGGAGCCCTTTCAACACTACAAAAGGACTCCAAGCATGACATTTGAAAGGGTCCAACACCAAACACTCAACCAAGAGTTCATTCACACATTATGTAGAAATTTAATGTATAAAGAGAAATAGAGAATTGTATTATTGATTGATTTATATTGATTTCTATTATAATGATTCATGATTCCTATATATAGAAGAGGGTGAGTGTGTAATTATCTTAGCAATTTTTCAACCAATTGTCTTTACTTAAGCAATTCATATCTAGCAATTAGTTGTTTAGCTAAGTTAGCCTTAGATTATTCAATTGTACTTCATTTTCCATTAATGTAAGTACAATTCTAGTTTAGTTTATTTGCACCTAGAAAATTTGTTAAAAGTCCTCTTCATTGGGGCAAGATCCGAACCAGTGGCAGTTCCTCTTAGCCACACACAATCCTAACCTTGTGTGAAGTCAGAAATTTCCAAAACATACCTAACCTTGGACCAGGTTCATAGGTCCTAGCACCCTCGCAATCCATTCATAGTAAACACAAGCCAACGTGTTTGCTCTTAGTTTCTGAGTGACAAACAATTTTGGCACTCCCGGTGGGACGCTAGGTGTCTATTTTACTAACGTCATTATGGTTGGTAGAGGTAGAGGAAAGGATGTTGCAGCTCAATCAGGAGTGTCACCCCCTAAAAGTTCAGGATCTGAGCAATTTAGGCCTCCAGAAGTGCAGTGCAATCCTGAGGGAGTCTTAGTTGTGACAGAAGCCAACAGAGAACTTTCCCTGAAAATTTCTCATTCCTTGGCCACTCCCCTCCAGGAAATAAGGCATTCCTAGACCGATTTGGTGAAAGCTATCACCAATATGATGGCTACTTTTGGTGACAAGGTTTCTCCAGCCCCTACACCAGCTCCAGTTTTACCTGCAACAGGACCGACCAATACCTTTGCAAAGCAGAATCCTCAGAGTAGGCCAGTTGCCACTTTTCAAGCACCCCCCGAAGTTGTTCAAGCCTCTTCCTTCAATAACCTCACACTTGGGGGCAAGGGGGGCAAGGTGTTGAACTTTGGGACAACTTCCAAGATTTCGGCAGTTAGAAATTAAGACAGCCAGAATTTTCTAAACCCCCAGAAGCCTCAGAATCCACAACATGAAGATCCTCAGAACCAGAACTTCCAGAATCAGAACCAGTACCAGAACCTTCAGAATCATAATCTGTAGAATGCCTAAGGAGTTGGTCCTAGGCCCATGCTAAATGGTCTGCCTCAACCCTAAGGAGGTTGGTTAGAATTCAACCCATTGTTCGCTGCTCATTCTTGAGCAGAAGGGACAAAATTATGCTCTAGTTCTTGAACTAAGGGGGCACAATTTCTATAATCAACCACCACGTGGAGCCTATCAAGGGGCATACCAACCAAATCTAGCCATGAATTGGGATTAGGTCATGGAACTTATCCTGGAACAATTTGGTTTTGCTCTCAGACATGTCAGTAGGCCCATTTATAAAGGACATAGTTTTTAATTTTGTCACCAAATTGTTTATTTGGTTTTTTGCTTCTTTGTTTAAGTCAATATTTATTATAAAACCCAAATTGTTTATTTTAGATTCTATAGACTCAACTTTGGTTTCTAGATAATTTTGATTTATTTTTTGATTTTTATCTAATTTGGAAAACCAAGAACACTTATTTAAACTGGAACACACACAATTTATATTTGCAGACTCTTTAGTAATATGCAAACTATGGTCATATTTATTATTAATATTATTTTTTGTATTTCCAAAGCATATTATATCTTCACGGTTAATTGCCATTATAGATTGTTGTTGGTACCTAAGACCCTCCTAGTGTATATATCCGGTGCCTAAAACCTCTCTTTATGATCTTAAAGTCAATAGTCAAAATATCTTAATGAGTATATGGGCTTTGACATACACTAAGCATATAGGTTTTACAACAACTATAAATGAAACAAATAATTATGAAGATATAAAATGCAAAGGATACACAATTAAATACTAAACTTGACTAAATAATTTTTATTTTTATTTTTATTTTTATTTTTTTAACATAAAGCACACCATACACATTTATATATATCAAAAATTTAGACGGAGAGAAATACTTACATAGCTTGATTTTACTTTCAAAAGCTCTTCACCAAGCTCTGATACCAATTACAAAACAAAAAGGAAAAGAGTTTTTTACTATTTTTATTATGGAATTATGATGGAGTTATGGTGTTAAGAGAAGTTAGAAGTTAGAGACTAAGTAGGCAACCAAAGATGGAGAGAATTTACATACATTATTATGTTGGCTTTCACTACATCTTACATATACAAACAAAAAAGTCATCAAGCCTAACCGTAGGCTTTTCTGATTTTCCAAAGGCTAGAGAAAAAAAAGTCCTCACATAATAAATACATTGGATAAAAAGTTTAAACAACAATAATGATAATGACTTTTTAGTTCATATCTTCTGACAATCTTCTACAGTTTCTACAATTATATACATTGGTCTAAAATTACAAGAATATATTTTGTCCAAAGTACGAGATTTTCCTGATACTCTTGAAAATATAACACAATTACAGAGTTTATTAGGCATTTTAAATTATGGACGAAATTTTATCAAAAATCTTTCAAAAATAGAAATTCCTTGGTTAACTAAATTAAGGAAAAATGTTATTTTTGAATGGACAGCAGAAGATGTTGCTTTAATTAAACAAATTAAAGAAAATGTTAAAACTTTACCAAATGTTTATCTTCCTAAAACAGGTGATAAATTAATTTTAGAAACAGATGCCTCAGAAGCATACTGGGGATGTGTTCTTAAAGCAATACCAAGTAATTTATGGCATGATAAAGAGAGACCTTTATCAGAAAATGGGATTAGATCAAGAAAAAATTCCAATACCCATAAAATTACAAAAAGAAGAATTAATTTGTGGATATAATTCTGGAACATTTAAACCAAATGAACAGAAATATATTATTTTTAAAAAAGAATTACTTGCAATAAAATTAGCAATCAAAAGTTTTCATATTTACTTAGCCCCAGAAAAGTTTATCGTACGCACTGATAATAAGGCAGTAAGAGATTTCTTGATCAATAAAAAACCTATTGAGCAAGGAAGAAGATTAGCCTTGTACAATAAAATTTCTGAATATACTTTTGAGGTAGAACATCTTAAAGTTACTAACAATTTTCTTGCAGATTTTCTTAGTAGAAATTGTTTCAAAAAATTAAATTACTAAATAAGTAATTTTAATTTTTGCAAAAGACCTCTAGACCAAGAGGAAACAATGGACGAGGGTAAACAACCCGCTCAAAGAAATTGGGTGATAATTGTTAAAAAAGCAATCCCCAGACAAGAAAAAGTTTATGTTGTATTTGCAAGAAGACAACTTGGAATTTACACAGAATAGAATGATTGCAAAACGCAAGTTTAGGGATTTTCTGGAGCAAGCTATAAAGCATATGATAGCATGACCAAAGCTAAAAAAGCTTTTTACAATGCACTAGCTATGCCTGTTTATCAAAATAATTTTTGTCAAATGAGAACTAACCCAGTTTCAACCAATATTCAGACATCTAAACCACATGAATCTGAAATAAAAGATTTTTTCAACCTTGATATATCCAGAGAAATTGATACAGAACTCAATGGAGTTTGGAAAACTCACATTGTAGACAACAAAGTGAAATTTTGAAAACACATGGGAGTTCTGGCCAACAAATTAGCTGAGTTAACAGCTAAATTAAAAGACTTGTAAAATCTTTGTTTCAATACCTTTAAACAAATGAATTAGAATGAAGATTTTAACTTTGAAAAAATAAACAATTTTCGTCAGCTATCAGACCTCATATCAGATAAGTTTTCTGATCCAGTTTTTGAACAAATAAAAAGAATTTGTCTTTTTGAAAAACCAAGAACTTTGCTTCCAAAAGAAATTTTTCTGTTAATCAAAAATTGGGCTGAGGATTATCGTGATAAGATTAGACAAATCTTAGAACAATCTCATGATAAATTAAATCTTAAAGACGGAATTCCCAAAATAACCATCATGGCAAATCATGACATGTGGTATTTTGAATATATAGATTGGGGAATAACTAATCAAGTTATTTTTTAAATTTTAGATCCAATCCAATGGATAGAATATCCAATGATCATCAAAGCAATGCTCTCATGGGTAGTAAAAAGCTTCCGATGGAGTAAATATTTTACTTTATGGATCTCCAGCACTGTTGGTTGGCGAGAACGAGATCATTTTTTCCAACCATACCAGATTTGGTATCTTAAAGAAACTGAAGATTTTGCATTTGAAGATGATTATTTTAGATGAAGATCGCGGAAGAGAGCGATTGGAAAATATCCAAACCTTTCTTTGACAGAATATTGGATAGACAGTTTAATATCTGTTTTATAGGCAACGTCCAATATCCATGGCTCAGCAAAATTGCCATTCATGGTCACAGATGGTAGAATACTGTCTGTAACCCATTTTCCCATAACATATCAAAGGTCTCCTACACAAATTAATGAGGCTTTGGACATGTTATTAAATATCAAAAAAAGAAATAATTTGGATCTTCCGTTGGAACTAGCCATGACCGCGGATGATGCAGAACATTTTCGAAATGAGCAATACAACCAGGATCCTGATTCCCCTCCATCAAAGACTAATGAAGAATATCACAATCTCATCAATAAAATGGAAGCATAGTGGACCCCACTATCGCATGCAGTTGTCTCCTGAGCGACTCCAACATTATCCAGGACACGTGGAGCAACCTACATTATTATGCAGAAAGTGGTCAAACAAATCCTTTCAGCTGATGTTACATGCCAGATTAGCTCAGCCAAAACTTATCTATAACAGTTTATCTCTTTGAAAACCGGGGAGGGTAGACAGTGTATATAATTGTAGAAACTGTAGAAAATTGTCAGAAGATATGAACTAAAAAGTCATTATCATTATTGTTGTTTAGACTTTTTATCCAATGTATTTATTATGTTAGGATTTTTTGTCCTCTAGCCTTTGGAAAATTAAAAAAGCCTACGGTTAGACTTGATGACTTTTTTGTTTGTATATGTAAGATGTAGTCTATATATTGGTTTTCAAGCCAACATAATAATGTATGTAAATTCTCTCCATCTTTGGTTGCCTACTTAGTCTCTAACTTCTAACTTCTCTTAACACCATAATTCTATCATAATTCCATAATAAAAATAGTAAAATGCTCCTTTCCTTTTGGTTGGAAACTAGGTTTCTCCACGTTTTGTGTAGTTGCGTGTCTAGTCAGGTGGATCCAAACTTGTTTACCCTTTTTAGATTTTTTAGATGATGTAATTGGTTGAGTTTATTTTGTTTGATGCTTAGGGGTTGTTTGGGATGACCTAAATAAGTGTACTTTTTGTCTTTTTACGAAAAGATGTGCAGAAAAGTCGAGAGGTGATGTGATGAAAAAAAGATAAAAAGATAAAAAGATGGATTATTTGAAGTATGCCAAACTTGGCCTTAGTTTTCTATAAAATTTTATTCGTCACAAAAAAAAAAAATTAAAAAAAAAAATAAAAAAAAAAATCCATTCTTGACATGATAGGCATTGAGGGACATTTACCTGACTAGGACTCCTTAATGGAGGGATTTGATTAGGATGTCATCAGCCCCTTTTCGAATTTCAAATCTCTGCTGCCAGAATCTGGCACCAGCTTCTTGAAGAAGCTTTATCTTCTCAGCACTGGACTATAAATATGCCCTAAGCGTTGCCTTGATCTCACTTTTGCTCATCCATTTACTTTGATGCCTCTCTTTCTTCTCTCTACCTTCTTCTGTGGCTGCCAAGAAAATTTTCACTTCTGAGAAAGACCCCAAAACTGTTGGGCCTTTGATTGATGACCTCCTTAAGGACAAAAAGCCCTCCATCTTTAGTAGACCTTCCTTCCTCCATTCGATCTTCTCTCCACTGCAAACTAGGGCTTGGCCTTGCCTTCGCCACTGGTTTTCCTTCATACTTGGAGTCATATTACCCCTGCCTTGAGAAGAAATTACCCTTTGAGAACTCAATCCCTCTTGATTGGAGTCGCTACAATCTCCCTTCTCCCTTTAGGGTTTGACACTCCCCCAAACTTGAATACATGGCTTGGCTAGATCGCATCGCAGCAGCAGGGAGCCGTCTTTGGAAGAATGCTGGCATTTATGACACCATCATGCTCAGTCGTGGCAACATTCGCCTCGACAGAGCTCTGTTCTTATCCATCTCTCAGTTTTGGTCCATTTCCTTTCACCTTCGAAATGGTATGATGGCCCCAACTCTTCAAGATGTTGCTTTCCATACTGGATTTCACCCCCATGGCGAAGAAGTTGACAAATACGTCTGTCCTAACAAGAAGAAGCTTTCCTACTCTGGCTTTCTTTTTGCTGTCCAGAAATCTTCAGTTGTTTCTGACCATGAACACATCTCCTTCCTGATATATTGGTTGAAAAAAATTGTCTTCTGTGTTCTTTCCCAGAAGATCACAGAGGATTTTACTGAGCTGGCCAAAGCCCTGTCTCTAGGCCGAAAGTTGGCCATTGGTCCTTTAGTGCTTGCCCATCTCTACAGAGGCATGATGGAATTGATTTCCTCTCGCCATACAAACGGTTCTGGCCCCTTCTAGCTCTTGCAGTTATGGCTCTGGTCTTACTTTCCAGAGTTTGCACCAATCATTCTTGACCCACGGCCCAACTCAGAAAGTTTTGGCCTCTGTTACTTAGAGGCCTATCCCAAAAAACACATGTTTGAAGCCTGCTTCACCACCTTCTTCAAGAAATGGTCACAAGAGAAGCTTCTGACTTGCTGCCTTTCTCTTGCAGCTCTGTTCCTTCTTGCTTGACTGCTCCTCCCTCTCAAGCAACTGGCCAGCAAGATGAACAGTTTGACATTTGGGCCATCTTACTGATTTCCAGAGACTTGCCATTCGGCCCGAGTTTTTCGCCCAATAACACCAAGTGTGGCTTTGAGATCTATAATGCTTCTCAGTTCGCTAGCCAATTTGGCATGTCTCAAATGATTCATGTTCCTCCTTACTGGTCCCAGAACGACACTTTTCTGGACAGGTTTGTCCTAAATAACTTAGAAATTGAGGCTCTAGGCAATGTCTTCCCAACCCTGAAAGATCTGGACTTTTGAAGATCATATTCAAATGTGATGTGTAAGTTTTTGACCATATTCATATGCAAAGTAGTCCTCTACATAAGTAGCAAAACATATGTCAAGAATAGATATTGATGAGATTCATGGATCAAGGCAAGAAGGGGGGAGGTAACCAAGGCTTAATTCAAGTACATCCTTAAAGTCTAAAGAATATACTTGAAGGGGGCATTGTTTGTAACCTTTTTGGCAAAAATTGCCACATGGAAATTCCCTGATTGACTGAATGCCACATGGCGATAGGAAGGTGATTTGGTAAGCCCAATGAAGTGGAATGGCAGCTGAACATGAGGATGTGATTTTATTAATTAAGTGACCAAGTCAATTGACTATTTATTAAGAATAAAGATGCCTCAACCGTTTCCTAGGAGATAAGACTTGGTTGAAGCCCACAAGATGCTCATTTCCTTAAATCAAGCAAGGTGGTTGATCCATGATTTGATGAGTGGATCACACGTGGGGATTAAGAGATTTAGTGAACCAACAAAAGCTACAAAAGGGGCAAGCTAGTTGTTAGTGGTCAAAGTGACTGCTATTTTTGAGCCTCAAGTCAAGAAACATGGGACATGATGGGACAAGTGGCAAGACCTAGGGCTGCCACATCCTGGTGGTTGGGGCAAAAAAAGGAGCCCTTCCAACACTATAAAAGGACTCCAAGCATGACATTTGAAGGGGTCCAGCACTGAACACTCAACCAAGAGTTCATTCACACATTATCTTAATAATTTTTCAACCAATTGTCTTTTACTTAAGCAATTCAATTCCAGCAATTAGTTGTTTAGCCAAGTTAGCCTTAGATTAGTCAATTGTACTTCATTTTCCATTAATGTAAGTACAATTCTAGTTTAGTTTATTTGCACCTAGAAAATTTGTTAAAAGACCTCTTTAGTGGGGCAAGATTCGAGCCAGTGGCAGTTCCTCTTAGCCACACAGTCTTAACCCTGTGTGAAGTCAAAAATTTCCAATACATTCCTAACCTTGGACCAAGTTCATAGGTCCTGGCACGCCCCCTCAATCCATTCCTAGTAAACACACGCCTACGTGTTTGCCCTTAGTTTCTGAGTGGCAAATAGATTATTTTGTTTTGTTTTGATTTTTTGAATAGCTGAGTGACAAACAGATTCTATATGTTGGATCAATAAGCCATATTCAATTGTGATGTAGGACAAGATTCTTTGAGTTTCTATATTTTTATTTTTAGTATTTTGAGATTATTGTTTTATTAGGAATTTTATAATTTGGTAAGGAATAGCATACAATTATTGAAAAATGATATAGATGCCGAATTTTTTGTTGATGCCAATTGACAAGTGTGAAGAAAGTTATTATCTTCACATGGCCGCATTCAATGCATTGCAATGAATAGTTACCACATATGTCGGTTTCGGTCGAATAGGTTGCAGCAACAGCAGGACTCATAATTATCAGGTTTTTTTATTTGAGTTGATTTAGTTTTCCTATTTTACTGCCTTCTTATTTTCCAAGTATTTGTTTTCTTTAATCCTTTCCTAAAAGAAATCCTTCCATTTTTAAATTTTATCATAAATAATCATGTAAGCTTAAAGGCCAAAATTGTTCATTATTTATCAATAAAAGGTTCAGACTTTTGTCTCTCCTTGAGAGTTCTCTCTTTGTTGCTAGTGGATTCCAGTTCCCTATGGATTTGGATTTTCTTCAACATGCTTTCAGTTCCACCTCAACTGGTGTAAGAGTGAGGATGCCGTGTTGAAGAAAACTCGAATCCACAGAAAACTGTTCGTGTCTATGGCATTAATTGTGATGCCTACTCCATACGTACGACATAGGCATCACCCATGCTACACCAAACACTGAGAGCAAAAAGCCCCATATCTTTAAGGCTACCGAGCAATCCGGTAAAAGATGATTCACTGATTCTGCTGCTCTCTTACACATGTAACGCCAATCCATCAAAAGCTTTCCCCTTTTCCTCAATTTATCAATGGTAAGAATAGTGAACTCTTCCAGGTTCTTTTATATTGTGATTCATGAAATTATTTGGTGTGGGAATTGAATGCATTTACGATGGCTTAAGGCCTCGTTTGGGAATTGGCTATTTTATTTGTCTTTTCATTTTTTAACGAAAATGTGTAGCAAAGTAGAGAGAGTGATGTGACAACTTATAGTGACTTTTTGGCTATTTTAACCAAATGCCAAACTAGGCCTAAATATCACTGGAACTCACCCAAAAGATGTAGCCAAGGTTGTCATTGTGTTAATTGCTTCTACCTACGAATCCAAGACTCCGTGCAAACTTTTGATGTGGGACTTAACACATGCCAACACGAGTTGGGTCTTTACAATCCCCCCATGCTTTCTCATTTGTGAAGGGCCCAAACACCACAATTAACCCTCGTGGTTACTTCAAATACTATGAACGACTAGTAGTCAGCCCCAGAACAGAGTGACTATGTGTTGTAGTGTCCTTGTTAATATATCTTATTCTCATTTATTTGAATATGCATACATTTGTACATATTTATCCATCAGCCTATTTTTTGAAGGTTATTAATAATAGAAATGTTAATTGGTTTTCCTACAGGCAGAATTACGAATGGATGATGTTAAAAATGTGATAGTGCATAACCTGTCGGTATGTTTTGGTTATTTTTTTAAATCTTTCATTTTTGTTGTTTCCAGTTATCAATATTGGGTCTCCTTGACTTTGATTCAGCTCTGCAATATCTGATTTATTTATTTATTTTATTTTTTTTTTCAAAACTTTCTAATTGTGCTGGCAGCATAATGTTCCATGTTGGTTTTGTTATATCCTTTTCTCTTTTTTTTATGTTTTTTTCCCCGGTAAGTAGTATCTTTTATATTGCATATTAACCTTAATGAATCATTAAATCTCTCCTCTTTTTTCAATGAAAACTGTTTGCTTGATGGCTGCTTGTTGGAATGTTGACGACTTTATCTCCAGAATGGGATGTTTTAGCCACTTACTTAGCACTTATTTTGTGAATGGCTGGGTCAATGCAAAGGCAGTTTAATGTTAAAGTCAATCAACTTGTGATTCAAATGTATTATGGAAGGATGAAACTAAAGTATATTAGATTTTGTGACATTATTTATTTATTTATTTCTTAGAATATGTTGTTCAGGTTTTAAAATGCTTTCAGAAAGTCCTACAATTATAGAAAATTTTCAGAATGGAAGTGAATATTTTGTGGTTTTTTTTTTCAAAGCAAGATTTAAAATGATTAAGCCTTTGCTTCCGGATTCTGATCTGCTACTCCTTCCGCATTTGCCAATGGATGTGCATGACGCTTCTCCATGATATCTTACTATACCTTGCAAGCTCTGTAACAGAGTTTTAACGTTTCTGCTTTCTTAAAAATATGTGAATAAAAATACAGTGGCAACACAACATTTGGATGAGTTTCTTCTTTTTCTTCAAAAGAGAATTTTGAAAGTGATATATGACATGCTTTTCATTTTACATGCATTTGATCCTTGAGTTTAGGAAATTTTGTTGATATTATTTTTAATATATAGCATTCGTTAAATGGTACTGAAAGCATGGCCATGTTCTCACTTATATACTATGAAGCATGGGTACTTCAAAAAACATGTCGTACCCGTACCGGGTACTTACCGGCGTATGGTACCTCGTATGGTACTTCTGCATACGTACTGGGTACACGAAACACGTACCCAAGTTTTTTCTTCTTAATTTTTGACGTACCCAGACGTACCTAATATATATCCAAGCCGTACCGTACCTCAGTTGAAACAATATTTTCCTTCTACACTACAGAGATAAAACTCATTTCACTAGATTTCTTTTTTAGTTTTTGTTTTATGCTTAGCATGATTTTAAAATTAAACTATAGTTTGTAAGTTATTTAATATATTGATATTTAATTTTAATTTAAACTTTTCCTTTTGGCATTAACTGTTAATTATAGGTTAGACCTTAACAAATTAAACCATTTAATTAATTTTTACATTACTCTAAATTAAAAATAAATATTTTTGTACAAGCGTACCAAGCCGTACCCGTACCCTATTTTTTTTGAATTTTACCGTATTGACGTACCCGTATCGTACCAGTACCAGTACTCGTACCCGTACCTGTGCTTCATAGCTTATATATCTAGTTATTTAATGATACAATTGTCTACAACTGGACACATATGTCATTGAGAGTAGAAGTATAATGGTCTTGTAATTGATGCTTGGACCATTATGCCTCCTCACGCAAAGCTAGGCTATCATTAATGTAAAGAACATTTAGTCATTTTGGCTAATTATAACAGCATTACGCACATTTACAATGAATTGTTGATACTTGTTATGAGGAGAAGAAGAGAGTGTACCCCAATTGCTAAATGCTTGCATAAGTTTCTTAGTTTTAAGACCATTTTTATAGATCAAGGGCAAGTTTGGGAAGTTTGATAATAGCCAAAAAGTCAAAAAGTTACTCAAAAAGCCAAAGAACCATACAAAAAAGTCAAAAATTCCCTCTCCTCTCTACTTTTTGCACTTTTTTTTTTCATAAAAAGTCAAAAAATCATTCCAAATTATATTTTAGCCAAAAAGTTACTAAAATAGTCTATTCAAACCAACCCTAAAGTAAACTGTTAAAGTATCTTATGCTGAAAGTTCTACAAAATAGGTCTAAAATGTTGTGATCACTACTTGGATTTCCCATTATTTTGTGTACTTTGATTCATTGCTCCCTGCGACAAACATCAGTTGGATGATGTCACTGAATTGTGAATTGAGTTCATATCTTTGATCACTTATAGATACTTGAGAGAAGTGTGATTAATATGAAAAAACATGGCAGGTAATTTCTTTTTTTTTTTCTTTTAACTTTTTCCTGGTGGGCAGTGGGTGGGGTTGTCCCTTTTAATGGGGAGCAAGAACGGAGGGAGCGCCATAGAGGCATAGGCAGAGCCATTATAGTGCGAGTGGGGGCCATTGCCCCACTGGGTTTTGGGAAATTTTTTTTATTATTTTGTTTTATGGTTTTATTGTTATTGTTATAAAGTTTCCCACTGAAATTTTGAAAATGCCATTCTTACCTATAGTTTTAAAATTATATAGATTTATCCAAACTAGAATTATGAAATGTTTCTGCCTATGTTTTAAATTTATTTTCAATTTGCCCTTTTGAAATTTGGTTTTTGCCCCTTTGCAAATTTGTGTATGGTTTTGCTCCAACTGGACAAAAATCTTGTCTCTGCCTCTGGTGAAGGTTGTTGAGACTGTTCACACTTAACTTGTTGTCTAGGTTATTGGTGAGCAAAGGGAAAGATTCTTTTTTGTCAAGTTGCTTGGTGAAATTGGATTCTTGGGTCAAACAAAGTAGATATTCTTATACATTAATGAGGTCATCCTAATGACATTGTCTTATTGCTATTAGTTACATATTATTTTCTGGTGCGGCGGTAATTGTTAGATAGCTTGATATACATTGTTGGGCACATTTTCTAATAGTTTAGGCTTTTGGGAAAATTGGTAACTTGACATGGTATCAGAGCTCTGGTTGAAAGAGGTCTTGGGTTCAAGTATCTCTATTGACATTCGGTATCCGTCCCCCGTTTGAATTATTCTTCTCTATTTGGTTGTCTGCTTCTCCTTCAGTTTGGTTCTCTGTTTGTCTCTCCACATACAAGCCGGGGTTGCACGTGAGGGAGGGTGTTACATAGCTTGATATACATTGTTGGGCCCATTTTCTAATAGCTTAGGCTTTTGGGAAAATTGGTAACTTGACAATAATTACTGTTTTTTTTCCTTGTCTTATACCTATGTATATAAGTGTATATTCATGCACGCTAGCCACATCATTCCACTGAACTTGAAAACAAAATTTGCTTATATGTGATATTTTAGATAAATTTGGCAATTGCACATATTGGCCCCACTGGTTTGATAGGAAAAATTTTAAGATTTAGTCTTTGGGTGTTAAAATGACAAAGGTGGTTCAATTGTGTGAGAAATGTCTTTCTATTTCTTTATTGGAGAAGAAATTTCAACTTGGACGCTTGAGGTTGTCTCCAACCTTTTTTTTTTTTTGTAAATAAATGTCAAAAGGCAATAACTTTTAATTGATTGACTTGTATTTAATTAATTCAAACATTTAATTGTTGAGCTTTATGGAATGTAATGTTATTTTATGTTGAATTAATTTGTTTGACTTCTAGTTGAGATTTCTCTTATAATATTTTTGTTCGTGTTCTTAACTAGTAGGGTTTTTATTTTTTAACAACATTATTTTTTAACAACGACTGGGGAGATTGGAGCGGATGTAGTCTATAGAATTCAGGCAGGTGGCTTAAGTGGAGGAGTGCGTCTGGAGTACTGTGCGATAAACAAGTACCTAGTAGACTAAAAGGGAAATTCTATAGAACGGTTATTAGACTATCGATGTTGTATGGAACAGAATGTTGGGCAATTAAGAAACAACATGTAGATAAGATGAGTGTTGTTGAGATGAGGATGTTAAGGTGGATGTATGGCAAGACTAGAAAAGACAAAGTTAGGAATGAGCATATTCGAGAATGTGTAGGAGTAGTACTAATAGAAGATAAGTTGAGAGAGAATAGATTGAGATGGTTTGGTCATACACAACGAAGACCAACAGATGCAGTAGTGAAGAGATGCGATACAGTGACGGTAGATGGTAGTGTGCTAGGGGAAGGGGTAGACCTAAATTGACGTGGACTAGTGTAGTAAATAGAGAGATGAACCTCTTTAATTTGACCATTGAAATGGCCTTGGATAGAGTCAAGTGGAGAAGAAGGATTCATGCAGCAGACCACATTTGACGAGACTTAAGGTTTGGTTTGGTTTATTTTGTTTACATGGATTTAAGCATGTTTATTTTTATTTTTATTTTTTTTGCTAGATATAATGTTGGAGTGTAGATTGTTCACATATTAGTCATCTATAATCTTAATAAGAATTCTCAATTAATTTTATAAAAAGTGTGTATTGGCTATTTTATTTAATTTTTGGTTCAATTATCCCGTCAACTATATTGCAAGATTCATCTCCTATCCCAAGCAATAGTTGGCTTAAGTTTTTTGTTGACCCTAGTGAAAAAAAATTAAAAAAATCCTTGAGATGCCACTACATGTATCTGTTATAACTTATAAGCTTAACGAGTTCAACAACTAGATATTAATGGGCTTTGCAAATTTGTAGTACTAGAGATTTTGAGATACAAGTACGACCTCCTTCAATTGTATAATGTCCTTTATGCTTGTTATGCCACATAAATGCTAAATCGTTGTTACATAATTTTCGCTCTCGTTGGCTGCAGCCGGGAATGGTAACAACTGATCTTCTGTTGTCTGGAGCTTCTACAAAGCAGGTAGAATGTGTATTGCATATTTCCTTGATTTCTTTTGTGAAACTTTTGGATCAATCAAGTGAAAGCATTTTATTTATTTCAGGCCAAGTTTTTCATTAATGTTTTGGCAGAACCGGCAGAAGTGGTAAGAGTTTATTGATGTGGTGATCTACCTAAGGGAGTGATGTACAAGCAGTGTTTTTAATTCCTTGTTTTTGAGTTTTAGGTGCTTGCTTTGTTTCAATAGTCATCTGAATTCATGATTATGGACTGTGATGTTCGATGAAATAAATCATATGGTTAGGTTTTCCAAGTAGGAAAATGCACATACAAGACTTAGAGATGGACCGTTTAGACACAACATTCTAGGCTATGATCAACTACTGATTGAATTATGTGTGAGTGCTCAAATGAATTTGGGAAGAGATAAAAGAAGAAAAAAAAGAAAACCGGACTTCTGAAGATCATATTCAAATGTGATGTGTAAGTTTTTGACCATATTCATATGCAAACTAGTCCTCTAGATAAGTAGCAAAACATAATAAAGAAATGAACACATATTTGCAAAATATGCATTGAAGATGTTATAATTTATGTATCATTTGGAACAATTATATTCTATTTTGTTGCATTTCCTTTTCTTTTTGCAACTTGCCTGTGTGTGCATGTGCCTGTGTGTTTATACGAGTGAGGGCATGCATGTAGGTAGTAGAGTACCTCGTCCCAAACAACAGATCTGTCCCTGCCAATGGATTGAGCAAGCCCACTTACATTCGATTCCTTACTGGCTTGAAAGCATACTCTCAGATATTCTCAGTTAAGTGGGAAAAAAAAATGAAAAGAACTTTTGATTCTTGGTTTTCTATATTTAAATTGTGGTTATTAATCTTTTTTTTTTTTTTTTGGCCATATTGTGTAGAGATTTGCTTTTGGTGCTAGGAGGAATCGATATTTGCTTGAAGATTGATGAGGATCAGAGGTCTAATATGTCCATACAACATATTTTCTTTCACATAAAATTTGCTGCTCTCTCTCTCTCTCTCTCTCTCTCTCTCTCTAGCTTTTATTTGGCTGTGGCATAATTTTTGTTTCTGAAAATAGTTTGAATTATATGTACTTAAGGAAATTATAAAAATGATTGAGTATATTATTTTGGGTGACCTTACTTTTCGTTCATTTTGTAATAGCTTACTGTTTTTTTATGGCTATTTGAACTCTAGTTGTCGTGGCTTTTCCCAAAATAGGCCAACCTACTAAGTTATTTCCCAAACTAAGCCTAGTTTGGCCGAAATTCCCAGAATAAGCTAAAGCGTGTTTACAAAACACGCTTTCAGCATGTTTCTAGCCCAGGCGCAGAAAATGAATAAAATCATAAAAGTGTGGTTACAAAACATGCTTTTAATTAAGAAAATGCTGTTTCTATTAGCGTTTTCAACTTTAAGTGAAAGCACGATTTAAAAACACGCTTTCAACAGAAAGCTTCATTTGTAACCACGCTTTTAAAGAAAATGTGCTTTTAAAAGAAAGTGTGGTTCTTAACCACGCTTTTAAAAGCCATATAAAATGGCCCACCCCCATCATTTGCAACCATGCTTTTTATACACTTATCTTTTTTTCCCCTACAGCCTGAACCAATTCTCCCTCTCTCTATTGATCTTTGCTCCCTCTCTTTCTTCGTGGGTCGCTCACTGCTCTCTCTCTCTCTCTCTCTCTCTCTTCTGTGGGTCACTCTCTGCTCTCTCTCTCTCTCTCAGTTTGAATTTTTTTTTTTATGTTGATTTCATTTGTGACAATGTGAATGTGGGTACATAGAATAGTGTGTGAATTCAAATTGGGGGTTTTGTGAATTCAAGAATAGTTTTGTGAATTCAAATTGTTTTGTGAATTCAAATTGATACCAATGTGGGTTCTGTGAATTGAAATAGGGTTCTGTGAATTGATACCATTTTAACACCATTTTAAATTGATACCCTAGAATTGATACCATTTTAATACCAATAGGGTTCTGTGAATAGAAATTCTGGTTTTGAATTCACAGATTGAACCCTAGTCCTAGCCCTAGCCCTAACCCAATTCTAGGGTTTTCAATTGAATTTGATTTCACAAATTAGGGCTAGGGTTTTGTGAATTCAAATTTTGGTTATTATATGCATTTGTGTTTGTTTGTGAATTCAAATTTTGATTAATTATGAGTTGCACCAATCTCTGTGTTTGTTTGTGAATTCAAATTTTGTGTAGATAGGTCGATGTACACAGAATCCATGTCCCAAAACCTGGGTCAGGACATAGATAAATTATATTTTTTTATTGCAAATAAAATTATGGATAAACCCAAAATGATATTTGTCACTTTCTTAAGTAAGTGAGTCAATCTCAATCATATGATTAACGATTTTACTTCAAAAACACTAATTGACGTTATTAATTGAATCAAATTAATATAAAATTTTAAATCAAATCAATTAAAAATGTATGAATCAAAATAATGTGTGAGACAAAATACAAAAACTACCAATTTAAGTTAATTTTATCCACTAAACATTACCACTTTTCCCTATCTTCATGCCACGGAAGATCCAAGGCTACCGGTTGGCAAATTAAATTTTATTTTTTATTTTTTATATTTTTTATGATTGTCAGACAAATCTTCACAAAAATAATAAAAAATAAAAAATTTAGTCCTCGATCTGTATTGAAGAGTGTTGTTCGAACACATGGAGTGCATTACGAGTTTGATTATAATAATCTAAACCATTTGTTTTTTATTTTACATTTTCCATTATTTAGTATTTTTAGAGTACTACTATACATTATTCATGTTAGAATACTTGTCCAATTATCTCTTACAAAAGAGAGAAAAAAAAATTAATTAAATTGTAAATTAAATCATTGATCTCTGTAATTTAAGTGAAGTGTCATTTCAGTTATTGTAATTTTAATTTGAACATTTTGGTCTTTACATTTTAAATTTTGTTACAAGATGATCCCTTCATCAAATGTTGTTAACAATTGAAACAGAAAAAATTAAGTGCAAAATTCGAAAAATCAAAATACTTCTCCTTCAGTTTGGTTCTCTGTTTGTCTCTCCACATACAAGCCGGGGTTGCACGTGAGGGAGGGTGTTACATAGCTTGATATACATTGTTGGGCCCATTTTCTAATAGCTTAGACTTTTGGGAAAATTGGTAACTTGACAATAATTACTGTTTTTTTTTCCTTGTCTTATACCTATGTATATAAGTGTATATTCATGCACGCTAGCCACATCATTCCACTGAACTTGAAAACAAAATTTGCTTATATGTGATATTTTAGATAAATTTGGCAATTGCACATATTGGCCCCACTGGTTTGATAGGAAAAATTTTAAGATTTAGTCTTTGGGTGTTAAAATGACAAAGGTGGTTCAATTGTGTGAGAAATGTCTTTCTATTTCTTTATTGGAGAAGAAATTTCAACTTGGACGCTTGAGGTTGTCTCCAACCTTTTTTTTTTTTTGTAAATAAATGTCAAAAGGCAATAACTTTTAATTGATTGACTTGTATTTAATTAATTCAAACATTTAATTGTTGAGCTTTATGGAATGTAATGTTATTTTATGTTGAATTAATTTGTTTGACTTCTAGTTGAGATTTCTCTTATAATATTTTTGTTCGTGTTCTTAACTAGTAGGGTTTTTATTTTTTAACAACATTATTTTTTAACAACGACTGGAGAGATTGGAGCGGATGTAGTCTATAGAATTCAAGCAGGTGGCTTAAGTGGAGGAGTGCGTCTGGAGTACTGTGCGATAAACAAGTACCCATTAGACTAAAAGGGAAATTCTATAGAACGGTTATTAGACTATCGATGTTGTATGGAATAGAATGTTGGGCAATTAAGAAACAATATGTAGATAAGATGAGTATTGTTGAGATGAGGATGTTAAGGTGAATGTGTGGCAAGACTAGAAAAGACAAAGTTAGGAATGAGTATATTCGAGAATGTGTAGGAGTAGTACTAATAAAAGATAAGTTGAGAGAGAATAGATTGAGATGGTTTGGTCATACACAACGGAGACCAACAGATGCAGTAGTGAAGAGATGCGATACAGTGACGGTAGATGGTAGTGTGCTAGGGGAAAGGGTAGACCTAAATTGACGTGGACTAGTGTAGTAAATAGAGAGATGAACCTCCTTAATTTGACCATTGAAATGGCCTTAGATAGAGTCAAGTGGAGAAGAAGGATTCATGCGGCGGACCACATTTGACGAGACTTAAGGTTTGGTTTGGTTTATTTTGTTTACATGGATTCAAGCTTGTTTATTTTTATTTTTATTGCTAGATATAATGTTGGAGTGTAGATTGTTCACATATTAGTCATCTATTATCAAGAATTCTCAATTAATTTTATAAAAAGTATGTATTGGCTATTTTATTTAATTTTTGGTTCAATTATCCCGTCAACTATATTGCAAGATTCATCTCCTATCCCAAGCAATAGTTAGCTTAAGTTTTTTGTTGACCCTAGTGAAAAAAAATTAAAAAATCCTAGAGATGCCACTACGTGTATCTGTTATAACTTATAAGCTTAACGAGTTCAACAACTAGATATTAATGGGCTTTGCAAATTTGTAGTACTAGAGATTTTGAGATACAAGTACGACCTCCTTCAATTGTATAATGTCCTTTATGCTTGTTATGTCACATAAATGCTAAATCGTTGTTACATAATTTTCGCTCTCGTTGGCTACAGCCGGGAATGGTAACAACTGATCTTCTGTTGTCTGGAGCTTCTACAAAGCAGGTAGAATGTGTATTGCATATTTCCTTGATTTCTTTTGTGAAACTTTTGTTTCAATCAAGTGAAAGCATTTTATTTATTTCAGGCCAAGTTTTTCATTAATGTTTTGGCAGAACCGGCAGAAGTGGTAAGAGTTTATTGATGTGGTGATCTACCTAAGGGAGTGATGTACAAGCAGTGTTTTTAATTCCTTGTTTTTGAGTTTTAGGTGCTTGCTTTGTTTCAATAGTCATCTGAATTCATGATTATGGATTGTGATGTTCGATGAAATAAATCATATGGTTAGGTTTTCCAAATAGGCAAATGCACATACAAGACTTAGAGATGGACCGTTTAGACACAACATTCTAGGCTATGATCAGCTACTGACTGAATTATGTGTGAGTGCTCAAATGAATTTGTGAAGAGATAAAAGAAGAAAAAAAAGAAAACCAGACTTCTGAAGATCATATTCAAATGTGATGTGTAAGTTTTTGACCATATTCATATGCAAACTAGTCCTCTAGATAAGTAGCAAAACATATTAAAGAAACGAACACATATTTGCAAAATATGCATTGAAAATGTTATAATTTATGTATCATTTGGAACAATTATATTCTATTTTATTGCATTTCCTTTTCTTTTTGCAACTTGCTGTGTGCGTGCGCCTGTGTGTTTATGCAAGTGAGGGCATGCATGTAGGTAGCAAAGTACCTCGTCCCAAACATCAGATCTGTCCCTGCCAATGGATTGAGCAAGCCCACTTACATTCGATTCCTTACTGGCTTGAAAGCATACTCTCAGATATTCTCAGTTAAGTGGGAAAAAAAAAATGAAAAGAACTTTTGATTCTTGGTTTTCTATATTTAAGTTGTGGTTATTAATCCTTTGGTTTTTTGGCCGTATTGTATAGAGATTTGCTTTTGGTGCTAGGAGGAATCGATATTTGCTTGAAGATTGATGAGGATCAGAGGTCTAATATATCCATACAACATATTTTCTTTCACATAAAATTTGCTGCTCTCTCTCTCTCTCTCTCTAGCTTTTTTTTGGCTGTGGCATAATTTTTGTTTCTCAAAATACTTTGAATTATATGTACTTAAGGATTGATTTTTCTATGCACTTTTTAATGATTAATATTTTTGTGATGTATATTACTGGTTACTGATGTGCATGTCTTGGATCTTGATAATCAAAATTTCTTAGTTTTTACAAAGCATTTGCATGCAAATGGCACCATACCTAATACCAAAAATCAATTGGACATGGAAAGTAAATTGAGGTGTGTGGTTCATATTTATCTGGAATGTGACTGTCACACCATACCAGAGAAGAATTTGGATCACAAATTTCAGTTTCTGAGTGTGGACAAATTTCATCCCCCGCGTGAACAATACTTTGCACACCACTAATATTAAGACTAGACAGTCCTCTTAAGATCTAATAATACACAAATTTTAAAATGTGAGACACCAAAACAAAGGAGTTTCATGTTATTTGGCGTCATTGTGGCCCCGATCTGTAAAATGCACATAAATAAGTAGAGAGCATCATGCCCAGGAGTTTGCAAAGCAATAAAGTTGTCAGTAAAGATAAAAATATTAACTGACGGATATAAACATACAGGAAAAACTTGTAGTTCCATATAGGTCATTTTTCCTACAGGAAAATCATCAATAAAATACATAAATCAAAATGCACATAGAGGTCATTTTTCTACAGTAAGTTTGCAATCGATACCCTCCAAACATAGAAGTATACTCTGTAACTACCATTTAGAGTTTGTACAATGCACAACAGATTAATTATAAAAATAAAAATAAAAATAAAAAAGCACGAGGAGCTCATTGTTCACACAGTTGTCCTGTAATACCATCCACCCAAATACAAGTTCATTTTTGCTTACTGGTCAAAACTTGCAATCTCCAAAATTGAAACAAAACACGATGACTCAGATCTTCATGGCTATAAAACTCTCCCAAGTTAAACCAAATGTTCCTAATACCTAATACCCAAGTTAGACAAACAGTGAAACTCCCCTTTAGCACTGGCATTTGATGGAGTCAGACAAAAGGACCATTTCCCAAAAAAATGACAATAATTATGAGAAATAGTGGGTTGGCCAATGGAGATCATCTCATTTGGGAGATCCGTCTTGCTTCAATTTCCTGGAGTCTAAGGGTTACTGCTCTTTTGTGGGCTTCGAGCCCCTCAACTTCAGCCATGGCTGCCACATAGGGGCCAAGCTTCATCAAGCCTTCTTCTGTCAATGATTGCACAGTCATGTACTTGAGGAAAGAGTCTAGTGACACGCCACCGTACATTCGTGCATAGCCGTAAGTTGGAAGGACATGGTTTGTCCCACTTGCATAATCCCCTACACTCTCAGGAGTCCACTCCCCTAAAAAAACAGAGCCTGCAAAAGCATATCAACAACTAAATTTATACATTTTTGTTTTATGATGCTGGTAATGAAATGGCTAAGCTGAAAGCAAAAACTCAGATGGGATTAAAAGCTGGGACTTCACTGGTTCTCTCAATCATAAAGGCAGAAACAGCGTCAAAATAAGTATAATATACCATATATGCTTTTGCAGATGATGTTATTATTTTTCCAAATGGTACTAAGAGATCTTTGCAGAATTTGATGCCTTTGTTGAACGAATATGAGAAGCTTTCTGGGAAGATGGTTATAAAGGAGAGGAGTTGTTTTATTCTATCTCTGAAAGCTACAGCTCAAATTATTTCATTAGTTACAGGATTTGATCCAAAATCACTTCCCATTACATATTTGGGATGTCCTTTGTATATCGGCAGGACAAAATGAGCTCTTTTTGATAGCATGGTCGATAAAATTAGACAAAGAGTTGATGGGTGGAAATTTAAACTATATCTACGGGTGGCCATTTGGTTTTACCGAGGCATGTTCTTCAATGTATGCCAATTTTTACGCTTATACCTCTAGATCCTGCCATTCATGTTATCAGGCACAACCAACGTATTTTTTTTGACTTTTTTTGGGAAAGAATCAAATGCACAACGCTCAGTGGGGAACAATGGGCGGGCTTTAGTAGCATTCAGAATATGGAGACAGCTTTTGGTATAAAAACTGTAGTAATCTTTCGGTGACTCTTTTTGGGCTAGATTCAAGGCTGTTTAATATTGCCGGACATCTCATCCTTCGAAAGTAAATGTTTCTGTTTTGCCCTCTCATGTTTAGACGTGCATGCTTTTGGTTAGATATATAGTTGAGGACCAGAGTTTTTGGCATTTGAATTCTGGTCAGTGTAGGTTTTGGTGGAATGGATGGCTCTTTGATGGGCCTTTAACTTCTTTCATTACTTCACCAGCCCAGCTAGAAGGTTTACAGGTTCAGCAAGCTTGAAGTGATGCAGTTAGTTTCCTGGGATGATAATTTTCTGATGCAATTGCTTCCATTCGATCTTTTTCATAAGGTTAAAAAGTTTGGATTTTGTTTAGTCTGCTTCTTGGAAAAAGCTAGTAGGATGCTGTCATTGAATGGGTGCTTTACATTTTCTTCACCTTGGAATCCGTTAGAAAGGTTAAACCTAGGATGTTCTCTTTCTCAAATATTTGGCATGCTAACATTCCTTTAAAGTGCTCGGTTTTTGTGTGAAAATTTTAAATGATATTTTACCGGTTGATGAAGCTATTCAAAGGATGGGTGTTTCTATTGCTTCTCATTGTATTTGTTGTAAAAATCCTCCTGCCACAGGATCTTGTGCTCATTTGTTTTTGTCTAGTGAGTTATCTACTTTTGGCATTCTTTCGGTGTGATTTTTGGTATTAGAGTTGGATCACTGTCTCTTTGCTTGAGGTTGAATGATTGGTGGTTGCCAAGAACTCAGGAAGATGTGAAATTCCTGCATCAGTTTGTGCCATCTTTGATTCGTTGGGAGATTTGGAAGGGCAAAAATAGGGTGCAATTTGATGGATCTGGGTTGGTGGTGCATCAAGTCTATTAATAGACTTTTCTTGCTTAGAGCTACAGTCAAAGTTTCTCATTTATCTGCTAATCTCTCTACAAGATTGATGTTTTGCACGTTCCTCCAGTTATACAGAAAATCTATGGTGCTTGTAGTTCAATGGAAAAAGTCCATGTTTCCATTTGTGAAATTGAATTGTGATGGTTGTAGTAAAAATAAATCCTCCTATGGCTAATGGTGAAGGGATTATTAGAGACGCTAAGCCTGCATACACTTTGTATATCAAATTTCATCTCTATAGCATATGCTGGAAGCTTTGAATTATAGAGTGATTCATTGTTACCAAGAGGCGGACAGTGTTGCAGATGCATTGGCATACTGGGGCATTGTGAACCAAAACAATTTTCTTTTTCCAGATTTCAACCATTTCCCTGTTTTGGTTAAGGGTTTTGTGAATTTAGAGATGATTGGTTCTCCTGATATTAGAGTTAGGTAATTTCATTCTTCCTTCGTGCATTCGTATTTTTCTTGTGTGTAGAAATTTAATGTATAAAGAGAAATAGAGAATTGTATTATTGATTGATTTATATTGATTGATATGTTGATATTTATTACAATGATTCATGATTCCTATATATAGAAGAGGGTGAGTGTGTAGTAGGTAAGGAGTAGGTGAAGTGGAGGTGGTAGTGGTGTAGTGGGTTAGGTTTAGTGGAGTAGGTGAGGTGGTAGTGGTGTAGTGGGTTAGGTTTAGTGGAGTAGGTTTAAGTGGTGTAGTGGGTTAGGTTTAGTGGAGTAGGTGAGGTGGTAGTGGTGTAGTGGGTTAGGTTTAGTGGAGTAGGTTTAAGTGGGTGAAGTAGGTGATAGGTTTTAACATTGTGCTAGTCTGACAGGTAAGGTTCATTGATATGAACCTTCTTATATAACAAATGAAAAATAGAAAGAGGGGAAAATCCTACTTCGCGGAGGGAGGGCCTCTTTTTTGGTTAACCAAACTTCCATAACTTTAGAAGTCAACATAATATTCAGCATAACTTCACAAGAACAATATCTTTTTTGGGCAAGTACAAGAACAATATCATCACTTGAAAACTTTTTGTGTTTGACTCAGAGACACCTTGTTGTAAAGTCATTGCCAAGAATCAATCACCAGTGATTTGATTTTGATTTTGATTTTGATTTCGATTTCGATTTAGATTTTGAAAACTCTCATCGACTTCACAAACTTTGATGTTGCCTATTTGGTATAGCTTAGCATTTGTCACTCTCCTGCATTTCTTTGAAAATTATTTCTTGGCCTGTAAGTAAAGAACTAACCAATGTCTCTAAACAATTTAAGTGTTGTTCGTTCCTCCATGACTGGCTCTTATACCAATTGAAATAAAAATATAAGAGAAAAAAATATCACTTCGATTGGGATGACCTCCTGTTGGGTCAATTTGAAGAAAACCAAACCTACATGACTTCCCAAGAAGGTTATTTTATTTTTTTATTTTTTAATTTTTGGTACCCATTCTTCCCAAGAAGTTAATTCATACTATTGAACATATTTCTTTGTTGATTGATAACTTATTTATATACAAGAAATAAAGATTACAAACTATACCCAAGAGACCCACTACCACTACAACCCTATAAACCTATCTATTAAGCCTAAATAGATAATTCCAACTTAAAAACAAAGTTAAATCTAAAACAATTGCGATGGTAACATTCATTATGTCCCCTTCTCTTTCTGTACCTCTTTTCTTGGTTATTAGTAAAATTTCCCCCATGCCCCAAAGGTTTTCTTTAAAGAAACATTGGTATATATAATGAAAAAGCCTGTCACTAATAGATTAGGGGAAAAACTTATAATTATAGTCAAATCGAGAATCCTAATTTTGCAAATTGTGAATTGAATCATATACAAAATCTTAAGATTTGCCAAAAACAATAAGAAAAGAATATGTTAAACGATCATATATATGAATAAATAAAATAAATTGATTTTGACAGATGTTATACAATAGTTTTAATATAAGAACATGATTACACCATTGAGAAGACAGCCTTCATAGCAAGAGATGTGGGTCCAAATCTCACCAACCTTAAAATTAATTTGTAACCATCATATATTTTCCTTACAATAAAACGTTGGACCAAGAAACTATAAAAAGTGTAGAATAAAAAGAAAGTGTAAATGGGACTCCTTAATGCAGTAAAACCTAGAGAGAGAAATTGAGGAAGATAGAGACGGTTGAAGGTTAGGGAAAAGGAAATTTTGTCCCAAAAATACAAGATTCAATCTGTTTGATATTATTTTTACCCTTTTCATGTGTGGGGATTACCATAAAGCTTGCACCGATTTACAATTAGTTTTCCCATTTCCCATTTATCTAATATATATTTTTTATTAAAAGTTTTTTTTTTTTGGTGGGTAATTTTTATTTTATTTTTTTAATTAAAAGTTGAAACACTTTAAAAGGTGTGTATACTTATTATTCAAAAAAAGTAGTGGAACCATTAGGTCTGACTTAACTGACATATGTCATGTTAAACCATGTTTATTTCGCCAAAATAATGATATAACTCATAATTGCAAGTTAATTTGGCCTCAAACATCCTTAGAAATTATTTGACCCTCTTTGCAAGACGACACCACGAAAAAATAAAAAAAGAATGTTAAGAAAATGTTGATTCTGCTTGGATTTGACTAGATTATATTAACTCTTTGATCAGGAAAATAACAACTCATACGAAGATTTTCATAATTTTAAATTCAAACACTCTAGAAGTTGGATTATGAAATTTTCACCAAAAAGATGTAAAAATGGTCGGAATCTGTTGAACTAATAGTTTCAACAATTACATGAATCGTAATAATTGAATCAAATTGTGAATTGTGCAATTCATTAACAACTATAACTCAAAGATGGATCGTAATACCCACATGGATCTATTCAAGAATTGTGAATCAAATCATGAATTGTAAATTTCTGGCAACATAGATAATAATATTAAAAAGAAAAAAGAAAATTACTTGAATGGTAATTTTATTTTTTTTTTCAAAATTTACGTGTTTTCATATATAAATACAACAATGAGAAGTTGAAAAACACCCATTATTTTCATTTTTGTGCAAACACCAATTTTTGAAAATTCACAAAATAATTTAAAGGTGTTTCCTAAAAAAGAGGGGTTTTTAGAAAGCTAAGCTGAAAACAGTTCTCCAATGCCAAATAAGTTTTTTGTATCATTTTATTTATTTATTTATTTTTAGGAGAACATAAATTATAAAGGCCTTGTTTGGGAAGAGAATTAGGCTAAAATAGCCTATTAAAAGACAAAATAGGCTAAAATAGCCAATAAGACAAAATGTCACATCCAATCCATAATCATTTCACTTTTTCTCTCACAACCATCAAATCAACTACAAAAAAAAGCCAATCAACTTCCCAAACACAACTTTTTTCGCCAGGCTAAAATAGCCAAATAGCCAACTAAAATAGCTAATTTCCCAAACAAGGCCAAAATGAAAACAAAACCAAATGCGCCAAGTGTATAACGTAGAGTGATAATTCAAAGCAACAACACAAATTAATAACGCTTGTTAAAATGCTTATGGCAAAATGGTTTAAGAAAATATAACTATACAAAATACAAATAATAAAAAAAAGCACAAGAAGCACTATACCTGCATTCTCAATGAAACTCTCCCATTTCTCTGCATCTCGCACATTAATAATCAGATGCTCTGGGGCATATAAGTTGGAAAAGGAGATCGCCTAAAAGTCACAATGAACAAATTTAGCTACAAGAGTCAATGGGACAAAACTTCCCGCGTTATAGAAAGAAGAATAATACACGAAAATGCAACAAACTAACAAGATCACCGTATAGACACGTTTAAAGTGTAGCATGACGGCATAGACTATTCCCTTTGCTTCTTCTTTTTTATCGGCGTAAGTCAGTGGTTAGTTATTAGATTAGCACTTGGGGGAAGTTGAACTCCTACCCTCTCCTTGCACGTACTTAAGTCTTGCCCCCCATTCCACCCCTAAGAGTGGAACCCAAGACCTCTCTCTCCTTAGGAGAGACTTGGTGGCCAAAGGGTAAGCCACTTAGGCTCCAATCCCTTGGTTGCATGGACTATTCGCTGATGCATCTTATTAACACTAACTAAATTTTGCCTCACGCTTTCCATATTATATCTCCATGTTTCTTATGTCCCACTGATAATTTTGACCTTGCTGTTTATAGTAACTTGTGAAGGATAAGCTTCCAATCATGGTAGTTAGAGTTGCTATGTATGTAATAATTTGGAATGATAAGCATGCAATTAAAAAAAATTCTCGCGTAAGCAAGTTGAAGTAAGCAGATGACTACTTCATATAGGGAAGTTAATGTGACAACAACAAGAATAAGAAGGCTAACCTCAACCATATCGCGAGCAAAAACAGTGAAACTGTGACCCAGTGCTTTTGAAGCAAACTCACCCCTTGGAAGGCTTTTGCACTGCTTGCTGATTTCCTCCTCAATAGCCCTTATATCCACACCATCCCCAGCAATTACAAGAACAACTTGACTATCAGGGCCATGCTCAGCCTGAAAATCATGAATGATTACTTGAGAGAACAAGTAAGAAACAAGCTGGGATGGAGGTTGTTTTGGTAAACAATAGCAATGATGTGAAGATGCAAGCACATATTTTCAACACAAATTAATGGGGAATAAAAAAAAATCCAAGAATCTGAAGTAGTTTTCCTTAATTTATTATTGAGGATTAAATTTGGTTGCTTTATTTTCTAGCTTATGATGTGGAATTATCCACATCCACTTAACTGTCACATGCTAGTCATACAACTACTCAAGTGCCATGACAGGTGGACCTATTGTAATGACACCTTAGCAAGGGGATGCTTAGGTTGGACTGTAGATTAGAATCCTATAAATACCCAACTTAGTGATGGGTGGGGTCTTTTGGCTGAATAAAAAAATATAAGGTGGTTGCACTATCTTTTCCTCACTACTGATTTCTTCTTCCTCACGGCTTCCCTGCCTCTTTTCTCAGCTTCTTCGTCTTCTTTTCTCTGTTTCTGCTTCCACTTCTCTTACATCTTCTACTCATCTCTCAGATTGCCCAGCTTCTTCTCCCCAACTTCCACCGTTGTGGCAATTGATGGTTTGAAGGATTCTCAGGGATGTTTGTTGCTTCAGTACTTATTGAAGGACTGCATTAGAATCCATGTCCACTGGTTTCAAGAAAAAGTTCATCACATCTTTAAGTCCTATCCATGACTATTGGCCAGTATCTAGCAACCTCAAAAATACCTATGACAAAGTCACAGAAATAAAAAAGCTTCACAATAAACTGCAATAATAACAACTTCAAAGATACACCATTTGAAATACAGAACTCGAATTTTAAAACAGTTTTTAGTTTTCTTTTTTCCTCTAATATAGAGCTATGAAAACTTCACCAATGGACCTGAATACCAATTGATAATGAGCAACACCCTCACGCCTGTTAAAGCAACAACACAAGACCCCCAGGGGGTTAGATTTTGAATATCGCTAGACTTCTTCAAATTTTCCTAAACCATAGGCATTATCAACCAGAGTGAACTGGCTGAAGTTCAATAGCATTCACCAGAAAGTGAATGTTACAGCAAAATTATATTCCAGATGTTAAAAACAGAAAATTCAAAGAAACTGATTCACCCATTAAATTATTTATCACAAACTAAAGCAAAAATTTCAGACATCAGCAAACACCTGGGAAAGCAAATCCGATGCTATATGAATGGGATTGGCATGTTTGTCAGCAATGACAAGAACTTCTGATGGTCCGGCAGGCATGTCAATGGAAATCATAGCCTCACTGTTCTGTCAAGAAAGCAAAAAAAGAAACCATTGAGTCAAGAATAAAAAAGAACCAGTTTAGGTTTACTGAAGTGAACTTATTAATATAAAAATGCAGTCATAAACAAACAAATTCTAAGAGTCATATATAAGAAAAATAATGCATACTTGGAGAATCATTTTAGCAGCGGTGACATACTGATTTCCAGGCCCAAATATCTTCTCAACCTGCAGATTATGACAAATTAATACTAGTAAAGGAGTTGTAGATATATATCTCATGTATGAAGGAACCAAAAAACAAAAGCTCATGAATAAAAAGTTATTATGCCTTTCTCCATTTGAAAAAACAAAAAAACTTCTCTCCTCTCCAAAAAAAAAATAAAAATAGCATGTCAATGGAAATCATAGCCTCACTGTTCTGTCGAGAAAGCAAAAAAAGAAACCATTGAGTCAAGAATAAAAAAGAACCAGTTTAGGTTTACTGAAGTGAACTTATTAATATAAAAATGCAGTCATAAACAAACAAATTCCAAAGTCATATATAAGAAAAATAATGCATACTTGGAGAATCATTTTAGCAGCGGTGACATACTGATTTCCAGGCCCAAATATCTTCTCAACCTGCAGACTATGCCAAATTAATACTAGTAAAGGAGTTGTAGATATATATCTCATGTATGAAGGAACCAAAAAACAAAAGCTCATGAATAAAAAGTTATTATGTCTTTCTCCATTTGAAAAAACAAAAAAACTTCTCTCCTCTCCAAAAAAAAAATAAAAATAAATAAACTTTGATTAAGTTCCGTATACATTATATTGCGAGCTCAAAGCATGCAAATGCAAGCTGACGAGAAACTAAAGGCTGCTTCTAAAACACTTCAAAAGAAGCACACACTTTCCAATCTAAGAACTACATGACCAGTCATATAATAGTTCAAAAGAAGCACACACTTTCCAATCTAAGAACTACATGACCAGTCATATAATAGATGAATACCCATATTGGCATCCCCAAATTTTATCTACAAACCTTGTCTTTTATCCTATGAAGCATGGATTCTTTTAGAAGGGAGCAATACAGATAGTCATTGGACATTCGTGGATATCCAATACTTCCTAAACATATCCATAATTTTCTTTAATTTTGAGAAGTATCGGATACTTTTCAGATACTCCAGGTCACGTATTTGAACTATTATGAAAATGATCTTGTAATAATTCTTGGATAGGCATTAGAGTAGAATTCTTAGGATAGAATACAAGAAAAGTTTTTTTTAATACTTTGCGTACTTCTTAGAGTAGAAGAAAACATTGAGATTAGAATAGTACCCTGGTTTTTTTAGAATATCAAATTGACGTGTCCTTAATGTGTCATACTTGTTTTCCATATTTGTATGCACACAATATATAAAGTAAGGACAAATAAGAAAATATAATGATACTAAGATCAAATTTCAACAATTAAATAAGTAAAATTGCGTAAAATAATTTTGCTTATAACACTTTTAAGTGTGAAAAGGAAAAGCACAGGAGCAATATAAACAGTAGAAATGAAATGAAACTAAACAAGCTGATAACACCCAGATAACAAACAGAAGAATGAAGTTATGCTACAGCCTCCAAAGCAGAAAACCCTCTTTTTTAGGACAAGCCTAAGATTTGAGAGATTATTATGTGGAAGTAGGTACCTTGGGGCAAGATGTAGTCCCCCAAGCCATGGCAGAAATAGCCTGCAAAGGTTACGACATGTCAAAACTCCCCAGAACAAAAACTTCAACATAAAATAACACGGGAACTCATAGTGTCCAAAATCGCAACATAAGTGATCCAGTAGGTCTGATTTACAACCTGAGCTCCTCCAGCTTTAAGAATGTGAGTCACACCAGCTTTCTTAGCACAATAAAGTACTTCCTGCAAAAAGGCAAACATTAGCTCTAGGTAGGTGATTTTCAGCAGGTACAGCTACACAGCCTTGCCACATGCCTATGCCATGTCATCGCCTCATCAGCCACCTCAGAGGTCGGACCCAAAGACATGTGGTCCATGCGTACAGCCCCACAACCAAAGGACAGCAGTGTAGAGACAGTGTCATATCACCTGTGGGTAAGGCATGCTTGCCCCTCAGCTGAATGCGCACCCTCATCCGCAAAATACCAGTTCAGCTCACTATGGCTCACCTACATGACCTCTGCTGAGTGGAACTCCAAGCCTTGGAAACGTCATGGTATCTAAGCTAAGAGTAAGGCCTAGGAACACAGCTCATGATCGCTAGAAGATATGTAGTTTGGAGGTTGGAGTTGAGGGCTTGTTAGGGTAAAGCGGCAACCTTCCCGTGGGATGTTGCCCAGACCTTGACCAATCTTACAGAGAGTATCAAATATAAGAAACTGAGATTGTTGACCAAGAGTCTGCACCTCAAAGAGTGTATCATACCTGAGACTAAGGCTCTCCTTCTACAATTCCTGAAATTTAACATACCTATCTCCTCATATCCCATGATACAACCCCCACGGTCTGATCATGGAGGAGGTGCTTGAGAATCCTCCGACTTGTCAAAGCAAGGCGGTTGAGCCACCTATCCCTGAGCCTTGAAGTTGCGCTTGGCTTAGCTAGCTTCCCCTTGGCTCAGACTCTCCTATATAAGGAGATCTCCATGCACACAGAAAGGCATGCAATCATCAACCTCTTTATCTGGTTGATCTCAAGATCCTCCACTGGGTCTCTCTCTTTTCTCTCTCCTAGGTTGCCTCACCTCTCACCTCCCCCACCTCTGGTGGTCTCTAGCCATCTCAATGCCTACCATCTTCCCAGAAGGTTCCTCATTAACCACCTCACCATCCATTCGTCCACAATATCATTATAGGATATCACATCATGGTAAAACAAATACCTTGCAGATGCTTCCATCCCGAGTAGGGGGAGTTGCAAGAACAACAGTTTTACACCCAGCAATCTGTGCAGGCTGGAATACAGAATAAACTAAATGTCAACCAAATCTGATGAGCTCGGCATCAACAATGAAAACCAACAAAACCATCTGATGAATTAGCAAAGCAATCTGATGAAATTTAATTGACATACAATTGCAAGCATCAGAGCTGTTGAAGGTAAAACTGCAGTTCCCCCTGGCACATAAAGACCTACAGAAGCAATGCTCCTTGCCACACGTTTGCATCTAACACCCTGACAGCGAACACGGAAGTTCTCTTGTAAACAAAATATTCTACAATATAAGAATGATTTAGTGTTATATTGCTTACTTTCATGTTTTCAACACTTCTCTCAGCTGACTTTTGTGCAACGTGAAATGCATAGATGTTTTGATAAGCCACATCAAATGCTTCTCTAATAGCTGCATCAAGCTGGATTAAGGAAACATATATAAGCATATGTTAGTGCCAGAATTAGCAAACTAAACCCACTGAAGTCACAATTTGCATACCAAAGATTCAGGCAATTCTTTTAAACAAATGGAAATGGTATAAATCAAGAACCCAAGCAGTACAAGCTGAAGCCTAAGGAATTTTCAATGTAGCCTGGAATCCAACTCAAGAAACGAAAGTACTGAGATCAAGTCATCCCGCCTTAGGGCCACCCTCAGGGATTAATCCCAGCAATTGAGCCGTGCAAGTGGGATTCGGACTGTACATGTCTGGAGACCAATCCAGTGCTCAAAGGGTCACTAAAACCTTAGTAAGGGTAGTCCCCCAAGCCATGGCAAGAGAGAGAGAGAGAGAGAGAGAGAAGTCGGAAAAACCTGCGTTTTACGGAGAATTCTATCTTGTTCAAAAGGACATATTTCATATTCAAAAGAATGCTCAAAATATAGAAATAACTACCTCTGGATCTGGAAGTTCAACCACAGTTTCAACTATCTTGTCTAATTCAACTTTGTCAAACTTTGCAGTATAGCTGCCAAAAGAACATTAATGTATCTCAGTAGGAACCTTACTACTAGAGGAACTCAGTGTTGAAACAAAATTCAATTCCATAAGTCTTTATTAATGAGAAAACAAGTCTCTAAACTACAATATAGAAGAAGCACCAACTCTTTAACAGCAGCATCACCTCTGCACCTGACATCATCAACAATGGGATTCACCTGATGCAGTATCAACACCACAGTCCAGCAGACGTTTAATAAGTCAGGTCAAAAAGATCAAAGCAGCAAACAAAGGAACATCTTTTGAACCTCTTTACCAGATTGAAAATGGATGAGAAATCAATACGAGGCCGAGCCTTGAGGCTATCAACCTCAGCCTGAGTAAGCTCTGATAGCCTATAAGATTTCATTGAACATCTTATAGTATTATGAGATGATCCTGCAACACAGAAGAGGGGGGTATATATCACACCATCAGTCATATTCAAAACCTATACAGCTCAAAACGTAGTCAAGCACTATAGGTTGAGTCACTTCATAGACATATTTACACACAAATCACTTGAAAAGGATTTTGCAGCTCATACACCCAGTGCAAACCTTCTTAGTAGATCAGGACCAGCTATTTGAAAAATACAATGCTAAAGAAAACACTACTTATAAGAGCAATGCTAATTAATAAAATCAAATACCAAAAAAGTTAAGCATAGAAAAAATGAGAATGTTGGATAAAAGATTGTTTAGAAAAGGAGATCTAGAATAAAATAAGAAATGATAACATCCATGAGAAGCTAGTAGTAACACAACATAAAGACAAAATGAGGGAGTCGTCAGAGATGGTTTAGTCAAGTGCAAAGAAGACCATTGACTGCCATTGTGGTGTGTGAAGTACAAAGGAAATAAAGAACCTAAAAAGACTCTGACAGCCATTCCCTTATGTTCATTATATAATTATTCATGAAAAATTGAATCATCATTAGCGAGGGTCACTAAACTGAAGGGGGACAATAATATACCTGCTCGCAAGTTTGAAAACCTATGTTGCATATATCTTTGGCCACCAATTATTTGAAGGTGACGAGTCTGGTGGTGGTATGACTTACATAAGTACTTGGTCCAGTTAACAGAAAATAGTTGACAGTCCATCAGCACCTTCAATAATATCGAAGATAGATGAGTTTTTAGAGCTACAACTAAAAAATCAAGGCAAGTCTACATGATAGAACAAAAATCTACAAATACAACGTAGAAAATAAACAACAACTAAATGTTAGATGGTGACATAAAAATCCAGGCAACTATAAATGATAGCACTAAAAACCTACAAATACAAAATAAAATATAAACCAATTAATTATTAGGCAGCACCTTTACTACTAGCGAGCATTTCTGCGATCCAATTTATTTCAAGAATCTTTACTTTCAACATCTAAAGAAGAAAAGCTCAACAAGTATTCAGCTTGAGATTACTGGGATAGGAGGCCAATCCCATTTCAAGGTCTCAATAAAAATACCTTTGAAGTACAATAATTTTTTGAAACCAAAAGTAACAATGAAAATAATAATACATAAAGGGGAGAAAATCAAGGAAGAGGAAATGATGGAACCAATTTAGGAAAGACATTTCATTAGAGAGAGAAAATCCCAAAAATGGATACAAGAGCTCTAAGCTCTAAAATATTCAATATCAAAATATCATAAACAGAATACTAGAAAGACCTAATCACCTATTTATAGGATAAAAGACCTAACTAACTCTAACTAACTCTTATAGTACTAAAACATAACAACCATACTAATTTTAACTACATCAGACTTCCTCTCTAAAGAAAATAACTTGTCCTCAAGTTGGGACTACATCAAAATGACTCAAGACAACGACATCAACATCAACAAATGACTCAAAACAATGACTCATGGAAGCATAATAGACATGCAACAGCGAACAAGACTAAATAGTTGCACATCCTTATTCAAGATCATCCTAGCAAATATCCTTCCATTAAAACAAGTTCTCATTTATGCACCTCAACTGAAGCCATGTTGAGGTGTGAATAGGCCACCCATGTAGCATGCCGTTTTGGAAGCAAAATATCATCAAAATAACACTTCTCGCATGGCCTAAGAATAAACTCATCCTTCTTCCACGAAGTTGGACCGGGTACTAAATCAACACACAAATGTCTTTAAAGATAGCATAAGAGGCATTTCTTGGAAGCAAAGATCATCCAACACCCATGAAACTTCAAATTTATGACTCTCCACCACAACTTCCTTGGAATCTAGAAAGGCATAGAAGGTGGGATTGCAACCACTTCATGGGAAGCAATGTAAGAGCAAAACTTGCTTCATTTACAAAACTTTCATCATCTTCAAGGACACTTTCACTCTCTACAAGGTCATCTGCATCATCATAGTGGTCAAGGATTGGGATGCTTCCATATTCACAGTCATTAACTTCCTCTTCATATTTATGAACATTGACTTCATCATAATCCAACACCCCACTCATTGATTCATCCAATATGAAAACATCATCATACCCTTGTTCCTCATCAAAGCTACGAACATCTTGATCACAATATTGTGTTTGATTATAATCTTCTTCCACATCTTCTCCACGAAAGATGGAAGCTTCAACATCAAAGATCGGAACAACCGTATCACAATCTTGCCCTTGATCACTACTTTCTTCCACATCTTCTTCATCATAGCTTGGTTGAATCACCTCGTCACTAAAGAGCATCTTATGATTGCGTCTATCATCAAAAGTAGCTTTCCTTCCAACATTAGTTGAGTAACTGGCTCGGAAGGATAGGTGTCCGATTGCAAAACCGCTTGGGTAGTTTGGATATGAAATGGATAATATATGCTTTTCTAATTGCTTGTTTTAGATTACAACACATGTTAGAAAATTTGCATGTATGATTCAATGCCATGATCATTTGAGAAAAAAGCATGATTTTATATTGCACTATATGTTTTGGAGAATATGAGAAATATTATGTTATACTTGTGGGTATGGAAATATTAATTGAAAATCCCTTGTGTAGGATGTTTAGTTGAAAATGTGAGATTTTGGGAAATATCAAGTTGGATAGAGAAATATAGATTTTGAAATGTAGTTTGGGCCATTGAGCATCCACGTTGAAATTGAGAATATTGTAATGAGAAACGTGTATTTTGAGAAAATGGGTGAGCCTTGAAATGGTTTTGTGAAATTGGAATAACCTTAAAATGGTTTTGAGAATTGAACCTTGAGTACAACATTCTGGGTTAGTGCATTGTGAGCAAGTTGGGATAAATATGCTCCTCAATGAAAGCCTAGAAAGTTGTCAGAAGTACATACTAAATGTCCTTTGGGTTAGTAGCTTGAGAAGTGGGGTTAGGCAACAACGTAAAAATCATTGAAATGGAAGTGGACAATGATGTGTGCCAAGTTGAAAATTAGAGCCTTGAGCTCATGTTTGTGAAAATGGAACTAAGGCCAAGTTTGGCTATCCTAAATAAGTACACACTTTTTATCTTTTTATCTTTTTTCCATCACATCATCTCTCTACTTTTCTGCACATCTTTTCGTAAAAAGACAAAAAGTGCACTTATTTAGGTCATCCCAAACAACCCCTAAAAATGAGATTTAATAAAAGCATGGCTTGTAACTTAAATTGGTTTTGTAAAAATTAATTGCATTAGTAAAATCATTTTCAGTATATATATTATATTACACATGATCATAGACCTTAGGATTGCATATTGAGCATGTTAGTCGTACACTTCTACTAGGCTATATGCTCACTCCATTGATATTTTCAGGTGTTGCTGAACATCTAAAGCCTTGAGGTGGCACAAGATCTTTTGTGATTTTATGTGTGGCCGCAGAGCCATTTGTTTTTTTAAGGCCATGGGCCTCTTTTCGTGATGTAAGGCCATTGAGCCATTTGTAGTTGAAGGCTAAGGACCTCTTAGTTTGTAAGCCTTTTAGTTTTAGAGCATAATTGATAAATTTCACGTATAGAACTCACATATACACATGTTTATTTTGATATAATGAATGAGATATAGAGTTATGGAAATGTGATTTCAATAGTGAACATGACTATGAGAATGTATGAAATGAGAAATGGAAATGGATTTAGGATTGTATGTTAGAGTTAATCAATGGCATGCTTTTAATTATTTGTAGTTAGAATCGCATATCATTGGGTGGTTGTTAGTCGGAGTGACTCTTGTTGCGTTTCAGACAAGTTGAGAGCTTCTTTGTTATATGCATTAACTTATTGACTAAGACTGCTTGAGCAATTGTCGAGCGGTCATTGTGACCTAAGCAAACATACTGGAACCTTGGTTTTAGAGCTTGAACGATCCCTTGTTCACTCAAACAGTCTTTCTCTTCATCCAATTAGAGATGCTACAAGTTTGTTTTCATAGATCAAGCGGGGATCAGTCCGCTTAAACGATTGACTCATTTTGAACAAATTTGTTGACTTTTCAACCTTTGACCCTTTGACCCTTTGGCTTGGTCAACCCCTTTGGAATTTTTTTTACAATTCTTAGGCTACATTGACCTTTGAAGCATCCTTACTCCTTTGAGCCATCCTTATCATGGCCTCGGGTCACGCATGACATACTAGTCTCATGTTTGACAACTCCATCTATCACAACACTCTCCACACAAGCTTGTATAAGTTGCTAATTATTTGTTCAATCAAGAAAATGTCGTCAAATAGACTCCACATCCACTTGCTACTAAAATCTTATATAGGTTGTTAATCATCTGTTCAATTAGGAAAATTTTGCTTGATTGACTTTGCCTGCAATTAAACCCAAGGTGCATCCGTCGAAGACATGTCTTTTACCACTGATTGAACCAGATTGCCGATCACCCTTGATCTCCTACAATCAAACTTGGTCACCTTGATCAATCCTGATCTCCACAATCTATTTAATCTCGTCAAAACATTCAGAATCTGAAAATCATGAACCTACGGGTGAAATCCCAACGCTTGAAAACCCTAGGGAAAGCCCTTGCCTTGAATCTTTTTGCTACATGTATGCTGATCTAACAGAAAGAAATTACGGTTCGTCAATCTCTACTTGCATCACACATTCTTGTAACAATGAATCATGAATCGTAACTCAAAGTAATCTTTCAAACCAGTGACAACCTCCAAATCACTTTTCTTTGCTTCGAACTCTGTGCACAATGGAAAGAATTTAAGCATTGAACCTTACCTTGATTGCCATGCAACACAATATAAATTGGTCCTTTCCTTTCTCTCAGTCAAACATGTTGCCTCCACCATATTTTTCTAGCAATTAAAATCACAACTCTGTTTATTTCCTTATTCTGAGATCAAACGACGCAATCATTTTTCTATTTTCTATGCAAAACAACTTTCTTGATCGATGCCATGACCTCAGATTGGCTACCATAGTTTCAAATCAACTATCATGGCTACGTTAGAAATTTTACATCCCACAAATGTGAACAAAAGCACACCTATGCATAGACCAAAGAGAAAAAAAACACCAAATTTTACATGGTTCTACCAAAGCCTATCTACATCCATGAGCAGTGTTTTTACAGGCTCAAGACACACCACGGCACGGAAGGTCTCTTGGGGCCTAGGCGCAAAGCGAGGTCCGGGCTTTATTGAAGCAAGGTGCACATACTTGGTAAAAAATAGATAAATTAACTTAGACTAATGAGCAGGTTAGTACTAAGACAATTTTTAAAAAATATATATAAAAAAGTAACTAAGACAAATTATAGAATAATTCTCAAAGCTGAAAGTGCATATTACATACCATTTCAATTTTCAAAGATAAAATAAGAAGAAGACAACCGAAGAAGCAAAAAAAACAGCGAAGAGAAGAAGAAGAAGAAGGAATCGAAGTCGAAGTCGAAGAAGAAGAAGAAGGAATCGAAATCGTAGTCGAAGTCGAAGAAGAAGAAGGAATCGAAGTCGAAGTCGAAGAAGAAGAGGAAGAACTCACCTCAAAACGGAGCGGAAGTCGGAAGTCGGAAGTCGGAAGTCGGAAGTCGGAAGTCGGAAGTCGGAAGTCGAAGTCAAGACGAACTGAAGGGACGAGTCGAACACACCTCAAGATTTCTTAGATTAGGGATTTCACTCGGATGCAAGCGGGGTTGAAGCCCAACCCAACCCACGTTGGGTTGAGAGGTCCGTCCAATCCCGAATCGTAACTGAGCTGATTTTTGAATTACCTGAATTGCACATAATTTTAATTTTTTTATTACAACTAAATTAATTAATTTGTTAAAATTATATTATTTATAAAAAAAAATTAAAAAATCACTAATAATATTAAAATAAATAATTTATATAATATAAGAGAGATGTCATTATGATGGTTTTATAATTTATGAGTGAGAAAAAATAAATAAATAAAATTTTATATTGTATTGAAGTGAGATAAAAAATTAACTAAGTCTTGGTGTTCGACCTAAAGCCAAACCTACACTAGTAAAGGAGCTAAAAGCTCGGTCCATCGACCAAACACTTGCTCCAAGGCAAGGCAATCAAAATAGCTCGACCTAATGCTAGGCCCAATCTGTAACGCTCCGAAATCAAAGACAATAAACCATCTATAATATTAATAAATGACGACGATATATAAGTATAGTCTTTCTGAAATAAGTATCCTTCCATTTCATATGATTCTGTGATACAAAAGGTAGTACATGCAGTTATACATTCACAAGTTCTAATCGTGAATCTATAGCATATGTTACAAGTTAAAGATATGGAATAAGAGTTAAAATAGGTTAGAAATGTCCTAAAGGCTTATAACTTTTCAAGACAATACTCGGTTACAACAAAAGTGAGTCTTAGACTCAATATAGGTAAACCCTAAGCTTATACAAAAATAATTACAACAAGAAAAAAAAATGAAGCTCTTACTTAAAGTCCTCCCAAGTTATTGCCTTAGCAGAGGCATATCATCAACACCTGAAAATGATTTTCCCACATAGGGTGAGCCAAAGACCAGTAGAAATAATCCAACATAGTATATGAATCTTGACAGAGTTATAAGGTGAATGCATATGCAATGCTCGTGCTAAAACATTTTCATTTCTCTTTCCAAAACCGTGGAATGCCAAGTGTATATCTCAAATTATGATGTCATTTCCTTTACAATAGAAAACAGGGCAATGAATACAATGCTGTGAATATCTAGGACGTGCCTGCAAGTAAGCTACAAGCACTACCAATTTGTCATTTTTACCGGTATTAACCGGAAGGCTCGACACCTAACCGCACGAGTTTTTGGTTTTTCACCAAGGACACATATACTAACTTAATACCACACTACACTCCTATCCAGATTCACCAAGTTATATACCCATTTTTCTCAAAACAACAACATTTTCAAATGTGTTAAACGTGCAATAATGCTCAATGCCATAGATGAGAAAATAGTTTCAATTCTTCTAATTCTCATGCAATTTCTACAACAATCATAACTATCCTCCACCGATAGTCCAAAACAAATATCTCTAAACAGATAATTAATTTTCATAAAGATAAACTTTTCAAATTCCAAGATGTGAATGGTAATACATACCCAACTCCACCATCCTTATCAATATCAATCCAATTTCACATTTCCAACATCAATTCCGTTTATTTATACAAAATCAACATTTGATATATTTAGGGCAAAATTCCCCTTTCTTCCAAAATCAATTCCAAGTATCAAAACCAACCATCTTATCACAACTCAACCTCGTTAATTTCTAATTCTACAACAATTTTCAAGAATCCATTTGAAAACACCTTTTTTGATTTTTAACTCAAAACCCTAGATTTGTCTAAAAATCTCCAAATCACAATATTGTTTTAGAAATTGCAAATAACTAAGTTAAAAATCATAAGTGTGGAGAATCCTTACCTCAAATCTAGAAGACCAAGGAGAGAGAGAAGAAACCACAATGAAGCCGAAATCCAACTTTGCACCGATTAGAACGAAGCCCTCGTCGTACTCTACCTTTTTATCGGAGGGACATGGGTGAAGAAATCAATGGATCTAGGTGTATTTGTAGAGAGAATGTGAGTTTTAGAGAGAGAGTGAAAGAAAATAGGGTTTTGAAATGTTTAAAGATGAAAAAGTGACTAAAAAATGTGACTTTACGATTTGATATACACGCAGACTACTCGAGCGCAAGAAGTGTCGTTCGAGCTACCAGACACAATAAGTAAGACTGCTCGAGCGAAGAAGTTTACCGCTCAAGCGAAGAATATAAACTCCCAGAAGTTTTACAGACAGAGGACCTAGGGGTGCAACTCGGGCGAGTTCGGTCGGGTTGAGATGTTGTCCAAGCCCAGCCCAAGTTGTGCTCAGATCTGCCCAGGCCCGCCCAAGCCCGAATTGTAACCCGAGGTTGCTTGCCCAAGCCCGACCCGAGTTAAACCCAAATTGCCTAAGTTGTCCGAATTGCATTTTTTTTTTTGCAGCTACATTATTAAATTATTAAAATTTGACTTTATTTACATTTTTTTTATATATATAGAAAATCATTAATATCATCAAAACAAATAATTTATATAATGTAAGAGAGATGCCGCTATAGTAGTCTTTACAATTTATGAGTGAATAAAAAAAATTAAGATTTTATGTTATTTGTATATATAATATATATTCAATATGATTTAATAATCTAAATTATTTTAATATCATATAATAGCTAATAATTTATATATATTTAATATTTTTATATATCTCTATATATATAATTCGGGTTTCGGGTTGTTTGATGTCTTTGCCCAAGCCCGTCCAAATTTAATTCGGGCTTCTGAATTTTTTCTCAAACCCGTACTGAATTTGAAATTTTCTTGTCCAAGCCCTAAAAAAATTCAGACTAGATTCGGGTTACTCGGGTTGAACCCGCCCAAGTTGCACCCCTAAGAGGACCATCAATCGAGTTCAAGAAGTCTCGTTCAGACCAACACAGCTCAAGTGCAAGAATGACCGCTTGAGCGTAGAATGCCAACTCCCGATATCTTTGCAGGCCTGTAAAAGTACTGAGAGTTCTCAAAGACCGCTTAAGCGCAAAAAGTGTCGCTTGAGCGAAAAAGCCAAAATTCGGGCATAAACCATTTTGAAAAACTAACTCTCGACCTGTTTCAAACGCAACCAAAGCACTCCAATAACTAAACTCAATGAGAAATAAGGAGAAATAAGACATGAACAATCATATAAGACAACAAAACTCAGATCCAGAATATCAAATGGGTTGAGTCTAAATTAGAATCGCTATACAATTCGAAACGGACCGAGCAATGTGTTGGACAACCACTCTAAAGTGGGCCAAGCAACATGGTGGACCTCCTGGTTAGGCAGGCAACCACTCCGAAGTGGGCCAAGCAACATGTTGGACCTCCTAGTTAGACAACCACTCTGAAGTAGACCAACTTAAAGAAGGCTAATTCACTGAAGATCTTTTTTGGGCTTACAAGAGACAAATAACTCTGTTCCTCTTCCTCTATCTAAGCAAAACGTGGAGACATGGAGGTAGAGAGACAAGGTGTACATATGACAGACCTGTGCTTGAGAAGTCAGGCGGAGTGGTCGTCCTCCTTTAATAAGAGATGACACGAACAAGATAAATAGAATAGGTGGCGGAGAAAGAAGGTCTTGAAGGACAAGTAACCTTTTCCCAATAAAAGGTGAGCACTATTCACCCACAAGGCATCTGAAATCCACACACTTAACAGAGACACACTTTTTGTATTCTCTCTTCTTCTTTATCTCCCTTAGTCCCTAACTTTACCATCGGAGGGGTTTCCGACCAAACCCTTGTCGGGCAGCCACATTGTTTGTTACTCTATACAGATCTTCAGTTCCCCGGAGCACGCTGTTCTTCCACGAAGTTCAACCCTTCTTCATAGTGCGAAAATCACCCCCGCACAATTGGCGTCGTTTGTGGAAAGACCACTACTTGCTTCATGACAAACTTCGGTGATGAGAATCGAAGACATATCACATTCAAGGCTAGTAGAGAGGACTCCGAAGATGGAGATGACCAAAGATAAGGGTTTAGTATTCCCTTCAGCACACGATGACCTTATGAACCATGACGACGAGACACCCGACGTGGCAGAGCAATGTCGTGTTGTTGCCGTTGAGTCATCTCAGCATCTTTTTATTGAGATCGCATCATCGATTCAATAGGTCTAGAGATCACTGAGCTTCGTACCCAATTAATGAAGTTCATGACAACCACAATGGAGCCAAAAAAGTCCGTTGAAGGACCATCATAAAGGAGACGTACTCCTCCTCTACCGCCACCACCTCACAAGTACTCTAGCCGTGGACCTGCTCGTGAAGAGCGTAGTCGGCCAATTTCAGTACGTAGTGAAGGGGCTAGTAGTTGGACGGATAACCTCAAAAAAAATAACCCATAAGAGGACTCTTATAAAATAAAAAAGACTGTCAACTGCCTATTTGAAACCCTTCTTTGCCGCCGCGACTAGCAGTCGCATGATTTAAGAAGTTGGCTGAACGATAACAGAGAAGAGGCACGATGGCTACGTCAACTTGTTGACGCAACGGCTGGACATGAGGAACGCCGACTCGATAGACACGTGGACCAGTCCATACACCAACAAGAACATCACGCTCTGGACCAGTTAGTGTCCACCTCTTCTACTAAGAGATAGAAGCTATGGAACCTCCACAGAAGTACAGCCTGTCGAAGTTCATTCTTTATGACTGGAAGACGGACCCTTTAATCCACATTAGCCATTATCGCCAGATGATGTCCCTCTAGAACCGTAACGACACGCTCATGTGTAAAGTTTTCCCTTTTAGCCTTGGAGAACTTGGGCTCCGATGGTTTGATAAACTCCCCATTGGTTCGATCTATGACTGGGCGCAACTCTCTATGGCGTTCTTAGCTCAATTTGTCTCCAACAGCAAAGTCCCAAAGGAGTTGGATACCCTGTTCAATATCCAAAAGGACAGAAAATAGACTTTGTGCCAGTACGGGCGGCGATATTGGAAGGAGTATGTCAACTTGGAGGAAAATGTTTGCAGCGAACAACTAGTTGTGCTATACTTCAAACAAGGCCTACCTCCTTCATACAAGCTAAGACAATTATTGACAAAACGACATGCCCCTACTATGAAGGATCTGAGGGCCTGAATAGAGCAATACGCTCATGTAGAAGATGACGCAACTTCAGTACATGTGGTGATCACTAAAGAGATTAGGCCGTCTCGGCCACCTAGGACTGAGCAGCCGAAAAGGGATGAGTAGTGTAAGAACTATGGCTGAAAGAACCGCACTATAGTGGAAAATAAGGAGGAAATAGCCAAATCTTACAAAGGCATCACTACCATTTTCAAAGAGCCGATCTATAGGCTCGTTGAGAAACTTAAGGGGGAAGCCTTCTTCATCTGGTCCCCTAAGATTCCTGGCGACCCTGCTTGGCGCAATCAAATACTACGTTGCACCTATCACTGAGAGAAGGGACATAAGACTCAAAATTGCAGAGCTCTCAAGCAACACTTGGAGGACTTAGCTACACCGGGCCACTTCCAACAATGGATAGACATTGATAAGACGAGGGAAAATCGAGAACAAGACCAAGCCCCTCCTAAAGAAAACCATGCCCCAAGGCTGCTCATCAACGTTATCCATGGATTGACCAACCTCGAAAAGAAAAATGCTATTCGAGGCAAAATCCAACGAGCCACCTACCTTCAACAGGTAATATTGATAGGACCTCTTCCCAAAAGGTCCAAGACAAAAACTAGACCTTCACGGTTTAATGTCATGTTTACTGAGAAAGGACCTAGAAAGAATTCAATACCTCTACACTGATGCCCTCATTGTTACTGTTGGTGTGGCTAACAAGTTTGATGTGAAACGAGTCTTGATTGACCAAAGAAGTGTCGCAGACATCATGTATTATGAGCTTTTCAAGAAGCTTGGCCTCAGCGAGCAACACTTGACACCTGCCACCTCCCCTTTGATTGGCTTCAAGTAGCAAACAAAATGGCCAATTAGCTAGATAACTTTGCCTGTCATAGCTAAGTCCAAGGTGGTCTCTGTTGACTTCTTGGTGGTAAACACCCCATCTCCCTACAATGCCATCCTTGGCCAACCTTGGATTCACCAAATGGAGGCAGTTCCTTCCACCCATCACTAACTCGTTCACTTCCCAACCAAGTATGGAATAGTGGAGATTCATGGAGACCAAGTGGCAACCAAACACTGCTTCATTACCGCCATGAAAACTAAACAAGTATGTGGCCAAGTACAAATGGTGGAAGTACTTGACCAGCCAATTTTGGCAGATGTTGGCGAAGTGCCAACCAAGAAGATGGTAGAAGAAGGAAACCCAGACAAGTTCTTCTTACTTGCCACTTCCCTCACTATTGGAGAGAAAGAGCAATTATTGGCTCTACTCCAAAAAAACATCGAAGTGTTCGCCTGGTCGGCCTATGATACTTTTGGGTTGGACCCCAATTATGCTTGTCATCGATTCAACGTCCAATTAGGAGCATAACCAGTTGTTCAGAAGAGTAGACGGTCATCCGCACAACATACCGATGCAGTGATTAAAGAGGTGGACAAACTTTTAGCTGTTGGAGTTATTTGAGAAATATAGTACCTAAAGTGGCTATCCAACACCGTCGTGGTGAAAAAGAAGAATAGCAAGTGGAGAGTCTGTGTTGATTTCACTAGCCTCAACAAAGCTTGCCCCAAGGATAGCTTCCCCCTTCCATGAATAGATCAACTTGTTGACGCAACGGCTGGACATGAGCACAAGAGCTTTCTAGACGCCTACAGTGGCTACCATCAGATCCCCATGTTCGGCCCTGACCAGGAGAAAAAAAATTTCATCAGTCCTAGAGGCACTTACTGCTATAAAGTGATGCCCTTCATCTTGAAGAACGCTAGTGTGACCTACCAGTGAATGGTGACCAAAATATTCAAGGACCAACTCAGTAAAACCATGGAAGCATACATTGATGACATGGTCGTCAAAGGCAAGTTGGCTAAGCACCATCTAAGGGACCTTAAACAAGTGTTTGAAATTCTGAAGATCCACAAACTTTGACTTAACGCCTCAAAATGTACTTTTAAAGTAGGATCAGGGAAGTTCTTGGAGTGCATGGTAACTAGACGGGGCATCGAAGCCAACCCCGACCAAATCAAAGCCCTCAAAGACCTTGAAGTGCCTACAAAGGCTAAGGAACTCTAGAAACTTGCTGGCATGGCTGCAGCACTTAACCGTTTCATCAGTCGGTCCTCGGATCAGATGAAGTCTTTCTTCCAACTTCTAAAGAAGAAAGCTAGCTTTGAATGGGGAAGCCAATGCTCTGAAGCACTTGAAGATTTGAAGAAGTATTTGTCCTCTCCTCTCTTTCTATCCACCCATGTTGCTAATGAAGATCTCTTTCTTTACTTGGCTGTTTCTAATCATGTCGTCAGTGCAGTGCTGGTCAAAGAGGATGGAAAGGAGCAAAAACCAGTATATTATGTTAGCAAGATTCTTTTAGATGCCAAAACTAGATACTTGCCATTGGAGAAATTGGCATACGCCCTATTAATTGCCTCTACGAAGCTTGTTCACTACTTTTAAGGACATATTATCAACGTCCTCACTGAATTCCCCCTCAAGTCAGTGTTCAGTCGAGCTGATTTCTCAAGCTGAATAGCAAAGTGGGCGGTGAAACTTGGAGAGTTTGACATCAAGTTCCAACCTCGAACTGCCATCAAAGCTCAAGTCCTGGCAGACTTTGTTACAGAATTTACTCCAGGACCAATTGTCCCCTCCGAAGGGAGCTCGACCTTAGTCACTATGACTGCCCAACACAAAGGGTAATCCCCCACCGAAGCATAGAAGCTTTTTATCGGGGACGTATGGAAGTTGTTTGTGGACGGTTCTTCCAATCAAAAGGGCTCGGGGGCAGGAATTGTCCGTATTTTCCTTGAAGGCACTACAACAAAAAGCACATTTGGTGACCAAAAAATTGGTCGCCAAAAATACAAATTTCGTCGCCAAAAGAATCGGCGACAAGTACACAATTGGTCGCCAAAGGCCTGTCACTAAAAGTATTGGCGACCAAATCACAAGTTGTCACCGTATGTAGACATTTAGCGACAAGCAAAAATGGTCGCCAAAAATCATATATTTTGCCGCTGTAAAATTCTAATTTGTCGCTAAAAGGTCAAAATTTGGATGGGCTATGTAGTTTTAGCGACAAATAAATGCGTCGCCAAAAATATTATTTAGCAACAAAATTAATTTGGTCGTTAAAAATCAAGTTTTTAGTGACGACTAAGTTTTGGTTGCTAAAAGTTCTTGGAATAGCCACTAACTTTTAGCGACAAAAACAATATGTTATCGCCAAATATATTAACAGCGACCAAATATTACCTGTAATTAAAAATTGATTGCACAAATTTTGATTTTAATAATTTCCCAGTTCAAAATAATCCAAAACACCTGTTTTTCTCTACACAATATATACACAAATGTAATGTAAATAATAATACACATGTGCAAGACATTCATAATAATTCAAAATTAATAGCTATTAAACATCCCAATAAATATAATTAAAATTCTCTAACAATCTAAAACATTCATACCAAAGTACTTACAAACTATTAACATCAAACCCACAAATCCATTATCAAATCCTATGTCAAAATATTTTCAAAAACACAAAACCAAATATTTTGATGCTAAACATCTAACCCACAAGTCATTTACCAAAATCCTATGTCAAAATATTTGCAAAAACACAATACCAAATATTTTGATGCTAAACATTTAACCCATAAGTCATTTACCAAAATTCTATGTCAAAATATTTTCAAAAACACAAAATCAAATCTTCTGATGCAGCCCGAACTATTTTCACCATTGCCAATTTGTCACATGAAAAAGAAAAAAATAATATTAGATTGACCAAAAAAAAAAAAAAACAACAACAACAACTCGATATGAATTTCACAATTTTGGTTTTAATTTTGTAACGGGAAGCCCAATCGGGGTGTCGTTTGCTCATATAAGTTTATTTAGTCTTGAGCAAGCTGCTCGTGTTAAGTTTCGGCGGTTTCGATGGTCATTTCACAATTTCACCTCCCAAACGAGCTTTTTAAGTCTTGTGTTTTACAATTTTCCTTCTAATTTTCTAACCGGAAATCCAATTAAGGTCCCGTTTGTTCCTACAAGTCGATTTAGGCTTGAGCAAGCTGCCCGTGCCAAGTTTCGGCAGTTTCGGTGGTCATTTCGCAATTTCGGCCCCCGAATGGGCCTTTCAAGTCTTGTGTTTTACAATTTTCCTTCTAATTTTCTAACTGGAAATCCAATCACCGTCTTGTTTGTTCCTACAAGTGTATTTAGGCTTGAGCAAGCTGCCTGTGCCAAGTTTCGGCTGTTTTAATGGTCATTTCGCAAATTCGGCCCCCGAACGGGCCTTTTAAGTCTTGTGTTTTGCAATTTTTCTTCTAATTTTCTAACCGGAAATAGAATCGAGGTCCCATTTGTTCATACAAGTCTATTTAGGCTTGAGCAAGCTGGCCATGCCAAGTTTCGGCAGTTTCAGTGGTCACTTCACAATTTCGCCTTCCGAAAGGGCCTTTTAAGTCTTGCGGTTTACAATTTTCCTTCTAATTTTGTAATCGGAAATCCAATCAAGGTCCCATTTGTTCCTACAAGTCTATTTAGGCTTGAGCAAGCTGTCCGTGCCAAGTTTCGACGATTTCGGTGGTCATTTCGCAATTTCAGCCATCGAACGGGCCTTTTATGTCTTGTGTTTTACAATTTTCCTTCTAATTTTCTAACCGAAAATCCAATCAAGGTCTCGTTTGTTCCTACAAGTCGATTTAGGCTTGAGCAAGCTGCCCATGCCAAGTTTCGGCGGTTTCGGTGGTCATTTTGCAATTTCGCCCCCCCGAACGGGCCTTTTAAGTCTTGTGTTTTACAATTTTTCTTCTAATTTTCTAACCGGAAATCCAATCAACGTCTTGTTTATTCCTACAAGTGTATTTAGGCTTGAGTAAGCTGCCCATGCCAAATTTCAGCTGTTTCAATGGTCATTTCGCAATTTCGGCCCCCAAACGGGCCTTTTAAGTCTTGTGTTTTACAATTTTTCTTCTATTTTTCTAATTGAAAATCCAATCGAGGTCCCATTTATTCCTACAAGTCTATTTAGGCTTGAGCAAGCTGGCCATGCCAAGTTCCGGCAGTTTCGGTGGTCATTTCGCAATTTCGCCTACCGAAAGGGCCTTTTAAGTCTTACGTTTTACAATTTTCCTTCTAATTTTCTAACCAGAAATCCAATTGAGGTCCCGTTTATTCCTACAAGTCTATTTAGGCTTGAGCAAGCTGTCTGTGCCAAGTTTCAATGATTTCGGTGGTCATTTCGCAATTTCTGCCACCGAACGGGCCTTTTAAGTCTTGTGTTTTATAATTTTCCTTCTAATTTTCTAACCGAAAATCCAATCGAGGTCCCGTTTGTTCCTACAAGTCTATTTAGGCTTAAGCAAGTTGCCCCTGCCAAGTTTCAATAGTTTTGGTGGTCATTTCGCAATTTTGCCTCCCGAACGGGCTTTTTAAGTCTTGTGTTTTACAATTTTTTTTCTAATTTTCTAACCAAAAATCCAATCGAGGTCCCGTTTGTTCCTACAAGTCTATTTAGGCTTGAGCAAGCTTCCCTTGCTATGTTTTGGCAGTTTCGGTGGTCATTTTGCAATAATAGGAAGGATATGTTGTATTACAGAATAGTACTGTAGGTGTGATTAGCCATATACGTTTTTCCTTTCAGCATAGAACTATAATTGATTCTCTAGTTAGTAGTTAGATATTTGAGGACATGAGGATTTTTTTAATAAATACTACAGTTATCATTAAAACTAAATCGTTCATAAGAGGAGAAAAATGAAAACAATAATAATAAAGCACAAAGATATCCCCGTTCAAATTCAACGAATAATATAAAACTTAAAACCATGCATAGATACATACATGGTGGAACAAAACTTCATTCATTGTAATACTGAATGCCACAGAACATTCAGAGTGTGAAAATATACAATCAACCCTCTCAGATTATCTTTCAAAAAATTTTATAAAAAAAAACCCCTCAGATTAGAATCACTACTTCATGACACAATTGCTTCCAAGAGTGTAGATGGAAATATACAACTACACATAATCAAATTCACAAGAAAAATGACACAGCTATTCGTTATCTTGGTAAGAACATACCTGAGGGGCACGGGCTCCCATTTCTTGAAGTGCTCTAGGATTTTACAAAAATGCCACAACTTCATTAATTTCTTCCCTCATGGACTCTACACTTGCAAAGTTTTTTAACCGTATAGGGGGTTCTTCACCCTCTGCAAATATGAAAAAAGCCATGGACCTTGCAAATTTTTTCATCAAAAAACTTCATGATCATAATATATGGGGAAACTTTTAAGCATCAGGTATGAACCTTCATTTGGTCAAATACATTTTAGTCTCTTTACTCTATATTTAAAATAAGCTTTCTGCAAGATAGAATATATAATTAATGGAGCCATCGGTTGTCCACAAGAAGTCCAACACAATAAAGATGAACCAATCAGCTACACATGCATCAGTTTTTAAACAATAAAAGATGTCCTGTGGTGCAAATGATCTCCCAAAAAAACAATAGTTGATCTAGTTAAAGACAACATAACAACTTTATCTAATTAAGAGGTAGCATGGTCCAAGCAGAAAGGATATATGCTGATAGCATGTAAAGATTAGGAATACTGGCTCAACCCCACCAACTTTCTTTTCAAAACCCAAAATTAGTTCAAGTTCTAATAGGAAAACTGGAATGAGAGGTAGAATTCAAAGGTCACAAGTATCACTCCAGTTTTAATTTTATTTTAAAAAATTAATTCAATTACATCACAAATTAACCATAAATCCTTAATATTTATTCTTAACTTCAAACTTTTTAACTTAATTTTCATTTAATTATATTTTATACATACATACATACATATATACATACACTGTAAAAAAAAAACAATTTGAAATGGAGGTAAGGAGACAAAGCAATCAAACATTATAATGTGTAAACACACCTACAATAACCAATGAATCAAACACATTTTACGGTATTGAATTAACGAAGAAGTCAAACACGTTTACAGCAATGAAGCGAGCAATCAAGGGAGACGGAGCAGTACAGCAACGAAGCAATCTGGAAAGAAAAAGGGTGACAGTCCCAAAATAGTCCCAAAATCAGTCCCACAAATTCAAAATATCAGAGAGAGAGAATGCCATCGGTTGCGATCAGCGTTGTGAGAAAGGCAGACAAAGAAGAAAAAGAGGAGGAGGAGGAGGCACCGTTTGAGGGAATGCCGTCGACGGCGCTCAGTCGGCGGCGCGATAGAGCGAGAGGAAGAGAGACGAAGAAGAAAAAGAAGTGGAGGCGGTGTGAGAGAGTAAGAATGAGAAGGAGATGGAGATGGAGATGGAGATGGAGAGGGAGAGGGAGAGAAAGACATACCTCTGTGTTTGCTGTGCGCCGCTTGAGGGAGAGAATAAGATGAACAAAAATTATAATGGTTCTTGCTTAGGTCTTATTTGTTTATTCAACAAAAGGGTCAAGTCTCTAAAAAAAAAAAGAAGGAAAAGTTGCAAAACGACGTAGTTTTGACAGTTAGTTTTGGTCGCCATAAGCATCGTTCACTTTTTTCCGCGACTATTTTATTTCTGTTGCCAAAAATTACAATCAGCGACCAAACTTTTCGTCGCTATATATTAATTTGGTCGCGAAAACATTTTTGGCGTTTCTGAGCAAAAATTTAAGTTGGCGCCAAACCTTTTGGCGACTAAAAATCTCAACTCGTCGCCAATAGTTTATTTTTTGGCGACCAACAAGTATATTGTTGCCGATTATATACAATTGGCGACTAATTTCAGTTTGGTTGCTAAAAAACGTCGCCAAAAATGTTTTTTGTTGTAGTGAGGATTCATATGGAAATAGGTCATCCGATTGGGTTGGAAAGCGTTCAATAATAAAACAGAGTATGAAGCTCTACTAGCCGGCCTACGAAGTGCCAAACACTTCAATGCAGAGGTGCTACTCATCTTTAGTGATTCCCAATTGGTGGTCAGCCAACATTCTAGAGTTTATGAGGCTTGCGATGAGCAGATGGCCACTTATGCAGAACAAGCAAAAAACTTGATCATAAAGTTCTAGGCTATTAGAGTAGAGAAGATTGCCCGAGAAAGAAATGGTCATGCTAATGCCGTAGCTTGCTTGGGTTCCTTGGTCGACTCCAGAGACGATCGCAAAATATGGATGGAATATATACCCCAACCAAGTATTTAGCTAGTCGAAATGGTCCTCTGCATTGACTTGGGCCCAAGCTGGATATACCCACTGTTGGCCTTCTTGAAGAATGACACTCTTCTTGAGGACAAAAAAGAAGCGCACAAGATAAGTCACTAAACTACTCGGTTTTGGGTCTCCCCATCTGGCAAGCTTTACAAGAAGTCCTACATGGGCCCTTATCTACTCTGTGTTCACCCAAGTCTGGTTGAACATGTGCTTTACGAGATCTATGATGGAATCTATGGAAGCCACTTTGGTGGTCGGTCCTTGGCATACCAAGCCCTAATAAACGGGTATTGGTGGTCACGCATGCAAAAAGAGGCCCAACAGTATGTCCGAAAGTGCAACAAGTGCCAAAAGTTTGCTCCTCTCATTCACCAGCTAGACAAAGCCCTGACCTCCCTCACCAATCCTTGGTCATTCAGTCAATGGGGCTTAAACATTGTTAGGCCATTGGCTAGGGAAACTGGGAATAGAAGGTTCTTTATCGCTGCAACTGACTACTTCACCAAGTGGATGGAAGTGGAGGCCTTTTGCAAGATCAAAGAAGCAGACACTAAGAGGTTTGTTTGGCACAATGTTGTGACTCGATTTGGCATTCCCAGAGTCCTTTTCTCTGATAATGGCACACTTTGGCCTACCCACAAGGCAATAGCCAGGCTGAGGCATCCAACAAGACGATCATTGATGGGATAAAGAAGCGTTTTGAAAAAGCTAAGGGCAAATGAGTGGAAGAGATACTAAATGTCCTCTGCGCCTACTGAACTACTCATCGCTGGTCAACCGGTGAGACACCATACTCCCTTACCTATGGGATGGAAGTAGTCATCCTTTTGGAGGTTGGCCTTCCTACCATCCATTCTGAGATCTTTGAGCTAGCAGACAATGATGAAGCCATTGCCCAAGCTCTAGACATGGCTGAAGAGCGTAGGGAAGCTGCCCTCGTTCGATTAGAAGCTTACTAGCAGCAGCTCACTAAGAGCTTCAACAAGAATGTGCGTCCAAGGCAATTCCTACCAGGTGACTTGGTATTCAGGAAGGTGATGGATGACAAGAAAGTTCATGGAGAAGGGAAACTCGGTGATAATTGGGAAAGGCCCTACAAGGTTACTTTAGCACTTGGCAATTGCGCATACTATCTGACTGATTTAACAGGAAAGGTAATCCTTAGACCATGGAACATTGACAACCTAAAGATGTACTTCTAGTAATGTAATCCTTAGAATGAAGTACTTTCAGTAATGTATTTCTTAGAACATGCCTTGATGTAATCAAAAGTTCTAAGTATCAATGAATGGAAATTTGTTTTACAGTTTGTCTTTATTTAATTGTGTTGTGCATTTGTGCACGGTGGAGCAAACTGGCCACGGGTCTTAACTCAAGCCAAGCCTGGATGCTCGACCCTTTGGTCAGAGCGGGGTGCCAATTGGTATAACTTGGTGGAATTTGTGCCAAGTATCGTTATTTGAACCATAGTCCATATTCACAATTTGCGCTCGAAGAAAAGTTGAATTACACTCTACGATAGGTTAAATCAAGCCAAAACTTGACCAAGTCAAGTAGCGGCCGAACAACACAATGATCGGTTAGAGCTAAACCTAGAAAAGGCCTGTCATGACCCGAACCCGCCCCCGTGGGTTAAGGACATAACCGGCCAGTAATCATGAGATTACCTACGGGCTCAAACCAAACCAAACGTATTTTAACAGAGTTAATGGGGGCCAAACGGAAGCAATTTAAAACTTTGTCCATAGAGCTGTGCTTACATGGCACATCATAACAAACCATACATATGTACATTAATAACTCACAACAGAAGTACGGTACCATAAAGTTTTGTACAGACAGGATCATCCAAAACTAAGTCAACCCATGAAAACTATAGATAGACATGTTCAAAGACTTCGCCAACATGACAACGTAAAACAAAATGACAAAAAGGCGAAGACGAGTCTCGGGCGTAAGACACAAGGGCTGACTCTTCAAAACCTTTGTTGTTCCACACCTACTTCACTGGGGCTGGGTTTGGACTTCTCTTGGCTCACCTACAAACACATGAATGAGCGTGAGTGATAGCCCAGTGAATAATATCAAATAAAGGAGTTATACAAACGGTACGTAGAACAACATGCTCCAAACGGCCTTGGACCCAATTCATATTTATATTTAACATATATATGTACACGATTTAAGTCAAGTGACTATGGTTCCAAACATACTGGCCTTTGGCCCATTCAGATTTTCATGTCAAACTGGCCTCTGGCCCATTCATTGATGTCAAACTGGCCTCTGGCCCATTCATTGATGTCAAATCGGCCTCTGGCCCATTCATTCATGTCAAACTGGCCTCTGGCCCATTCATTTATGTTAAACTTTCCTCTGGCCCATTCATTCATGTCAAACTGGCCTCTGGCCCATTTGTTCATGTCAAACTGGCGTCTGGCCCATTTGTTCATGTCAAACCGGCCTCTGGCCCATTTATTGATGTCAAACTGGCCTCTGGCCCATTCATTGATGTCAAACTGGCCTCTGGCCCATTCATTTATTCATATCAAACATTTGTCCGTAATTCAACTAGCAAACTTATAAGGCTTATAAGGAGATAAGCAATTGGACAAATGACAACTTCAAAATATCGATATTACTCACAGTGATCGGTTGGTTGGTTTGCCCTGGAGCTCGACCCTACACATTCCATGAACACAAAAGGGTCACAAACAATACAATCCGTTCTAAATTCACATTTTCCTGTTTAGGCTTCATTCTTATCTTTTTAACTCAATTACAATGCTCAATGCATGCCTAAGAGTACTTGGAAGTGAAAGAGAACAGAAAATGAAACACAGAATGTCTCTTCAAAATTTTCAGAAAACAGGGTCCCCGCTCGAGCGGACCCATAAGGTTTGCAAAAGTGCTGGATGCGTCAAAATTACGCTCGAGCGTTAAGTCTGGCGCTCGAGCTGAAGGTCTGTCTGCATAGCTCCCCGCTCGAGCGTGAACTTCCCCGCTCGAGCAGACATCCAAGTCTGCAAAAATACTGGGAAACAAATTTCACGCTCGAGCGGAAGTTTCCCCGCTCGAGCGGACATCAAAATTTTGGAAAACCCAGAATTGTTCTTGGAGCTCAATTCGACCTTCCAATCAACATTTCAAGCATGTAATAGCTCAAACTTCAAATATACTTGTGCTAACATGATACAAACACCAAATTATATCATTATGAAGCTCAATTTCATGGATCAAACACTTGCATGTCCCAAATTAACCCAAACTCATCACCAACTCATCAAATTCATGCATTCAAAGCTCCTACTCTTATAAATTGTACATGCATGTGATATATTACCCTCATTTCAACTCATATGGTACAAATGGTGATTGTAAACGCGAGCTTCAACTAGAAACTTACATGGATCATGTATTTCAAACTCAAACATGAAAATCACAAACAATTACATACATACAAGCATACATTAACCTTCAATTCAACATGATCAACTCAATTAAATGATCTAACCCATTATTTAATCTTCAATTCACAAACTCACAATTCAAACTTATGAATTAAGGGTTGATTACTCACCTAGGAGCTTTAATCTTCCAAACTTGTGCTTAATTCTTGAGTGTAGCTGCAAGATTACCAAGTTCCTTAGCAAATCTCTACTTTGAGTCTCTTCTCTTACTAAATCCGGCCCCCTTCTCTCTCTAGAGCATAACTTCAGAAGTTGAACTCAAAATGAACAAAATGAGAGTGTAATGGCCTTAATAAGAGCTCCCTTGGTCACATTATTTTAATATAAAATAATTGAGCACTAATTCATCAAATTCAATCTGATTAATTTGATCCGAATAAATTTTCAATTAAATTTCACCGTAGGCTCTAAAAATTTCGCTAATCACAATGGCGCAATCGATTTTGGGTTTCGTGGCCGATAAGGCCTTCAAATTAATTTTCAAAGCACATAATCAACCAGATATTCCTACGGTGAACAGATAGAAATTCAAAACCACATATTTTCACATGATGGCACACAAAATCATATTAAACACATAATCATATTCACGTTAAGGACCAATTAGCACATTACGGAACATGGATATCACAAGGCCAAAGCTTCTGCTTAGCTAAGTGATAGAAAGCTTTCTACACAATTTTTTCTCTGCTAAGGCATGAAGTCTGGTCTGACTGAACAGACAACCTTCTGAGCCACAGAGCTCATGCTTGGCTGGGGGTGTAAAAAACTCACTTTTACTTAATTTTTTCCAAGGCACGAAGCCTAGTCAGACCAAACAGATGACTTGTTAGGCCATAGAGCCTCTGCTCAGCCGGGGAAAAAACATTACATACAAGCAAAAATTGAAGATAAGCAGTTCAAAACTTACAAAAATATAAGAACTACTGCATTGATATGAAACTTCAGTTACAAAAAAGAGTTCGGGCTTACAAAAGAAGAAGTCTAGCCGACCGAACTCCAAGACAAAAAAGAGTGCAAATTACAAGTTCAGCACTTGGCAAATTTAGAAGGTACTTCATTACAAAAGGGAGCTCAGCCTTGTATCATAGCCCATCTGACCGAGTACCAAAGCAAAAGTTGAAAATACTTCATTAACTTCCAAGTTTCATTACAAAAGAAAGAACTACTAAAGCAGAAGTAAAATAAAAAACTTGAGGCAACCTAACAACTTACTCCTCGCGTTGTTCCTTCTCGCAGTGTCCCTTCTCACGGTGCTCCTCCTATGTAGGATCGACAATTTGCCCAACCAAGGATGAGCTTAGAGGAAGAGGAAGAATGTCAGAAGGATCAACATCCGTAGCTCCAGCCCCCCGAGACCTTCTTCTCCTAACTTTTACAACGGTCTTCGAAGGGACTGGGATACTGTTAATATCATAAAAAGGAAAAGCCTCTTCCATCTTAGTAGTGCGCAAATCCCCAGTCTAACCCTTAGTAAGGATCTTGTCCCTCAACTTCAAGATTTCCTCCAAGTAGGTCTTTTCGGCCTCGTCATAGCCCCTCTTTTTGGCCTCATCCATCATCCCTTGATAATTAGCCTTTAAAGCAGCGTCGACACCGGTAGTCCTCCGTTCGGCCATGAACATCATCGTCTCAGCCTTCTTCTTTGCATCTTCCATGTCCTTTAGATCCTCTTCGGTTGCTTTTAAGGACATATTAGCGTTGGTTAACATGTTGAACGTCTTAACCCTTTCTTGCTCCTCACGATGTCACCTTTCATCCATGATGTACATCCTCTAAATGCACTGCACCAAACCAAGGTGTCATATTCTCAACATAACCAAATTTAAGGAAATGACTGTAGACATCCCTTTTTGATTGCCCTTAAGACTTGGGCGCTTCACTCTGAACACTCGATGATGAAATGTTACGCTGTGTAATCGTTCAAAATCTTTAGCAAAAAGATTCAGTTTCAAGCTTTAAAACCTAAACCTTGCACTCCTTTTGGACCACAACCTTATTTTTTTTAGCCCGACCACTCAGAGAACAGCTGGCCAGAAGATGGTCGGTAGGCTATTTCATTGGGCTGGCCGTACATCCTCATGGTCGGCAGGCCATGTTCAGCGCAACAAATATTTTGACAGCTACTAGCTGCTTCCATGCACATGCTTTGGACCAACTGTCTCTTTTATAGATATTTCCGGCGTAAGAAGCTATTTTTCTATAAATACAACACCCCTTTCACGGTTTGGGGTTAGAAAAATTTCCCAAAAGCCTATAGCTTACCCAACTATCTTCTTTACCCTCTTGCAATAGGGGTGAGCAGCAAATATACCGATCCGCCTAAACCGACTGAACCGAACCGAACCGATCTGCCGCATTTTGGACAAATGCGTGATGATGAGTGGACGGTTGCAGATTGATTTTTTTCCAATTAGCCTAGTTTTGGATGAATGGCAAATTTGAGGTTCCTTTGGCCTCAACTGAACCACCAAACTGCGAGCACCCCTATTAATTCGTAAGATTTTGTGTTTTCAATTTGTTTAGATATTTTGTTTCTGTTTTTAATTGAAAAAGAGCTTAAATATTTTGTTGAATATATTCTGTTGAAAAAGAGTTTTCAATTGAATATATTTTTTGAATTGAAAAAATATCTATTTTTTTTTATTTTTAAATCTAACTCTAGAAATAATAAATAAAAAAGATGATATATGCTGGTTGGTTTTTGTTTTCAAAAACAGATATAGATGTAACAATACAGAGGCATACAATCTCTACTACTGCTCTGTTCATGGTTTTGATGGTTTGAATTGTTTTTATATTTTAAGAATCACAGATTGTAATACTTTATGTGGATGAGGCATGCAATGATTATAATATTCTAAAGTTTCAAACTTTGTTTCTTTGGATAAGGCATGCAATGATTGTAATACTTTTTTTAGTCATTGACTGTAATACTTTTTTTTTTTTTTTGAGGAAATGGAGAAGTTGAATTATGTTGAAAATTTATAAAATTTTAAACCGCCAAACCAATTCGCATCCATCTGCCAATCCGCTCAATCCATATCCGCCCGATTGACGGACGAATAGGGATTGATTTTCTTCAATCCGCCAATCTGGCGGACGGATGGCGGATTGGAGGTTCCGTGGTCGCAATCGACCCGCACTCACTTCTTGTAATATAGATACACAATACATACACCTTACAAGCTCAAACTTGAAGCTTTTGCCAAGATTCTTGAACACAATTTCAACTCCTTGAGAGTGTCTAGCTTGTGGTTTGTGAACTAAGAAGAACATCTCTCTTTTAAGAGGTGATCTTTGAACTTTTCAACTATCTTTTCTCTCTCTTTTTCTTTTATTTTCATAGTGATTTCAGAGTTGTTTTTAAGCTTAAAATGTAATTAAAACTTTCTTAAAAGTGAGTGAGCTAGCCATCATTTCATTGGCTAGTTCACTTGTTGTGCACTCCTTTGTTTTTCTTTCATTTTTTACCTTCTTTTCACTTCATTTGGTTAAATTTCAGTACCTTTTTAGCATTGTTTTAAGGTTGTTTTTGCGTGATATGACTTGAATATAGGCTTATGTGAGACCATGAAATATCCTCTCACATGGATTGTAGAGATCCAATGAAGAGATGAACTTTATCCTAGTAGACCTACAAAGATGAGCATGATCGGCGCCACCCAACCGGGATTGCAGCCTAAGGCACCCCGATGGTGAAGTCAGTCCTTAAATCAAAGAAGTAAATAGTATATATATTTCAAGGAGTGTGTGTTCTGTAGAGAGAAACGAGACATACCTTCCACTTGGGATGCCCTCCCCTTTATATAGATGGAGGGTGTGATATTTGTTTAGGCTGGACCTATTGTAGGCCTTGTTTGGGTTAACCCCAATAAGCTGATATATATTTTTTTGGCTCCCACAATTGCCCCAAAACTTTCATTGTCTGCGGTAGAAGGAATGAGAGTTTTTTCTTGCCAAGTTACGTTGTTCAAATAGCTGTTAGGTTTTTTGATAAAGAACACTTTGGATAAATGAATAAAATGTATGAATGAATGACTGCATGTCTGCTTGAATGTATACTTGAATGTATGTATAAATGTACGTATGTCTTGAATGTATGTATAAATGTATATAAGTCGATCATAGGATGAGGGGGGGTGAGCTAAAACCCAGAAAGAAATATAAACAAATCATAATGATAGGCCGTGGTATTCTAACCCTCGGGCATGGGTATAGGCCGCGGTATTCTAACCCCCGGCCATGGGTGTAGGCCGCGGTATTCTAACCCCCGGCCATGGATGTAGGCCGCAGTATTCTAACCCCCGGGCATGAGTGTAGGCCTTTGCTAACGGCGCTCTGTGCCGAGTGCGAAGATTGTGCTGTACTCAGAGACTTTTACTGATTTTAAGTGGCAACCAAGTGCCAATATGGCAAGGACTTTGAATAATGCATCCTGTACCGAATAAGGTGGACGTGTTAATTGCTAATAATATTGCTCCGCTTGTATGGAATTGCCAAGTAGATATTGGGCCAACTATTTAATTGCCGAGTTGCTCGGTTTGCGTTTAGTCCAAGGTAGACTTGCCCCATTGCTTTCAAATGACAGGTGTTAGTCGGAAGGAATGCAGATTCCCATTGCCCTATATTGCAGGGAAGATTTGGCTTTGGTAAAATGACGGCGCACAACAATGTGCGAACTGTTGACTGCCAAATACGAATTGCCGACTGCCAAGTGCTAACGGCCAATTGCCAAGTGTAATGTATTGCCCCAAAACTGGCGCTTGCTTGGAGCGGTGTGAAAAGGGGCGAGAGTGCGTAACTCAAGTAAATGTCGTTGTAATGTTTGTACCAAGTTGGCCGAGTATGCATGCATATCAAAGGTGCCGAGATGATGATCAGCTGATGTGCCCCAATTGGAAAGCGAAAAATTGACTAAGATGTCCCAATGGGCAATTGTTTTGCCAAATAATGTTGTTAGGCGAATAAAGTTGCCGAATACTGTTGCCAATGTTGCTGCATAAAGTTTGGCAATGCATAAAGTTGACAAATAATGTTGTTTAGCCGAATAAAGTTGATGCACAGCCGAATAATGATCATAATGTTGAATTAATAATGGTGCAAAATAATATTGCCGAGTAAATTTGATGTACTGCTGAGTAACTAGTGTCAAAACATCGGTGTCCGTTTCATATATAATGTGATTTTGCCGAAAAGTTGGTCAGCCACACGGGTCGGTGATTATGCTGATCTTTTGGTCGGCGATTTTTCTTAGCTTCGCGGTGTGTCGGCATCCCTTCGAAGTTGGATTTGCTAAGAACTTGATTGGCAACAGTTGCCAATTTATTGAAGTTGAGTTTCTTGTCCAACGTATATTTGCCCCATTGCTTTTGAATAAGATTGGTTATTCAGAAGGAATAAAATTGACTTGGGCCAAAATTGCTGAGTAGGCCGATAACAATTTAAAACAGATTTTGTGCCCCTGTTCCCGTGCCGTGGCGAAATCAGAATGAAGCTAAGATAAAGTAGGGTGCTTGGTGATATGCGAAGTGAGCCATTGCGCTCAATTTTTGAATGAAATATGCATTTTTTTTTTAATTTGCAAATTCTGACCATACGGATGTGTTTAAGAGGTGACAAATAGTTGGAAACGACTATTGCATCGTTGTAATCGGACTTCAGACAGCGTAGTTGTACCCAAAATGGATCGGAAGGCTCAGATCAATAGGGTGTAATGTAACCGCGAAGCACTGGATAATTTTTGCATAGCCGGATGTCGTCTTCTCCAGCAAAACTGGGCATTTTTTTGGGCAAACTTTGAGCAGCTTGTACGGCTTCGTTTGAGCTTCGATTTTGACACGGTTTGTTGCGTTGGACTCGTTGCGATGAGTACTTCACGTTGGTATAGGCAAAACATGAATTTGACGCCTTTGAAAATTTCAGTTTGTCAAAAAATGTGATCCGTATCGCAACTTTCGGCGAATTTTTGTTACTTCTTAACTTCTCGGGTTGGTGGATTTGGACTCTTTGAGCCGATACGAATCCTGTGGTATTATTAGATGTGGATTTCAGCAAGTCAAGATGCTAGTTCGAAGCCGATGCCGAGAGTATTGCCGCCAAATATTGTTGCCGAAGCCGAGATGTTAAAGCTGACTAAGTTGTTGATACTAGATTGCGGCGTTGATATTAATATGTTGATATGCCGAATAATAACCTGAATAAGTTGTCTAAGCTGAGTTGTAGCGGTGTCGAATAATCTTGCGGCGTTGATATTGATGTTATGCCAAATGAAATGCTGAATAAGTTGTGAGTTTGCAGAGTTATGCCAAATAATAAGCCGAATAATGTGGCCGAGTAAAGAGAGTTAGCCGAATAAGCCATGTTGCCGAATAATGTTGCCGAGTAGGGAGAGCCGAGCAAAAATGGATGCACTTCTTGCACCGAGAAGCACACAATAACTTCTTATGTCATCTTCTCCATGCAACATAACAGATTTTTTTTTTTTTTTAAAGCTTCAAACTCCTAACTTTGAGCCTTTGTTGTTTTAAGTCCGATTTGCCTCATTTTTGCGGTGTTGAATTCAGCTTGTAGCCTAGTGTTCATTTCATCAGTTGTATGCCTCATTCCGCCACTACTCGGATGCTGACGGACCTCCCAATGTTGACTAATAAGATGGTTTTACTTCTTTTTGTTGTTGTTGTTTTTGTTCCTCTCTTGTCCTCAGCAAAAAATGTAGTCGGTGGAAGAATGTACTTGGAGGGGAAATGTATTCGGCAAAATAGCTTGGTGGTTCACGTTGTTGACTAAGCACTCGGCGGCGAATAATCGGGGCCATTTTCGTTGCCAAAGAATGGAGCTCAGCGTCAAATATTGGCCGAATAACTCTATAGTTGTGCTGAGAAATTTGTTATAAGTTACGGCACTGCCGAAATGCATATGCATAGGCTCCAACGTCGGATACAAATGTAAAGTTGCCGAATCAGCCATGTTGGGTTGCCGTACAGCGTTGTTGGATTGCGAAACAACATCGGCGTCCATCGTATATATAATGCGACTGCCAAGAAGTTGGTCAGCAATGCGTGGGTCTGTGATTGTGCCGATCCTTTGATCGGCGATTTTTCTTAGCATCGCGGTGTGCCGAAACACTTGGTCTGCATCTCTTTGGATTTGGTTTCGCTAAGAACTTTACTGGCAATGGTTGGCAACTCATCTTGGCTCTTTCTTTCTGGAGCATTTGGTTGGCTTGTTCTTGTAGTGTTGTCTTTGCCGAGAGTTTGGATGGTAATGCTTTGTAACTTTTGGCTTTGCCGAGTGCACTTGTTAAATGAGAGAAACGCTCGAATGCTAGGAGGTATTTTAAATTATACTAAAGTAATAATTGCCCAAGTTCTAAGAATAATTTCTGTTGATGTAGCGGAAAACATATTCAATTAATAATTGTGATAAACAAGAAGTTAAAATTAGATAAAACAATGAAACTCTTGAAGTCGTCCTTTATTCTGGTGCCAAATAATAATGTTTAATCTAATCAAGATATACCAAAACACAGAAATGAAGACCCAGGTGATTAATAAAGTTCCGTACACATGCAAGTATATATATATATATGAAGCCGAGAGATAAATAAATAAATAATGACCAGGGGGTGAATTTGGATATCTTCAGTTTTGTCGAGATTTTGGTCGGCATCAACATGACCCATTCATGATAATTGAAGTTGCCTCTGTTTGAATTTATATGCAGATATATATATAGCCTGCCGGCTACCACAATTAATTAAATAATAATAATAACTTCTTCTTTTTTTATCATAACTCATGGTCCATCCTATGGCAATGTCTCTTGCTGGGAATAATTCTAGAGAGAGAAAACCTAAAGACCCAGCCGTGGATTCCATAAAAATTGTTAGTATAGATATATGTATACCTCAAGAATAAATTATAAAATAAACTCCTGCGAGGTAAAAACTAAATAAACAATCTTGGGAGTGGTTTTGGCCAAGCAACCCTTTGAATAATGCCAAAAAGAAGCTCCCACAAACATAATCTGAAACCCATTTTTAGAGAGAGAAAGTGAAGATGCAAAAGTAAATCCATGAGCACTTGTTTTATTGTAACACTTTTCATCGAGATTTACCATGAAAAAAGAAAAGTGTTTCTATGGAGTTTGTCAGTATACACAGATATATGTATACAATTCAAGAATTGGTTTTACAATAATTTTATAACAAATTTCATCAGAGAGAAAATTCAAAGCTTAGCTGTGGCTCGTGATAACCATCAAAGTGTTATTGATGTTGAATGTTTACTTACAGTAATATGTTTGTTGTGTTGTTCGTTGATCTCGTTCAGTCGTTTCCCACATACGGTGCCAATTGTGAGACCATGAAATATCTTCTCACATGGATTGTAGAGATCTAACGAAGAGAAGAACTTTATCCTAGTAGACCTGCAAAGATGAGCATGATCGGCGCCACCCAACCGGGGTTGCCGGCCGGAGGCACTCCGATAGTGAAGTCAGTCCTTGAATCAAAGAAGTAAATAGTATATATATTTCAAGGGGTGTGTGTTCTGTAGAGAGAGATGAGACATACCTTCCACTTGGGATGCCCCCCCTTATATAGATGGGGGGTGTGATATTTGTTTGGGCTGGACCCATTGTAGGCCTTGTTTGGGTTAACCTTAATAAGCTGATATATATATTTTTCTGGCTCCCACAGCTTACAAAAAGGTCTTAGTCCTCCCTGCTACATGTGCTCTTACTTCCTATATTTTAAATATCATATTTGTGCTATTGTAAGTCCTCTCGGATTTGGCGTGTTTAGGATATAGTGGCCAATTGTTGAGTTGATCGTTTTTAGCTTCCCTTATGTAACTTGGACCCTTGTGGTCATAGGAGAATTAGAGCTTAGGCTTAGCCACCCCGCCACAAGTTTACTTATCTAGTGTAAATTTCTTGTTTTCATATTATTGTTGTCCACTTTGAAAATAGGTAATAGCTTCCGTGTTCAAAGTGTTAAAAAAACTCTCTTATCGATTATTTTCTAAATATAGAAATGGATGTCTCATCCTTATTCCATGAAAAAAAGGAGTTGTTAATAACTTTGGCTAGTTGTGTGTTTAAGCTTTGATAGATAGCTTGTTTTTTTTTTGTCTTTCTTTCCTTACTTGCTTTGTTGCTCCTAAAGAGCTCTTTCTTGAGAAGTGTTGAAAACTCTCTCCCAGTTTTAATTTGAAGCATGAAAATTGATGTTTCATCCTTGTTCCATGAGCAGGGAGATGAGTCGACAACATTTTTAAGTTATTATCTTTTTCCATTTTGATTACTCTATGATCATCATGTACTATCTTGTGACTTGATGATTTGTGAGTGACGCATATCTACCTCTTCCTTGAATAAGTTCATGATAGGAAGAAGGTAAGGAGCATAGCACTTTTTTGTTTGTTTAGCCAAGTCTTTTTCTTTTGCTTTTAAAGATCATCATGTAACAAATTTGCAATGATTGATGATTTGAGAAACAAACCTACTCCCTTCTTGAAAATCCTCATGATAGGAGGGAGTAGGAAGGGCGAACAGCTTTTGAAAACCCTCTGTTTTGCTCTGTTCCAGTTCTGCTGCAGCAGGGGATTCCTTAGAAATAGTTGTCGGCCGGCCATTATTTTGTACGACCGACCACTTGATCAGGCTGGCTGACCAAGCATGTTGTACGGCAGTGGTATTTTCCAACAAAACATAGCAGATTTTTTAGAACAAAACAGAACTATTTTCTAACTGTAAATAGAGCAGCTTTTAATAGCAAACAGAGAGGTTTCCGGAGGATGTTCCTGCTTGTGCGCATGCGATTTGCCACTCATTCAAGTCCATTAGATTAGCTTCGAGATTCATATTATGAAATTAATTAGCTACTTTCATTCGGACTTGTAATAATTAATTAGTTCATTCATTTGTGTTTGTAATAATTACTTAATTAGGCCATTCGGACCCTCTTGTGTGAGGGAAAACTTGTAATATTTGTATGTCTTCCAACCCCCATTTCTTTCTCCATTTTATTTATATGTTTACCGTAGTTGTATGCAGTATCATGTTTTCGTTTAATCTCATTGCCATGCTTTGCATCTATTTTTACATGCATTAAGGTTCGATTCATCATTTTGAATATCATTATCATTTCTTACTTACTTGAAAATGTGCGTTACCGCATGTTTTAAATTGATCCATATGACATGTTAATAAGCTAAACCTAATAGTTGCATTCTTGTATATGTTGCATTAGTCATGTGCATTGCTAGGGTCATGCATTTTTCTAATTGCTTTCTTTTTTTTTAGCTTACCTCGGAGTACTAGGTGAGTATTTTTTGCTTTAGCATATTCATACGTGTGATTGTTACCATGCTTAGCATCTTACCATGAGGCTACGTGCTTACTCGAAATAAACTGTTTGAATGCCTGTGGATGAAGATTATTTTACTTGCAGTGGGGATGATTTTGATCAAATGTACATACGAGCTCATTTCTTTCTTTTTGAATTATGTGCACTCGAAACTCTTATAAAACAAAAATCATATAAAATCAAGTCATTTCCAAAGCAAGTGAAATAGTCTATACTTGTGTGCCTCACATAGTAAGTTAGCATAATAAAATCGAAACAAGAATATATAATGTTGATAAAAATCACATCATGATTAGTAGAGGCCAATCTTTGATTGGGTGAGGGAAGTGCTCAATTCATGACCTTCCCCTCTCATACCTAAGTTCCCGAACCAAGACAACTTTGGTTACGACGGACAAATGGCCTTTGGCATGAGTTACGGGTTTTCTAAATTTCTTAAAATATTTAGGTGATGACTCTGAAATTTGGCAATGCAGTCCATTTTTGGCATCTCTGATGATTAATGGATTTTCTAATATTTGCTGGATTTGGACTCTCATTTATTTTTTCTCTCTCTTCTGTTTCACATTGCACTTGTGAAAACCATATTCAGAACCATGGGAGTTTGAACTATAGGGCTATTGTATCAAAGGAGACTAAATCCCTAAAAGGAGCACGAAAAACCAGCTACAACGACAAGGAAATAAAAGAAGACTTATTACGGTTAACATTTGCACCGAACCCCTTGATCAACACGTTGCTTAAAATGTTTTGCTCAGCCATGTACAAAGGTAACAACAATACCTTTGATAAGTCAAAGGCCAAGTCGCTTGAGTAGATTGTGTTATTCGATATAGTGATTGCTCGGCCGTCAGGCACCCATTTTTAACTGAGCCTTACTCATTAGAATCCCCAGTAACTTTTTTACCTTTGGACCTCTTCCTCTTTGAGGCCCTATCAGCGGGAAGAGCAAGCGTAGCAACAGGATGAGGAACAACATGCTTTTTCCACTATTAGACCTCTCGATCGAGGGAGAAGAAACTCATGTGTCAACCGTCGAAGTATCTAGAAGGTCCTCATCATTAGAACCAAAGACTAAAGCCTCTAGATTAAGCTTTTGGTGGCGAGCCATCTCATTTGCTAAGTCTGGCGACGAAGAGTAACCCCTACTAAGTGATCCACTTGATGAACAAACAACAGTGGAAGAGGGAGCTCTGGTGGTATGGCCAACTTGCTCTTCGGTTTCTATTTCAAATGAGTCCCTCAAGAAGTCATTTACTTTGAGTTTTTGTTGGATGAGATATTTGTATGTTTGCACATAGTTAAGCAAATGTGGGGCCGATCGATCTTCATACCTCAGTGCAACTTTGATGTCCCTCTGATGCTCTTTCTTCGGCCTCTTTTTTAGCTTCTTTAAACTTGCAAGTAAGAAACAACACTTAGAGAAAAAAAAATCATAGGCAATAAGCGAATGGACAAAAAGAAACTAAAACGAAGAATGACCTGGGTGGCCGTTCTCTTGTGGGACACGCTTTGATTGGTCTACCTCCTTAGCCACAAACAACCAATTCCCTCCAACTTGAAGGAAATCAGAGCCATGTTTGTCATTATCAGGAAGTTCAGTGATGAGTTAGAGGTCCAACAACCGAACTTTGACATAATAGGTTTTACCGCCTTTGTTATGAGACAAGGAATAGCAATGAAGGATACCCTAAATACTCAAATCCAAGTCCAAGAGGTCGTTCAAGACCGAGATGCCATTTACCACTTTAAATGTGTTCATGGATATTTGCATTGGGGTAAGTTTAAAATAAGAAAAGAATTGACGCAACAAGGGTTCAATAGAAACCTAACACCCCCCTTTACAATAGAGGCACTCAAGAAGGGCATTGTGGTGCTCATACATGACCAATCCACGTCCACCACCGCCAATGTCAACTTGACATCATTGGGAATGTGGTATCTTCGGTGGAACTCGTCTATTCCCACCGGAGTATCCACTATGTTCCGAAACTTACCCATGGGAGGTGCGACGTTCCACCAAACTACACTAAGGACAACTTGCAAGGTTGGAGGTACAATGCCCGACCAAGTAACTACGTGCTAGACAACTCTCAATGTTGTAAGTGCAATGCTCAACAAATCCAAAAATTATAAAGTGAATGTCAACGCCCAAGATATATGAATGATACTTTCTATTAAAAAGCAAACACTTGACCAAAACGGCAATGGTGAAAGTGGAAAGGAAATACACGGGTTCAATAACTTACAGTGCCGAAACCAAATGGAACATAATGGCGAGCATCTTTGATGAAGCAATCCCACTGGTAACCAGGAGAAAAATTGTGACTTCACCGAAAAAATGGAGAAACCACCAGAAATAGTGGTGAACGATCTACTACAAAAAGATGAAGAAGTAATAACGGTCCGAAGACTTACAAAACCAATGTCAGTGATGCGAATCAACAAGTGACAATGGCAGACCCACTGCAAAAGAAGGAACATTGGTGATGGAAAAGTGACTTTGGAGTGAAGACACAAGAAATGGTGCTGAAGGCCAGCAATACAGTTGGAGAAAATAAGAACTTCGGAGCTTATGACGTCAGAAATAGCGAAGCAAAGTAATAAGAGCAGAATGAGAAGGCCATGGGCAACGAGACGGCAGTGAAGTCACTCTTTCACCATCGAAAATGTACTGTTCGAAACACCTGCGAAGCCTAAACTAACACGAAGTAGAGAGGAGATTAATCTCTCTAACTTTGAATTTCTAGAGAGAGAATTAGAGGACAAGCTCTCAAATTTTGAAATAGCTATTAAGTTCAAGAGAGAGGAACTGTAAGGATAAAATCAATATCAGAGATTCCATTCCAAAAATAGGTCCTGGTGTTTCTAGAGTCAAAAAGTAAGGAAGCAAAGACATGGGAAAAGTGGGGTAAGGAAATTCAAATTTCTAAAGTGAGAAAGTGATGAGACAAGATGGGTTTGCTTATTTTCAAAAAACTCTGAGATAGGCTTGCTTTCACTTCACGTTATGAGTAGCAACCAAACTAATTATATATGGACATGTGATGGTTCGACAGTCGAAATGAGTACATTAGTTAGGGCCGAGCTTAAGGTCCAGCGACAAGGCCAAGATAATAGCCGACTAAGCTGCGACACTCACGAACGGGTCAACTGAAGCACTTTAGACTGAGCTAAAGGGCACTTAAAACAGTGACGACCAAGTGTGAAATCAGCCCAGCTCTCAACTTTTCAAGCGAGCCGAGCAAGGCATGTGAGTGTCCAAAGCTCCATTAAGCAGCTTGGCCAAATCAGCGAGCAAACAGGTTATGGAAGTCTAGTTTTCTTGTATGAAGAAGATAAGCAAACTAAGTCATACTAAGTGTAGACACCCCATTTTTGACCGACCTTAAGACTCAGACATCATCGATTGAGCGCTCGGTGATAGTGCGTGTTTGTGCTCGTTTCGAGTTTCCGGAGTTTTCGGCTGAGTGCCTTGCCTCCGGGCCTCTGAACTCTTTATGTTTTGGCTTGGTTTGTGGACCAAGCCTTGTTGACCTTGCCTGGAGGGAGAGAGAGGTCCGTAGACCACTTTTTGTAGTCATAGACCACTTTTCCCTCTTGTAGGCTAGTTTTCGGTTTCCAGAGTCTTCGGCCGAGCGCCTTGTCTTGCTTTCCTTTTGGTTTGGTTTTGAACCAAACCTTGTTTTCCCTTGCCTAGAGGGACACTGAGGTCTTGGAGACCACTTTTTGTGGTCGTAGACCACTTTTCACTCTTGGAGACTAGTTTCCGGTTTCCGGAGTCTTCGGCCGCGCGCCTTGTCTCGAGACCGCTTAACGTTCTCCTTTTGGCCTGGTTTTCAGACCATGCCTTGTTGCCTTGGTCTAGAGGGACACAGTGGTCTTGTAGACCACTTTTTGTAGTCGTTGACTCCTTTTCCCTCGCAGACCATTTTTGGTGCCCATAGACTAGTTTTCGAGGCATCCGGCTGCGCGCCTTGTTCCCCGGACTCTTGTCTTGCATCTTTTTTGGTTTGTTTTTGGTACAAACCTTGTTTTCCTTGCTTGGAGGGTGGAATGAAGCTGGGAGACCAGTTTCTCTCCCTGAAAACCACTTTTCTTCCCCACCAGCTAGTTTTCTGGTCGGCCAACTGGTCTTTGTGATCTTTGGACCATCAAAAGTGGTCGGCCACCACACCATTAGCTTGCTTTCAGTGTGCAGACCACCCCTCCCACCTTGCCGACCACTTGTCTCCCTGGCAGACCACCTTAAGTGGTTGGCTGACCACTTCAAGTGGTCAGTAGCTTTCCAGCACCTTTTTGAAGATCTTTTCTTGCCAGCTGTGACAGCTGGAAGGCACAAAAATCATCCTCTATACACGTGTATAAAGGGATGGCTTAGAGCCTTAAGCTTGTTCAACAAGCTTGAACTTTGGTTCTTTATAAAAAAGAACCTGTCCCCTCTTGCTTTAGGTTCAAAATTTTGTGCTTGAGCTATACATATACCATCTATCTCTATATTGCTCTTGCTCTTCGTATTTGTGCCTTAAAGTGTCTATTCTTCACACTTTTGCACACAAACACATAGTGAAACACCATACTCTTGGAGCTGAGGCATCTTGAGGTTGTTTTTGGACTGGTTTTGATTAAAAAAAGTTGCTGGAGTTGTTGCTCTAAAGTTGTTCTACAAGGGTGAGCTTCTAATCTCTTACGCCCTTGTTTTTTATGAAGCTTTTGGACCTATTTGTATGCTTATTTTGGCTTGACTTTCTACTATAAAAAGTTCTGATTTTGCATGCTTGTAATGTTTGTTTAAGGTCTCTTTTGTGTTGGGGGTGGTCTACCCCATCTTGTGCCTTGTTTGGCTTTGTTTTACACCATCACTTTAGGCCCTTGAGATCACTTTCTCTTGGCCTTTTAACCATTGAAATCCAATGGATTTTCAGTGGTAAAACTTGTGTTTTGAAGTCTTAAATAGGAGAGGGTCATCCCCTCTCCTTGTATCTTGGTTGCTTGCTTTATTGGTCTCATGTTTGAGCATGTTTGTTAAGCTTGTGTTGGCTTATTCTCAACTTGTTTTTGGGGTTATTTTGACATGGCATACCACTGTTTTGGCTTGGTTTGGTCATCCCTTACATGCTTTGTACACTTGTAGTGTAATTCTTACAAACTAGCCTTGTATGCCCCATGTCTTAGCATGTGTTGCTAGCCCATTTTGGCCATATCTTAGCATGTTTTAGTGTTTTTTTTAACATTCCTTAGATCTGTTTTGGGTTGGTTTGATAGCCCCATGCATGCTCCTTGCACTTGTAGTGCAATTCCACAAACTAGCCTAACATGTATCATGCTTTTGACCATCATTCTAGCATGCTTTTGGCTCAACTTCAAGAAGATTTTGTTCATGTTTTAGCATGATCTAGCTCTATTTTAAGTGTTTTAGGTCATGCATGCATTGCTTTGTATAGCCATGGTTCAATCTAGCTTACTAGCTTTGTGTATTGAGTCCACTAGCATGCATTGCTTGGGCTATTTACATGATTTGGCACAATTTGTTATGAGATTTCAGTGCATGTTTCATGGTCATGCACTCACATTTGTCACTCTTTCCATGCATTGGAGGGTTTATGCTTTAAGCCTTAAACATGAGCCATTGTGTATGCCATCATGCCTAAGCTTGTGAGCTATCATTTCAGTGTGTATTTGGGGTTATTTTGCCATGATATAACTCTGATTTTTGTTGGCGAAGCCATCTCATGCTTGGTCTTGGTAGGTGTAGTGTAATCCTCCCTTTTGGCCTTGCATACATCATGCCTTATGTCCTTCATGCTAGCTTTTTTAGCTTTGGTCCATGCATGTTTTGGCATCATTTTAGCATGCTTTAGGATTGTTTTGGATTGTACTTGCCATATAGTTCTTATATTGCATAGCTGTAGTGCAATTGGCCTTGCTAGCTTTGAGTTTTGAGTACCATAGCATGCTTCATTTGTGACATGTACATGATTTGGCACCATTTATCATGTTATTTCAGAGCATATAACATTGCCATGTTCTCACTTCATTCACCCTTTGAGTGCTTCTAAGGGTTGTGCATTGTTGCCTTGTTTGTGGCCTAGCTTGTATGCATGCGTGCCTAGACTTTTGAGCTCCTAACTTAGCATGTTTTGGTCATTGTCTTGACCTATTTGAGCTCTATCCATGTTTGGTTCATTCATTTGTGCCATGTATTGCATGCCCCCCTTGTGTAGTCCCTTTTACTAGCCTTCATGCTTAAGGACTCTTGCATGCCATGCTTGTGTTATTTGAATGATTTGGCATCATTTCACACTTGATTTCAGTGCATATAGTGTTGTTACACTTCCATGTTTGTCACTCCTTGAGCACTTTTGAGAGTTGTGTTCTTAGGCCTACTTGATGAGCCAATGCATATGCATGCATGTCTTGCCTTTTTGTGCCTTAGTTTCATCATTTTGGCCATTGTTTTGGGCATGACTAAGGTCTGTCCATATTCGGTTTAAGTCCATTCAACATGTTGTTAGCATGCTTGTTACATCACATTATGTTTGCATGCTTGTTGTTTGCATTATGTATGTATGCCATTAGCATTGATAGATTGATCATGTTGCATTGCATTGTGTATGCATGCCATTAGGATTGATAGGTTGATCATGTTGCATTGCATTGTGTGTGCATGTCTTACATTGTGTTTAGCATGCTTGAGTTACATTGCATGTGTTTGGATTAGGTGTTAATCCGAACACGGGAAATGAGGGACGTTTCATACTTTAAGTGATGAAACGTGCCTCATTTCTCGGTCGCCAACCCTCTTGATCATGCATGATAGAGGTTAAGGCTTTATGTGTTATTTGTGCATTCATTTACATTGAATTGTGCAATCTTGGCATCTCGGCCATCGTGCATTGCGATGCTCGGTTGGTGGCCCGAGAGTCGAGAACTGCACTCCCTTGAGATCACGAAATGATAGGGAGGGTGGTTGTGCACACATATCTAGCAAATACATTGCCATGCCCCTTCTTGTCCTCTGTTGCAGCAAATTGGAGTTTGGCAGCAAAAACTAGACAGCAGACCAGTAAAAGTGGCTGGCCGACCACTTTTTTTCTGGTTTGCAGCAAAGGTAAGTGGTCGGCAAGTGGTTGGAAACACCAACAAGTGGTTGGCAGCCTTCCTACAGGTTCCCATGGTGGAGTAGAAGCTATCTGGAGCTTTGTGTAGAATTCTGAGAACAATTGCAAACAGAGGCAAGTTGGGCATCGCGATGGATTTTCGAGCGAGGCGACCGAGCATGCATGCACTTCTCGCTCCGAGGCCCTTTCTAATTGCTTTACTTAGTCGCTTTGCTTAAGCTAACTAACGCTTTGTTTTTGTACTTAAGTAGTTAATGTACTTAGCTATTCAATTTGTGTTGTAATAACTAGTTAGTTAACTTGTTAGTTAATTAGCCTCGTTTTGTTTTAATTAATTAGCTTGTTAGTTAATTAGTTTTGTGATGTAATAATTAGTTTAATTAGCCTAGATTAGATAGTTAGCCCATTATTCAGACCCTCCGTCGAGAGGGCACAATTGTTGTAATAAGCGTGCGTGTGTACGATGCATGTCTTCTAACCTCCATTTCTTTCTCCCTTTTACTTAACTACTTTTGATGGTTAGTTTTAGGGCATATTTCATTAGCATACTTATGCTTCGCATGCGTGCACCCATTCATTTGTATTGCATGTATCGGACTCGGCGCATCATACTAACTGTATTGTATTTCAATACATTTACTTGAATACGTGTTCAACAACATGTTATCAAGTTGCATTCATATGACATCTTAGAATAGCCGAGCCTATCTTAGTTGAATTTTTGCATGTGTTGCATTAGCTATCTTAACATGAACTAGGATCATGCATGATTTCTAACTAGTTCTCTGTTTTGGCTCGGAGTACACTGTGAGTGTTTACGCTTTAGCATCCATGCATGTGTGTAAGCGACTGCTATGATAGCATGCTTGCCATGAGGCTATTTGCTTAACTGATATAACTGCTTGAATGCCTGTGGGTGAAGGTTGGATTGCTTGAATTGAAACAATTCATTAAAATGTGTGTTTTAAGCCCACTTGAGAGTGGCAAAATCATGTTTTCTAAGCCCACTTGAGGGTGGCAAAATCCACGATTTAGCCTACTTGCGAGTAGCACCTCTAAACCGTTTTCAAACAAACGAACATGAAATGTTTTGTTCCAACTTAGGCGATCTAGTTTATGCTTGTATGCTGTGCGCATCACATAGTAATTCTAGGTTAATAACTAGAATAAGAACACATGTATTTTCAAAAACAAAATATCATGTTAGTAAAGGCCGATCTTTGGTCGGGCGAGCGGGGATGCTCATTGCATGACCTTCCCCTCTCGTACCCAAGTTCCCGAGCCAAGGCAACTTTGGTGATGACGGACACGTGGCCTTAGGCATGAGTCAGGGTTTCCTAAATTTTTCTAAAATAAAACATTTAGGTGGCGACTCCGTATCTGGCAAAGCAATCCATGTTTGGCACTTCTTTATTAAAATCGATTTTCCAAAACGATTTGCCAGATTTGGACTCTTCGGTGATTTATCGGTCTTACATTGCACTTTGTGAGATTAGATTCAGAACCATGACACGAGTCCGAACTGTAGTAGCTAAGAACAAATGATACGCGCCCTCGCGCGCGGAGCGGAGTTTCGGGTGGTCTACACTAAATCATAGATGCGCTGACTGACCGAACAACAACAAAGACGACTTAACAAGAATGAACCGAGTAGAACTCGAGACAGCCGAGCGACACAGAACAAGAACTTGAAGACCGAAATAAAAAGACCGAGCTGGGTAGGTGTCGTGTGTAAATTAAACAGGAGTTGTTTGGCCCATCAGGTGTCAAAGTAGGCCTGACCGAGCAACAACATCAACCAAACAAGCATGGTTGACCAATATATGAAGAAATGAGCTGAACAAATAGATGTGCTAATCACGTCCAAACAAGAAAATGGTGCATGATCTGCATGACTGAGCAGTACCTAAAGGTGGGACCAAACTAATAAAATAATGGACCAAGCTACAACTTCATTAGACATAAATAAGGTTGGCCAAATATGACAGAGGATTGAGCAATGCAAAGTGCAAGTAAACCGAGAAGGCAGACCCATGATTGACCAGCAAAAGTAGAGCAGCAAGCAATAACAGATGGGGAAAACCCATTTTTAACAATAAAGAGCTGCACGGATGGTTGACATATCCACTGTATGTCCAACCAAGGCCAAAAGAATGGATGTGTATATATGCAAGAAGGAGCTTAGGTAGGACCTATCAAGCATACACTAGGCCGAGCTACAACTCAATCTAAAAAAGACCAATCATGCAATTTGAAACCCATATCAGATTACAAACCTAATTTAATAAAGCATGACCATTGTAGACACCCCATTTTTGACTACCCGTATGGCTCGAGCGCTTTGCCTGGTACACTCGATGATGAAAGTGGTGTTGTGCGTGGTTCGAGGTCTCAATAAAGGGGCCTTGTTTAAGCTCCGAAACAATTCCAAACCTCTCATATCCCACTGATTATACCCAAGAAATCCATTTTTACACATTGTGCCACCCTATGCTAAGTCTGAAGTAGAAAAACAGGGGATCCCATTAAGGCCCGGCCATGCCTCATTGAGGGTCGGCCGTGGCTATTGATGGGCGGCCGTGCCTTGGTAGCGAGAAACACTGTTCTGGGTGGGAGCCCGCCAGCTGTCCATTTTTGAAGATATTTATGACCCTTCTTGCTCAAATTCTATAAAAACAAAGTTGTATCTTTGTTTTCAGGGTTGAAGAATTTCTAAAAAGCCTATACAGCTTCTTGAGAGCTCTTGCTTCTTTTGTAAGCAATCTTTGAGCGAGCCTACCACCTTGAATCTATATCCATACACCATATACACCTTCACACCTTAGCCTAGGAACCTTGGTTGAGCCTTGAGCAACACAATTCAAGCTTGAGAGTGTGTTTGGACTTAGTTTGATTCACAAACAAAGAGCTACCTTTATCAAGAGGTATAAGCTTGCTATTTTCTCTCTTGTTTTCATTTCTATCATTTACTATCAAGTTCTTGTATGTTTGTGTTGTTTTGATTCTCTTTCAAGTGTAGTTTGGGTTTGGAAAGCTACCAAAAAGGTAGAGAGAGTTCACACTATTTCCTACACCTTTACCTATAGCTCAAACCCTTGCTTTTATACCCTTTTCTTTGCTTTCTAAATTGTTTTTCAGAGTTTAAAAGAGGCTAAAAATCATGCTTTGAGGTTTCAAAGTGGAGGGGTTAGCCACCTCACCTTGTTCTTACTTATTAGCCTTGTTTTCTCGCTTGGTTGTTTAGCTTTTTAGGCTCTTTTCATGTACTTTGAGTTACTATTTTTCACCCATTAAGGGCTATTTTAGGGCTTTCCTAAGTTGTTTAGTTAGTCCATGCTTTAATTAGTTTGCTTGTTGTCTCATAAGTTTGCATATATGACTTGTTGCATGTTGATTCTAGCTTTCTTCGTCTAATTTCCATGTTTAAAAACCTCATTTTAATAATCAACTAACCATTCATTTCTTTCATTTGAGAGTTGTTTCAATCGGTTGACGGTTGTTCAAAACATGAATTAGAGATCTATGCTTAATGGCTTAATCTCTACGGAGGTTCATTGTCAACGGTATAGTCTCTTGTTCATGTTGAGAATCACCTCCCGTTTGACATATTTCTCACTTAGTGGATGTAATCTTTAGTGGACGTAACAATCACCTTGGACTTAATGGGCTAAAGAATGGAAAGACTAATGAATTTGGCTTAAAATGGACCAACTGACATAAAGAAAATAGGTCATATTGCTTGGGGTTCGACCGGACGTTATGCTGAATCCATTGTGTCAAGGGTTGTCTTACATCAATTCATGATGTTTTGATGAACCTTGAAGCGTCTCTACCTCCCTCTTTGAGTTCACTCTATGATAGGAGGGAAGGGTGGTTGTTGTTCATTGCATTTATCGATCTTTGTCCAAATTGAGTCCAAAATCATCAAGCAATCAACTTGCTCATGGATGGTTTTGGAAACAATTTCAACCTTCTCTTGAGGGCTTTCTCATGACAGAGAAGTGAGAGAGGGACAAACAGAGTTTAGAATAACTCTGTCTGCACTGTTTTCACTTCAGAGCACAAAAACAGTATTTTGCATGAAATTAAGGCATGACCGGCCTAATTTAGGCCCGGCCGGGCCTCATTGTGGCACGGTCGGCCATTAATGTTTGGTCAACAGTATGTTTTGCAGAAAACAGAGGGCAGTAGCTAATGGTGAAACAGAGCAGACCTAGGTAGACAGAAGAGTTCTTAGACACTGTGCATGCAACCCTTGTGCATCCTTGCTTACATCAATGTTGTAGATTAATGCTCCGAGTATTGTTGTTAATTTATTATTATTGTTATAATTAGTCTTGTTAATTATTAGTGTTGTAATTATCATTATTGTTTATTTGTAATTGTTATAGCTAATTAACTTAATAGCTAGTTTATTTTTTATTATTACCCTCGTTGTAATAGAGTAGCTAGCTAGTTAATTCTTTGCTTATTTATTTATTCGGTTTTGTAATAATTAGTTTAATTCGGACTTTCAGACTTTGATTCGCACCCTTTTGCACGAGGGCCAACATGTAATAAGTTGTATGTTTTTCAACCCCACTTCTTTCTCCCTTTTACTTATTTGCTTACGATGGTTAGTATAAAACATCATTTTTCAAATTAGCATTCTTATGCTTTGCATACATTGTCTTGTATGCATCCAAGGTTCGACTCATCATAATAATCCAATATCAATGTTCAAATTCATTACTTGAATACATGCTTTATCTCATGTCTTGAATGAAATCATATGCCATGCTCATAACTAAGCCTATAAATTACATAACTTGTATGTGTTGTATTAGTCATATTGCATTAATTAGGAGCATGCATATTTTTCTAATTATTTTGCTTTGTTTTGGCTCGGAATACTAGGTGAGCAATTTTGAGCTTTAGCATCTTGCATTGTATGTTAGTGTTTCCATATCAAAGCATGTTCACCATGAGGCTAAGTGCTTAAATGATAAACTGTTTGAATGCCTGTGAATGAAGGCTAGTTGCTTGAATTGGGACAGTTTGATTAATGTACGTTTAAGCCCCCTTTTTCAAGTGGCACATTCACAAACTCTTTTCATTTTCAAAAAACAAACATGAAATCAAATGTTTCAACTTTTGCAAAATTAGTCTATACTTGTGTGCGCATCACACAGTAAAAATAGCTAATAAACCGGAACAAAAACATATAATGTAAATAAAAAACACATCATGATTAGTAGAGGCCGATCTTTAATAGGGCGAGTGAGGTGCTCAATTCATGACCTTCCCCTCTCGTACCTAAGTTTCCGAGCCGAGACACTTTGGTGATGACGGATAAGTGGCCTTCGGCACGAGTCTCGGGCTTTCTAAATTTTCCAAAAAAAATATTTAGGTGGCGATTCTGAAATCTAGTAAAGTAGTCCATTTTTGGCATTTGATTTAAACATCGATTTTCCAAAAGAACTGCCAGATTTGGACTCTTTTGTGTTTTCACTGTTTCACATTGCACTTTGTGAAATCAGATTCAGAACCACAGGAGTTCAAACTGTGAGGCTAGTCGTCTTCCGAAAGGACTGCGAAAAGCAAGCCACAACCATGCATGAAAAAGTCAAAAGCAATGGGCCCAACAAACACTCAAGGTAATTGTTTCTACAAGTTGAAGATCATATACAATGTGCTGAGAAAAAGAAGAAATTAGGTGCTCAGTTGATATTACGGCCCACCTAACTTGTCCATACAAGATCAAGTATTTAAATTAGCAAATACAAAACATGGTAGCCAAGCCAACTTTCATACAAGCTTAGCCTACTAAAAAATTATGGGTGGGCCTAGATGCTCTTAAATATTTACATATAAGTATATAAATCTAGTTGTCTTCTTGGAAATTCGAGGGCCAAGATCCGTCTATAAGCACGAAGGGTAGAGTACATTTTGAACAAATTGGGCTGATGTACAACAATGGCTTTCACTCAATAAATTTAAATGCAAGCCAGGGGCAAATGAAGTGGGATAAAATTAACTAAGTCTTGGTGTTCGGCCCAAAACCGGACCCGCACCAGTAGGGGAGCTAAGGGCTCACCCTAATGACCAAACACTTGCTCCAAAGTAAGGTAATCAAGGTAGCTCAGCCTAATGCTAGGCCCAATTCGAAACGGACTGAGCAACATGTTGGATAACCACTCCAAAGTGGACCGAGCAACATGGTGGACCTCCTGGTTGGATAGGAAACCACTTCGAAGTGGGCCAAACAATATGTTGGACCTCCTAGTTAGACAACCACTCTGAAATAGACCAACTTAAAGAAGGCCAATTCATTGAAGATCTTTCTTGGGCTCACAAGAGATAAACAACTCTGCTCCTTTCCCTCTTTTTGAGCAGAACGTGGAGACATGGAGGCGCAGAGGGACAAGGTGCACATATGATAGACTTACGCCTGAGAAGTCAGGCGGAGTGGTTGTCCTCCTCCAATGAGAGATGACCACGAACAAGACAAATAGGACAGGTGGCGGAGAAAGAAGGTCTTGAAGGACAAACAACCTTCTCCTATAAAAGGTGAGCACGATTCACCCACAAGGCATCTGAAATCCACACACTTAACAGAGACACACTCTTTGTATTATCTTTTTTTTTCCCCTCTCCCGTAGTCTCTAACTTTACCATCAGTGGGGTTTCCGACCAAACCTCTGTCAGGCAACCTCACCGTTTGTTACTCTGTGTAGATCTTCAGTTCCCAGAGCAAGCTGTTCTTCCACGAAGTTCAACCTTTCTTCATAGTGCGGAAATCACCCCCGTACATGTATTATTTGTGTATATAATATATATTTAATATAATCTAACTATATAAATTACTTTACTATCATTTAATGATTAATAATTTATATGTATATTCAATATTTTTATATATTTATATATATAATTCGGGTTTCGGGTTGTTTGATATCTTTACCCATACTACAAAAAATTTGACTTTTTGCGACAGTAAATTGCCGTCGCAAATACTCAAAACGCCATCTCAAAAACTTTTTTGCGACGGCAACTAACTTTTAGCAACGGCAAAGGGGGGGTCACAACAAAGGGTGTTGCTAAAAGTTTTTTGCGACGGCTTTGCGACGGTAAGTTGCCTTTTTTGCGACGGAATTATGCCGTTGGCAATAATATGTAAAAATCTAGGATTTTTTGAGACGGCACTGTGTTGCCGTCACTAAAGGTGATATTTGCGACGGCAAAAAATGCCGTCGCTAAAAGTGTTATTTGCGACTGGGGTACTTGTTGTTGCTAAAAGTTATTGAGACAGCACAGACACGCCGTCGCTAGGATATTGTTTGCGACGAAAAACAAGACTGTCGCGAAAGGTTTTTTCCAACTATTGGCAATATCTTTTGCGACGGCAATGCTGATGTCGCAAAAAAAAAATGATCTATCTTGGAAAGGCAAAAAAGTCATTGTGCTCTTTTTGCCTGGAAAAAAAAAAAAACCAAAAAAAAAAAAAAAACAGCAATAAAAATATTAAAAATATGAAAATTCCCTGTAGTAAATAAAAAATAACTAAAAAAGAAACCGATAATTATATAATAATATAAAAATTATAGCACAAAAACAACAATTCATCCATAATAAAAAATATTATTCCATTCATAACAACACACCAGCAAAATTATCCCACTACATAATATTGCATAATACATGTACAATGTTTAAATACATAATGTTGTTCACAAATCAAAATAACATAAATAAAAAACAAAAGTTTTCCTCATGATTTTTCCATAAGTAACAAAAACAAAAGTTAGTTGCAATCTAAGTCCCGCCTGCATTCCACAAGAAGCAAACTGCTACTCGAGAAATATCTGTAAACAAAAAATAAAAATAATTAATGACAATATAATTATGTGTTAATATTTTAATTACAAAAAAACATAAAGAAAAAATTAACTACTATATAACTACAAAGATAATTAAGTAAACAATTTTGGCTAGACAGAAATCCGGCTCTAACTCCTAAACCGGGAACTCGATTGGAGTCCCGTCTTCTCCCACAAGTCTTTCGTGCCTAGGCGGTCGTGTGTGCCAAGTTTCGTACTAAATCGACGCCGTTTGGTGATTTTAGGGCGTCAACACCTCGAATTCAAGTTTCTTAAGGAACTAGTTTGCCTAGACCGAAATCCGACTCTAACTCCTAAACTGGGAACCCGATTGGAGTCCCGTCTTCTCCCACAAGTCTCTCGTGCCTAGGCGGTCGTGTGTACCAAGTTTCGTACTAATCCGACGCCGTTTGGTGATTTTGGGGCGTCAACACCTCGAATTCAAGTTTTTTAAGGAATTAGTTTGCCTAGACCGAAATCCGACTCCAACTTCCAAACCGGGAACCCAATTGGAGTCTCATCTTCTCCCACAAGTCTCTCGTGCCTAGATGGTCATATGTGCCAAGTTTCATGCTAAACTGACGCCGTTTGGTGATTTTGGGGCATCAACACCTCGAATTTAAGTTTCTTAAGGACCTAGTTTGCCTAGAGTGAAATCCGGCTCTAACTCCCAAACCAGGAACCCGATTGGAGTCCCGTCTTCTCTCACAAGTCTCTCATCTTGAGTCAGTCATGTGTGCCAAGTTTCGTGCTAATCTGACATCATTTGGTGATTTTGGGGTGTTAACACCTCGAATTCAAGTTTTTTAAGGAACTAGTTTGCCTAGAGTGAAATCTGGCTCTAACTCTCAAATCGGGAACCCGATTGGAGTCATGTCTTCTCCCAAAAGTCTCTCGTGCCTAGGCGGTCGTGTGTGCCAAGTTTCATGCTAAACCGACGCCGTTTGGTGATTTTGGAGCATCAACACCTCGAATTCAAGTTTCTTAAGGAACTAGTTTGCCTAGACCGAAATCCGACTCTAACTCTCAAATCGGGAATCCGATTGGAGTCCTGTCTTCTCCCACAAGTCTCTCGTGCCTAGGTGGTCGTGTGTACCAAGTTTCGTGCTAATCCAACCCGGTTTGCTGATTTTGGGGCGTCAACACCTCGAATTCAAGTTTTGTAAGGAACTAGTTTGCCTATAGTGAAATCCGGCTCTAACTCCCAAACCGGGAACCCGATTGGGGTCTCGTCTTCTCCCATAAGTCTCTCATGCCTAGGCGGTCATGTGTGCCAAGTTTCGTGCTAATCCGACGCCGTTTTGGTGATTTTGGGGTGTCAATACCTCGAATTCAAGTTTTTTAAGAAACTAGTTTGCCTAGAGTGAAATCCGGCTCTAACTCCCAAACCGGGAACCCGATTGGAGTCCCGTCTTCTCCCACAATTCTCTCGTGCCTAGGCGGTCGTGTGTGCCAAGTTTCGTGCTAATCTGACCCCGTTTACTGATTTTAGGGCGTCAACACCTCGAATTCAAGTTTCTTAAGGAACTAGTTTACCTAGAGTGAAATCTGGCTCTAACTCCCAAATCGGGAACCCGATTGGGGCCCCGTCTTCTCCCACAAGTCTATCGTGCATAGGCAGTCGTGTGTACCATGTTTTGTGCTAAACCGACGTTGTTTGGTGATTTTGGGGCGTCAACACCTCGAATTCAAGTTTCTCGTGCCTAGCCTCTATCATTTTGGGCGGTGTACAGTTAATTTATGGTTATTCTTAGCTTAGAATGCAAAGATACATTTTATACCTGATCTTCTGGTGGTGGTGTATATGGATTCTCATCTCTTGTAGATTCTCTAAATGCTCAGTGGCCACTCGATGCATTAGGAACCTATGATAGTCAATACATAATGTGTTAATCATATTCGAATTTTATTATATATATGTACATATATGTTGTGTGAAAATTTAACTACCAAACAATTTAATTTATATTGAACCTATCTGTTAGGATCTACACTCGCCCCCTGTGACACAAGGACCATCATCTCAGCTCTCATCTGCTGTAAATGTATAGAGAACTCTCCTCGCATCTCCTCCCTTAACTCATCCCTTAGCTCCGCACGAACTTGCTCGGTGATCTGAACAATAGTCGATGGCTGGGGTGTTGACTGTGATGGCCCAGCACTATCTTTATACACCGTTCTCCGAGGCACAATTCTCCCGTATGTACGACAATATCCACGTCCGTCATGACCTATCAACTCATGAAAAATGGCATTCCTAGCCTCCAAAGTCCGACAATCCTCAAGTAGCATGGAGAGTTGATGATTAAACTCATCCTGTATTGAATAAGACATACAAGTATATGTGAAATTAAGATGATTGACACACAAAAAATAAAAAATAAACTTTAAATACAATGTTAGGTGTTTGGAAACTACCAAGGTCTGGATAACCTCAAGGTCATTTGCTCTATGTGTCATAAACCAAACATTCATCTTATCAGTAGACTCCTCCTTATTGGTCAGCTAGATTCTTTTAGAAATATGAAAATTAGAATCCAAATAATTTGCAAATATACAATGTTTATTTATATACGAAAATAAAATAATAAAATATAAACCTCATGCCGTATCTGAGCGAAAGTAGTACGCCCTGTGGTATGAGCTATGCCGTGAGCTCGCCGATTTTTAGCGTTCCTATTTGTAATTTTCTATAACAAGTTCAACAAATGTAAGTATATAAATATGATTTGTATGTTTACATATCATACATATAACTTATTTGTATACCTCAGCATCGAAAGTACGCCAATACTCCACAAGTTCTTCCCATTGGCTTGGCACAATGTGCAAAGGAACATCATCCTTCAGATTAGGATCAGAACTTCTAGGCTTGAAATACTTAGTCTTAATCTTATTCTTGTGATCCTTCCATATGCTGTTGCAGTTTTTCATGCAGATTGGCTTATACTACTCTGGACATATATTCAAATTGTCCTATAAAACACAATTTCAAAGTTTAAATAATAATAACACAATTTTGGAATTTAAATTTTTGGACAAAAATATACTTTTACCTTCACATCCTTCTAGATAGCATAAAAAATATCATCAGGCACAGTGTTCCAGTCAAGAAAAGTAAGAGGAACAATGTTACCATTCCGCACAATAATGCCAAGTTGAGTAGTTAATTTAGACACGTTATCCCCTATTGGACAGTAATTTTCATCAATGCCCTTGGCACATCCTAATGCCACGTCTAGTCGAGGTTGATGAAGAACTAACATGACCTGCGAGATACAATAAGAATAAACAATATGCATCACTAATAAACAAATGCAAATTAAAATAATGTCAATACAAATCGAATTTTTATACCTGAGGTGGGCTGTGAAGAAGTTGAAGGGTCTGGAAAATACAATGAGAATAAACAAGTTATATATAATGAGAATAAATAAACGTATATTTAAAAAATTTTCATACAAATCAAAGCAAATTGATATACCTGCAGATGGCTCATAAGATGATGACTCTAGTTAGGATGATAGCTGCTGTGGTGCCACTGATGGTGGATGCATCGATGGTAGGCGTGGAACCTGAGTAGATGATAACTGCTGTGGTGCCATTGATGGTGGTCGATGCGATGGCACTAATGTCCCCTCTGATGGTGCTCGCTGTGATGCCTCCTCTAATGGTGGTGCCACTAATGGTGGTCGCTGCAGTGGCGGGTCAGATAGTGGTGGCACTAATGGCCCCTCTGATGGTGGTCGATGTGATGCCTCCTCTAATGGTGGTGCCACTGATGTCCTCTTACATACCACATCGGACATCATGCGTAAGGGATGATCAGGCTTCCTCTTCCTTGCCATAATAATCTGCAACTGCTGTCACATTAATTGACATTAGAAACATAGAGAATGGTTTTCAATCAACTATAATATGACATTAATTGAACTAATACAATTACAAAGACAAAGTAAATTAAGAAACTGATGATTAACTACAACCTTGGCCTTAATTCGATTACTGATGTTTATTAAATATCAATCTATTTCCACATCAAGTGTTTCTCCTTCTGCGACTTCCCTCACCCAACCAACTTCTTCATCACGAAGCATTATGTTTTCTTCTAATTGTTGGCTCATATATGGCTCGATTTCTGGATCAGTCGAATTCATATCAAATAAACCTCTTTAAGACATCTTCACCACTATTTGCCAGTCTGGTTCTAACGGGTCTGCAACATACCAAACTTGCTCTGCTTGGGATGCCAAGATGAAAGGTTCATTGGTAATTCGATCATCTCGGTACAACAAATGATTGAAATTGACCAACGTGAAATTGAAAACGTGAAATTGAAGACATCTTGTATTTTCCCGTGATTGTTGTCAATCCAATCACACTTAAACAACACATGCTTCTTCTCATTGGAATATCGAATCTCAACAATATCTGTCAATTGTCCATAATAGTACATAGACCCCACATGAGGATTCTTGTCTTTCCAACTAGCATAACTTATGGTATCTTCCTTCAAAGCTACACCACAATTTTGTGTGGCTCGACGATCATCCATGGCCTTTACTCGATACCGAAACCCATTCATTATATATCCATTGAACCTTTTTGCCAGGTTATGAGGACCATTTGCCAATACAATAATCTCTTCAGAAAATGTGACATCACTAGTCCTTCGCAAAGTTTAAACCTATTTAAAAAAAAAAATTATAAAATTTAAAATGTAGTTCGACGTAAGTAAATAGAATCTATAGATTTAAATACATACATGTTCCTTGAACCAAATGTGAAAAGTTTCAAAATGTTCACGCCAAAGCTAATGATCGTCAACACGAGGCATTTTGACCTTAAATATTTCAAGGTGTTTGCTGTGTAGATTGAAAATTTATCAATAAAAAAAAATTAGTTCAAAATTCAATGAAACATAATAAAATATTGAGTGAGTGACATAACTTACTTTATGAATGGTTGAACCGCGGTTGTATTAAATAAGACACATACCGATGACCTTGTATCCAAGAAGTATTATCAATATAAAAGCTTATGTTTTCACTAACAGCACGACCCAGATTATGATCACCACTGTAGTTCCTCACGGGTCGACTAGATTTGGTTTCCACATCATTGAGATATTGTGCACAAAAATTCATACATTCTTCTATAAGATATCCTTTAGCAATTAAACCTTCTGGATGAGCTCTATTATGCACATATTGCTTCAAAGTAAGAAGATACCTCTCAATTGGATACATCCATCGAAACTGAATCGCTCCACCCAATAATGCTTCGTCAGCTAGATGTATAGGCAAGTGCTTCATTATATTAAAAAAAGTCGGAGGAAATATTTTCTCTAGATGACAAAGTGTTACGGCGATACGATCTTGAATATATTACAAATCCGTCGCACGATTCACTTTGGAACACAATTGTCTAAAGAAATTGCTCAATTCAATCAAAGGTTCAATTACATTCTTCGGTAACGATCTTCGAATAGCTAATGGAATTAGTTGTTGCATCAGAATACGACTATCGTGGCTCTTAAGACCCCCAATATTTTTATCATGTAAGCGCACACGACGTAATATATTAGATGAATACCCGTCGGGAACTCTAACTTCCTTCAATACTTTCAAGAACAAATCTTTCTCATCCTTGGTCATCGTGAATTGTGCTAGTGGTAAATAAGCTTTATTCGACCCTCTTAACTGCAAATGTAGGGGTTTTTTAATATTTATTTTTTGTAAATCACACCGAGCATTAACACCATCTTTTGATTTTCGTGCAACTCCGAATATTGTCCACAACACATTGTCACAAACATTATTCTCTATATGCATCACATCGAGGTTATGTCTTATTAGATTGTGCTCCCAATATGGCAGTTCATAAAAGATACTTTTTTTCTTCCTGCTATGGGTGCGATGTCCAGCTTTCTCCTTCTTTACTTGTCTCCTATGCCTCTCCTTAAGGTCATCCCTCTTGTATTGGGTTAAAATACCCTCAGATTCTAATTGTAGAAGCATCTCAGTTCCAGACAACAATTTTGGTTTGAGTTTGACTTCCCGACTACCATCAAATGATACTTTATCCTTTCGAAATTTATGGCCCCTAGGTAAAAATCTGCGATGACCCAAGTATGATTGTTTCCTACTATGCTTCAACCAACACGATGTAGTTTCCTTATTGCAACAAGGCCATGCATATTTGCCTTTAGTACTCCATCCTGACAAGTTTGCATATGCAAGAAAATCACTAATTGTCCACAGTAAAGCTGTATGCATTTGAAACATTTGATTTGTTGATGCATCAAATGTGGAGACACCGTCAATCCATAGTTCTTTCAACTCCTCAATCAACAGTTGCATATACACATCAATCTTGTCACTAGGTCCTTTCGGGCCGTCAATAAGCACAGATAAAATTAGAAATGGTTACTTCATGCACATCCATGGCGGCAAGTTGTATGGAATGAGTACAGCATGCCAAGTGCTATGAACTATGTTCATCGTCCTGAATGGGTTAAAACCATCAGATGCTAAGCCAAGCCTTACACTTTAGCAATCATTACTAAAGTCAATATTCCGACGGTCAAAATCTTTCCATGCAAGGGAGTTTGCAGGATGCCTAAAGACACTGTCATTAGTTCGTTTCTCTATATGCCATCTCATTAACTTAGCCGTCTTGGATGACATAAACAACCTCTGCAACCTTGGCTTTAAAGGAAAATACCTCATTTGTTTTGCAGCTATTCGTTTGCCAGCGTTGTTAGGACCATTTGAACCGCCATCACCATTTGATTTCCATCTTGAACTGTTGCATATGACACATTTATCAAGATTGGCGTCCTCGTTTTGAAACAGCATGCAACTGTTGGGACATGCATCCCACGTCTCATACGTGAAGCCCAAATCTGTCGTGACCTTTTGAGCTTTATAATTTCAGTCTAGGAGTTTCACACCCAACGGGAACGCCTCATTCAATAACTCAAGCAACATGTCAACAGACTTGTCTGTCCACTGATTAAGCATCTTCAGATGTAGAAGTCGAACAATGAATGACAAAGATGTGAACTTTTGACAACCCAGATACAATTCACTTTGTGCATCTTGAAGAAGTTTGAAATACTTTGCAGTCTCTGTATTTGGACCAAGCTGGGTTTCAGATGCATAGGAATCAGGCCCCTGTGGTTCATTACCCTCAACACTTGTGCCGGTATGTGGATTTCCCATAGCCCCTTATATCATTCCAACCATATCGTCCCCAATGTCTAAATTAGCCAATGTTTCATTCTCTCGATTACCATGCAGAGATACATAAGATTCCCCATGATTAATCCAATGTTTGCACTTTTTTAAAAAACCATTCAAAATCAGATGCTCCCGTACACCCTCTCGTACAAGATGGTATCGATTCTCACATTTTCTAGACGGACAACTAATCATCGAACCTTCAACCCTATTGGTGTAGGCAAACACAAGGAATTGATCAATCCCATTAATGTATTCCCTCAATATCCTATTTAGAAAATCAATCTAACTCTTATCCATCATCTGTACTTCCCTCAAATGCACACTTCACTTCTTTTGTAATCTTCTCAACAATATATATAAATATATTTAAATGCTAGTCATTTTCCACATGCATATGTGTTTCCCACCATTAATTTGCTTCAGGCAAACTTACTGGGAGATATACATCTCACATGCAAAACAAATATGCCCTAGAAAAAAATATAATTACAACAAATGTAAGGGTCAACATTAGGACTCACAAAAAATGTTTCTTCGCTTGGAAGATCCATGACCAAAATATTTTCAATTATACTGCATGAATAAAAAATCAAATACTCTGTTGTATGCTTTCTTTTATATTTGAATGAAGTTCTTATCTTTTGCCGAAACAAACAAATAAAGTAACAAACTTTAACAATTTAGAGGATAAGAAGATCAATACTTAGAAAATTTAGAGGGTAATGAAAATGCACATAGTAGATAAAAATGAAAACGAAAACAGATAAAAAATTTGGGGCTTAATAGGGTAATGAAAAAATCAAGAGGGTAATGAAAACTGATAAAAATCAAGAGGGAATGAATTTAGAGGAAGCTGAAGATATATATCACATTGAATTCAAGCTTGGGGCTCTCTAGGCTCAAACCCAAAAATCTATACCCCAAACCTACAAATTATATAAGCATATTTGTACATATATACATACATCCATACATATCAGAGAAATCAGTTTGCTTTGGACTAATTTAGAGGAATTTGAATATCTGTATTCTCAAACCCAAATATCTGCAACCCAAACTCACAAATTATATAAGCATATTTATACATATACACACATACATAGCAGAGAAATCAAATTAATTTTTGGACTAATTTAGAGAAAGTTGAAGTTAGACATTGAATTCAAGCTCAAACCCAAAAATCTGCAACCTAAACCCACAAGTTACATGTCTTTTTATATATACATAAATTCATACATGATACATACAGTCGCATACATAGCAGAGAAATTTAACACAGTGGAAGCCCTAATTAATTAACAGAACACACACACACACACACACACACACACACACACACATATATATATATAATAGAAATTTCTAATAAACAACAACGAAACATTCAATTAGCGAAAATGAAAGTGAGAGAGACATGCCTGCTGTGAGAGAGAGAGAGAGAGAGCATACTGACTGAGCTCATGTGAGAGAGAGAGAGATCGTAATACATCGTCGCCGCACCCCCGCTAGCCGTCGTCGCTCGTCGAGAGAGAGATTGTCAGTGAACACTCGCCGCCGTTGCTGTGATCGTCGGTGAACTCGAACACCGCTAGCCGTCGCCGTCGTCGCTCGTCGAGAGAGAGTGAGAGAGAGAGAGATCGTCGTCGCTTTGGGAACTTGAACTCGTCTCTGTGATTGTGATACACGAACTCGATTTAGGGATTTTGGGGATTTTGGGATTTTGGGGGTTTTGAGGGAGAATGGTGTTAGGGATTTTGGAGGTTTTGAGGGAGAAAGGTATTAGGGATTTTGGGGAATTTGATCGAGTGCCATTTCGGCTGAAGAAGGGAGAAATGAAATTTTTCAGTACTATTTGCGACGCCATTGAAAAACTGTCACAAATGATCAAATCCATTTATTAAAACGACGCCGTTTTAATAAGGGTTTTTTTTGCGACAAAGAATTCCTGTCACAAATGTCCACTATTTGCGACGGTAAATTTCACTCGTCTCAAAAAAAATATTTTTGTGACGGTACACAGTGTCGTCGCGAATACTTCCTTGTTTAAGAGACTTTTTGTTGTGTGCTTATTAGCGACGGGGAAACTACCGTCGCAAAGAACATTTATTTGAGACAACTTCATATGGTATACACGCACTTTTCTTGTAGTGCCAAGCTCGTCTAAATTTAATTTGAGTTTCTACATTTGTGTCTAAGCCTGTACCGAATTTAAAAATATTTTACCCAAGTCTTAAAAAATTTTGGACTAGGCTCAAGTTGCTCGATTTGAGTTTGTCCAAGTTGCACCCCTAGATTTCAATCGTCGATTGATTTGGGTTTGGATATTGAGTTGTATGAGTTGTAATCCTATATGGTTGGAGTCTTTCGAAGCACATATTAGAACCATAGATAAGCATTATAAACAAAAAAAGAAAAAAGAAAAAAAACACACTTAAGGTGCACATTTCCTTGCCTTGACAAGTCGCGGACAAGGCGTGCGACTTACTCAACTTGCCTCGCCTTGGGTCCCTTCCCTTCAATTGCAACCCTTGTGCCTAGGCGCACCTTTCACAATGCTGTATATGAGTGAGAGAAGATTCACTATAAACCATATGGAGGTTATAATAATGAGACCAAAAAACACTCAAAAACCCAATGCTTAAGAGTAGCTAATCCCTAAAGCAAAACACGCTTCACTGCTCATCCCCGATGCCCTAATATTTTTTCATCTCCTTTACATATATACAAAACCTTTCAAACTCACACCACTAAAATTCCCTAAAGTGTCCTATTTATAGGAAAACCCAACAAATCCTAATTATCATATAAGTATTAAAACCCCACATACACAAATACATGCAAAAACCAATAATTGTATAGATCCCGCAAAATATAATACACACCCAATATTTACCATTGCCAAAATAATAGAAATGAAACAAAAGTAAATAAATTTAAAGGCATCAATGGAATTGCAAATAATAGAAACTCTCAACTATCAAAAAATTGATTGCCCCAACAGAGATAAAGCGTTTGTCACCTCAAAAGTAACATGAAAGGCAAAGGAGTTGTTCATTCTATATGAGATGATCGAATTACTAGGCTCACTTCACATAGCATTTAGAAAAAATAGTCAAAAAATACTACATGTTTGACGATTTTATAACTTTAAGCCTAAATTTTGAATCTTACATAGCCAAGCTTGTTCACACATGTTTTAGGACTACGTAGGGTAAAACAGGACAATATGATTTGCGAAGTTGAATGTGGATTTTAAATTGTTGAATTTTTTATTTGATGTCTACTATTTCTTGATATTGATCAGTAAGATAGTGGAAGAACATATTAAAAGTTATGACGCAAATAGTAAGGAAGTTTGTTTTTGTTCCCTATCAATATTGTTAGGTAATCGATTATTGTTTTGGCCTTACTTTTAATATTTCGATGTAACAATAAAATGATATTTGTAACAAGTAATTTTGTTGACTGGTTAATTGATCACATTTTATTTATGAATGGCTTGGATTTGTATGCCTAAATATGCCAAAATCATTTTATTAAATAAAATCTACTTATTCAAACTAATAAATGCCTTTTGTGTTTGAGAAATTTTATGACTTAGATATTTAAGCGCTATTTGGGAAAAGGAGTTTGGGGTGAAAAAAGACAAAACGGTGAAAAAATCCAATAAGCAAATACAAACAAAAGTGCATTACGTGCCTTGCCAGGGCTGGTGATAACAGATTGCAAAATGATGATTTCGACCCTGTAAGTATTAAATAATCACTAGTCGTTGCTTTCATTTTCTTTTAATTGTCAAAGCCACGTCACCCCCTATTGTATTTGGGAAAAATTATTGTTTTAGGGGCAATTTAGTCATTTGCCATCACAATATCATTTCAAACACATTTTCCAATACAATAATCTAATAAAAAAGCTAACCCATTTTTTCAAATACAAAAACTAAATAGCTTAGTCAAAAAATCAAAAAATTAAAAAAGTAGCCTATTCCCAAACAAACCCTTATTCTCTTATTTTTATTAAATGTGTCACCAATTCTTATTAAGAAATTAGAAGAAATCTCAAAAAGTAAAGAAAAGGCGAAAAGCAAGCAAGAAAGAAAAATGTAGAAATAGAAACAACTTACAAAATGAAGGTGATAAAATAAGAGGAAGAGGCATATGCCAAAGAAAATCATTCTACTTCCCTTGTTTTAAGTTTGTGCAATAGTAATTAAAGTCTGACCTGATAACATGATTAAAATTGTTTCCATCCAATAGTCACTGATAACATGAATAAAGTTGTTTCCAATAAATAGTCACTTCGTAATTGAACTTAGCCAAATTGTCATAACATGACGTACGTAAGAACATGTTGCATTGGTGAATATAAATGTGAATTACAGGTATAGTTCTTTCTATGCTAATATATAATTCCTTGTGTGTGGTTAGTCTACTTAGGCCTCGTTTGGGAACAGACTAATTTAGTAACCTTTTGGCTATTTGGCTAAAAAGGTAAGTAAAAAAAATTTGTATGTTTGGGATGACTTTTTGGCTAATTACGAAAAGATGTGCAAAAAGTATGTCATAACATGACGTACGTAAGAACATGTTGCATTGGTGAATATAAATGTGAATTACAGGTATAGTTCTTTCTATGCTAATATATAATTCCTTGTGTGTGGTTAGTCTACTTAGCAAAGTGTATTGATAGCATCTTTGAAATCTTATCATGTCTCAACTAAATTTTTCTCTAAACTCACTTGTGATGTTTAGTTTTTATTTTGTAGGCCATAGTAAATCACTCATTAACGTGCAATTATCAAAGTGCACTTGAATTGTCTCTCGATACGAGGGTCTTTTTATAAATTTTTCTGCATTGATTTGAGAATAGATTATTTTAATAATTTTTTTATATATAAAAAACGTGTAAAAAATGGAGAGAATAAAATATTTGACTTTTTTTTATATAATTTTTTAATTATTTTGCCTTTTTAATGACTAATTAACATTTTGACTAATATTTGATGTTGAAAAAGTCTTTAAAATCAGCCCTTGAGGGATTTAACTACACTTGCTAAATAAATCTTGACTTTTTATCTTATGGACAAAACCTTTTTTACTGGCTTTAAATAATATCTAAGTGAGAGAATTTTGGTAGACGTAGTTAGAACGCAGGGCAACTTTGGGGGTTGAAATATCAGAATGTCCAAGAAAAACTTGTTCAAACAAATCCAATGTCAAAGTAGATGGGAGCAAATTACTAAGTTGCCCTTTGAGTCATGTCAAGTCATGATGTCTCGCCTCTTCTTATGCAAGAATTATTATATAATATACAATCGGCCAATTTCTTTTACTAATTTGTTTGCAGAAATGATATATTTTTCTAATTTGGATGTTCTAAAAGAGTAATGATATGTGAAAAATCAAAAAAAAAAAAAAGCAAAAAACAAAAACGAAGGCCAAAACAACGCATCACATGAGACCCACACACCAATTAAAATTATTAAAGCTCCTAATTTAGTGCTCATAATCTTTTTTCACACCAATTAAAATTATTAAAGCTCCTAATTTAGTGCTCATAATCTTTTTTCATTTGTTTGAATGGTTCAGGAATTGACTCAATATTAATTGTGTGATTGAGTTTGACATTATATAAGGTGTGATTTATATGTAAAATAAATTTGAATCATTAAATAATAATAATGAATAATTTAATAATGATAATGAATAATTTTTAAATAGCCAAATCTGAATTTATAATATTATTATTTACATTTTGGTCTTTTTGAAAGGCTCAATATGAATAGAATGAGATAGGATGTGGGGACGCTGCTGCGCAGCCTGTGCAGCAATTTGAGCTCATTTCGGGGTTCATTTTGATAATCCGAACCGTTCACATTTTAGAATACGTCAAGTAAAACATGCCTGTAAAAAATCAAGTTAATCGGATATCGTTTACGCATTCATCCACTCACATTTGTATATACAAAAATAAATACAAATGTATTTTAGCTTGATTAAAACGAATACAAATATGAGTGGATGAATAAGTAAATGATATCCGATTAATTTAATTTTTTACAGACATGTTCTACTTGACGTATTCTAAAATGTGAACGGTTCGAACTATCAAAATGAACCTTGAAATGGGCCAAAATTACCGCACAACTGACGCTGCTGCTGCACAGGCTGCGCAACAGCGGCCCCACATTCAATGAGATGGTGGTACAAATATTTACGTCCATAGATCATGAAACATTTATTAATTAAAATGGAATTTTAATTTTACATATAGGCACTTGCGTTTTTCTCTTTTTCTTAAGCACTTATCCTCAATCAATCAGTATTACGCCTCCGTTTGGGAAGTGAGTTGACTTTTTAGTTTTTTGACTATTTTAGCATCGGGTTAAAAAGTCTGATTTAAAAAAGAATTTTTTGACTTTTTTAATTTTTTTTATGAGAGAGGAGTAATGATTATGGGTTGAATTTGATATTTTATTTTTTATGATTAAAATAGTCTATTTTATTTTTTGTGACTATTTTAACTCCTAACCCACTGAAACCCACTTCCCAAACTATGCCATGACACAATAGTTAACAGTATTCTAGAAACCTGAGTGTTTTTTTTTTTAATAAAAAGATTAAATATGAATTAATTAGTTAAATATATTGACAAATTTACGTAGGAAGTAGGCAGACATTAATTGACTTTGAAATTTAATATAATTCCCATTCAAAATGAGCACTTACACCACACAAATATACAAAACATAATAATCTGTGGTCAAATTCAGACAACTTCTTCTCCAAACATATTAATTCATTTATTACCCTTCCCCCCCTTCTAGAACAACGACTAACAACTCCTCTTTCTCTTTCTCCCTCCTCGCTTTCGAAGACTTTTTTGTCCTACTATATATATATTTTTTATTTATTTTTAGATATTTAAGAGAATTAAAATAATTAAAAAAATGTCATATTTAATTTATAATTATTTTTTATCATAATCATTAAATCAATTAATAAAAATCAACTAATTTCTCAAGTATAATATTAAATATATCGATTAATGTATCAATTGATAATGTGATATAATTTAAATTTTAAAAAATATGATCAATGAGTGAGATTAATAATAATATTATAACTAGTATTGATACACTAGTTAATACATTAATTGATACATATAACACTACTAATTTTTTAAATATAACTATTCATTAAAATAGTTAAAAAATTAAATAATCAACTAAAATATATATTTCAAATAAAACCTTTGTTTTTGTTTGTTTTCCTAATTTTTGATTTTTGATTTTGATTTTGAATTGCTCATGTTGTCGCCACCCGTTACGACTCCTTCCCAATTTCTTGCAATCGTCGCCTGCTATCTTTCTCTCTCTCTGTCTAATGAGGAACAATGGTTTTGACCTTGAAAATTCTCTCTCTTCCCTTCATATACACGCATTTGTTCTCTCTCTCTCTCTCTCTCTCTCTCTCTGCTTCACAAGAGAAACGAGACCCAGCTCCAGAATCACCTCTAAGATAATATCTTCGTTTACATCCAAGTAAGTCCCCAAACGATCCAACCCCGATTTTAGCTAAACCTTTCTATGTCTATCTATCTATATACATAGATAGAGAGCTTACCTTAAGCTCTCTTTAAAATTGTATATGTATAGTTGGGGTTTTATGTGTTCACAACTGTTGTACTAAACAAATATTTCTCCCAAAACACTAGACACTACTTTCCCCCCTTTTGTGCTTTTTATTTTTATTTTTTTGGGTTCTAGCTCTGTATGTCTCTGTTGCTTTTGTTGTGAATTTTAGACTTTAGTTGAGATCAGAATCTGGGTTTTGTATGAATTTTGTTAAAATTGATTCTGTGCTGCTGTTCAAGTGGTTTCTGAGAATCAGATCATGACCTCAAACCGGCCCCTTTTGATCCCTTCCCCTAGAACCCCAGGCACCCAAGACTTGCCCTACACACCCATCTTCACCGATCTGTCCAAACCTGTTTCTGGGATGGATTCCAATAACCCAATTGAGGTGTCCCCACTTCCTGATCCTATCTTGGGCTTGTCGCCGTCCCAGCATAGTGTTTCATCAATCCAGTCCAAGGCTTCCGCCGGAAATTCTATCCGGGAGGTGAGTTTTGGTGATTTGGGATCCAAAAATATGCGGCATGGGTCAAGGGGTGCTGATTCTGAAGCGCTTAGCGTGTCCCAGAAAGAGATTAATGATGAGGATGCAAGGCTAATTTATATAAATGATCCCGAGAAGACGAATGAGAGGTTTGAATTTGCTGGGAATTCGGTTAGGACTGCGAAATATTCCGCCTTAACCTTTTTGCCTCGCAATCTCTTTGAACAGTTTCATAGAGTTGCATACATATATTTCCTTGTGATTGCTGTTCTCAATCAGCTTCCACAGCTTGCAGTCTTTGGTCGAGCAGCTTCAATCTTGCCATTATCCTTTGTGCTCTTAGTTACTGCAGTTAAGGATGCATATGAGGACTATAGGCGGCACCGGTCTGACCGAATTGAGAACAATCGATTAGCAACAGTTTTGGTAAATGATCAGTTTCAAGAGAAGAAGTGGAAGGATATCCAGGTAGGCGAAATCATCAAAATTGTTGCAAATCAGACTATTCCCTGTGATATGGTGCTGCTCTCAACCAGTGATCCAACCAGTGTAGCCTATGTCCAGACCATTAATTTAGATGGGGAGTCAAACTTGAAGACACGGTATGCAAAGCAAGAGACCGTTTCAAAAGTTCCCGAGAAGGAAAAGATTAGTGGGTTGATCAAGTGTGAGAAACCTAACAGGAATATCTATGGATTCCATGCAAACATGGAAATTGATGGGAAACGGGTTTCTCTCGGACCGTCTAATATTATTCTTCGTGGCTGTGAGATCAAGAACACTGCATGGGCAATTGGGGTTGCAGTGTATGCTGGCGGGGAGACCAAAGCAATGCTCAACAACTCTGGAGCTCCGTCTAAGAGGAGCCGAATTGAGACCCGTATGAACCGGGAGATTATTCTTCTCTCTGTCTTTCTTGTTACTTTGTGTACTGTGGTCTGCATTTGTGCCGGTGTTTGGTTAGTGCGCCATAAGCATGAACTGGCTTACATCCCCTTTTTCAGGAAAGCAGATTTCTCTACAGGCGAAGAGACGGACTATAACTATTATGGATGGGGGATGGAGGTTTTCTTTATATTTCTCATGTCAGTTATTGTGTTCCAGATCATGATCCCGATATCACTGTACATTTCTATGGAGCTTGTCCGTGTTGGTCAAGCTTACTTCATGATCAGGGATTCCCAAATGTATGACGAAGCGTCAGATTCAAGATTCCAGTGCAGGGCTTTAAATATAAATGAAGATCTGGGACAAGTAAAGTACATTTTCTCAGACAAAACTGGTACCTTGACTGAGAACAAGATGGAATTTAAATGTGCAAGCATTTGGGGTGTAGATTACAGTGGTGGGAAAACGAGTTCACAAGATGAACAAGTGGGATACACGGCTCAAGGTATTACCTTTTTGTTTTTGTTTTTTGATTGCTGGGAAAAATATGTGTTGTCTTTCTTACCAGCTGAATATTTCTTGCACTGTCTCCTGTCTTTGGTATCAGTGGGCGGGCAGGTTCTGAGGCCGAAGATGAAGGTGAAGGTTGATCCAGAGCTTCTATACCTATCCAAAAGCGGGAAGCATACAATAGAAGGCAAACATGTTCATGATTTCTTCCTTGCATTGGCCGCTTGCAACACAATTGTGCCTCTTATTGTTGAGACATCTGATCCTACACTGAGTTTGATAGATTATCAAGGGGAATCTCCGGATGAACAGGCATTGGTTTATGCTGCTGCTGCTTATGGTTTTACGCTTATAGAGCGAACCTCCGGCCACATAGTTATAGATGTTCAAGGAGAAAGACAAAGGTAATTTTGAAGTGTTTTTTCGACCTTTCTGAACTTTTTTTGCTTCTCTGTGATTCTTATGCTACTATTAGGTACTACCACTTGGTTATGATTGGTATGGAGGCTTGGTTACAGATTGGCTGTTATTTTCAGAAATCTTCTACTGCTTCCATTTGTGAAGTGGAAGAAGATGGTTCTTTATTGAAAAGAAATTCTTTAAATTTTTTATAGCATATGTTTGACTTCCAAAAATATTATTCTTCCAAAATAAAGAAACACATATGCTTGTTGTCTCTTCGCGTGCAAATTTCCAGTGATATGATTTTTGAGGGTGTGGTGGTGGTGATAGGGTAGATTTTTATTTTTGATCTAATTTTCCTTTTTTATAAAAAAATATTAAATCTTTGCTTTTCTGATTCTTGTGTAGTAGCAAGGATAAAGGTTTAAAGTTATATGACAATCAGTTGTGGCACTGGTGCTTATGGTTATAGTTGATTAATTTGCCTCTCTTTCTTCATGACATGTAAACCTTACTGTCTCTTGTTTTTGGTGCTATCCCTTTATGGGCAATGCAGGTTTAATGTTTTAGGATTGTTGTATGGTGTAGGTATACGCTTTTCACTGGTTTCACTTTGACAACTGCAATTACTGAGTGGAGCAGCGTCTTGTATTCAGTAATTTATACTTCATTAGGATGTCGGTTATACTTGGTTTCCCTGACAAGAGCGTAAAAGTCTTTGTAAAAGGTGCTGACACGACCATGTTTAGTGTAATAGATAAATCCTTGAACTTGAACGTAATACGTGCAACTGAAGACCATCTTCACTCTTATTCATCTGTGGGTTTGAGAACCCTTGTTGTGGGAATGCGGGAACTAAATTCTTCAGAATTTGAGCAATGGCAGTCTTCTTATGAGACAGCAAGCACTGCTTTGATTGGAAGGGCAGCTTTACTACGTAAGGTTGCTAGCAATGTAGAAAAGTCCCTGACTATATTGGGTGCCTCTGGAATCGAAGATAAACTGCAAAAAGGCGTGCCAGAAGCTATAGAGTCTCTAAGAGTGGCAGGTATTAAGGTCTGGGTTTTGACTGGGGACAAGCAAGAAACTGCCATTTCCATTGGCTACTCCTCTAGACTTTTGACTAGCAAGATGACCCAGATTGTTATTAACAGCAACTCCAAGGAATCATGTAAAAAGAGTTTAGAAGATGCATTGATTATGTCTAAGAAGCTCATGACAGTGTCTGGTGCTGTGCACAATAATACTGAAGGAAATTCTGGAGCTGGCGCAAGTTCACTTGCCTTGGTCATTGATGGAACAAGCCTTGTTTATATCCTTGAGACTGAACTTGATGACCAGGTCAATACCTGTAATCTAACCAATCTTCTCCTCTATCTTCCTCTCAAGATTTTGCGCTAGCTCTATTCTGACTTGACAAACTCTTCTCAATTTTGCAGCTCTTCCAATTAGCCAGTAAATGTTCTGTTGTGCTATGTTGCCGTGTGGCTCCATTGCAAAAGGCTGGAATTGTTAACCTCGTAAAGAACAAGACAGATGACATGACTCTTGCCATAGGGGATGGTAAATGCCTCCCTCGCTATTCTCTCTGCTTTATTATTATTCTTAATTAGATTGATATCTCGTAATGAAAAGCATTTTATCTAATTTATTTGGACTTTTGCCCTGATAATAGAAGTTTTGATTGAATGTTCACAGGTGCTAATGATGTTTCAATGATCCAAATGGCTGATGTGGGAGTTGGTATCAGCGGGCAAGAGGGTCGGCAAGCTGTCATGGCATCAGATTTTTCAATGGGGCAGTTCAGATTCTTGGTTCCCCTTTTATTGGTTCATGGACATTGGAATTACCAGCGGATGGGCTACATGATATTATACAATTTTTACAGGAATGCGGTGTTTGTTCTTGTCTTATTTTGGTGAGTTTAATATTTTTTTTGTAACGTATGTTCCGATAGAAAAATCTATACTCGAACAATTGTGATGTGAAAATGTCAATCAGCTTAGCTGACAAAATTTGTGGACATAATATCCGACCTTGGTTGAAGGCTTTGCTTGAGCCTTTAACTAAGTCTTCAATTGTAACATGTCGGGAGTATGAAAGGAGAGTAATACTTTAAATATATTTTTTGGGTTTTTCTTTTTTAAAAAAAAGTACATATATAAATTAAAACTATTTATTGTAGTGAAATTCTGCATTTCTCTTTCTATTTTTGGTCCTCTTCTGATTGTTCCCTAATTTTCCTTGTTTAAACTTGGCCAAAAATATATTAAAGCTAGTTGCAAAAATAATAGTTGCAATCACATTTGACGCAGGGGCTTCTGGGTGAGGAAAAAAAAGGGTTGGATTTTGACATACTTTTGCCAAGAAATTTGGCTGACAACCAGTATTTAAAAGTGATGAATGTTAAATAACTGTTTAGTTAATTGAACGAGGCTGGAAATCATGCATGTTTAGTACGAAAACTGGTTGCATACAAAAACACTCTTTTAACTATGTAGCTGATATTGTATAATTAATTGTATGGTGTAGGTATACGCTTTTCACTGGTTTCACTTTGACAACTGCAATTACTGAGTGGAGCAGCGTCTTGTATTCAGTAATTTATACTTCATTTCCTACAATCTTTGTTGGAATCCTAGACAAGGATCTAAGTAGAATGACTCTTCTAAGGTATCCCCAGCTTTATGGGGCTGGACAGAGAGGGGAAAGCTATAATGCAAAACTATTTTGGATAACAATGGCAGACACTTTGTGGCAAAGTGTAGCTGCCTTCTTTCTCCCCCTCTTTGTGTTCTGGCACAGCACTATTGATGGTTCGAGCTTAGGAGATCTTTGGACACTTGCAGTGGTGATTCTGGTTAATATACACCTGGCCATGGATGTGATTTGGTGGACTTGGATTACTCATGCAGCCGTTTGGGGATCTATAGTTGCAACCTTTATTTGTGTCCTCGTTATTGATGCTATACCTGGATTACCTGGTTACTGGTAAGATCTCTTTGCTAATTTTTTGTTTAAATATTGAATATACTATTTATATTTGTGCACATGTACTTGCCTTCCTTGCTTGTATGCTTCTGTTGCCCATGGCAAATGAATGCTACATCATTGAATCTCATAGCATGATGGACTTTGCATTTGTACTGACCCTTCTTGCTTGTGTGCCTTAGTTGCACACAACAATTGCATCATAGAGTAATTTTGTGTTAGTTTGCGTTGCCAACATTCTTGACATTTGTTATTGATATCTTTGAATGTTAGTTGCTTCATGCACTGTGGCCTTTCTGTTAGGAGCTCCTCTCAAACTAATTTTTTATTTCAGTTTGATAAAAGAAAAATGTAGGAAGCATGATATAAGCTGAAAAATAAAAAAGAAACCAAAAACTGAACACAAAAGACTTGCACTTCTGTGTAGGGTTGTGTCCCCATTTAAGAAGCACTTGGAAAAATTCATAAAGCTTTTTCTGAAGAGAGTCAATTTACTATCCATGGATCTCACTTTTAGTTTGGCCTTATAAATAAACTCCAGATACATACAATCACCCACAAACCATATCAGTTAAGTCGAGTGTTATGTGCCCCATGAGAGTCAAATATGAGACTTTTTACCCCATAGTGGAGTTCCTATGTTCAAACCCTTAGCCACAGGGCCACCCGTGTGGGTTCTTTGAAGCTTAGCTCAAAATAAATTTTACTAGAAAGCAAATTGGTGAAAGTACCAAGAAATTTTTTTTTTAAAGAGTTTATTATATACAAATTTTACAGCATCTACAAAACAAAGGTGGGTTGTGATCCCTAGCCAATACAAGCAGTGGTTTGCTACCTCTAAGGTCCAATAGCGGTTCCAGAAATTCTTTCTATTGTATTCTTTAGAGAGACACTCCAAAACATGGGGTATTAAATGTAAGCAAAGAAATCTTTTCTGGGAACATGAAACTAATTGCAATTTTACAAAAATTTTGTGATGCATAATAACGAGAAAAATTATCGGTGATCAAACAAACATCACACCTAGTTAATATCTACACCATACATAGTTCTAGGGTACAATGTCTTGTTCAAAAATAAGATTAGAGAATCCACCGAAAACAAAAAAGGGGGAGAGAATATTACAGTGTAGAGTAAATATTGGGCATAAGGGATGACATATTCAATCGTATTTTTATTGGTTAGTGACACCACCTAGGATTATGTCATTGTTAAAAGTCTATTTATGAGTGTTACATGGTCTCCTATTTTTCACCAATTTTTTTTTTGCTGTAAATTGTAAGGTAATTATAGAATGTGTTGGGATTCATGACTAATTTTCCACTCTTTACATATATCATATATATAGGTAAGCCAAAAAAAAAAAAAAAAACTGAATATTATTCAATTGAATACCCTGATGAATGCATAGCGCCACCCCGCTAAGGGCAGAGGATGAACGTAGTTGTCTTTAGTGTACCATTGGTGGCTTTATGTGTTTAGTGACCATCTGTGACAGTTGAACTGCAAAGTTGCTACTTTCTTTAAAATTGCTTTGCACTTCATATAATGAATAAGCACGAGCATTTATTACTGAATCCATTTTCTTATAAATGGAAATGTTCTTCTGCTCTTGACTTTCATAATGTCAATTCTCATCATGGTTTGCTTAGCAGATCAAAGACTGAAGTACAACTCTTAAAATTAATTTTGCAGGGCCATCGTTCATCTTGCTCAAACAGGATTGTTTTGGTGGTGCTTGCTTGGCATCCCAATCGGAGCATTGATTCCTCGTTTTGTTGTAAAAATTTTTGTTCAATACTATGGAGCTGATGATATTCAGATTGCAAGAGAAGCTGAGAAGTTTGGGGGGTTTAGGGAGTTTGGAGGTGGAGAAATTGAAATGAACCCAATTTTCGATCCCCCCAGGAGATGACTAGGTGATTTTGTTGTGTGCATCTAATCTTCTTCTTCTTTTTTGTAAAAACTGTAGTTGTCATATTCTTTTAGGCTTTTTTTTTTAATTATTTTATTTTATCTTTTTTTTTCTGTGTCAAGTACATCATATTATTTAGGCTGCATCATAATATATCTCCCTTTCACTCTAGCCACATTTCGATTGTTTGCTATCCGAAGGATAGAAATTGTAATGCTTGAGTTTGTATCCTTCCTATTGTAATTTTTCACAGAATGACGCAATGTAAATTAGAGCGCTGTTTACGACCCAAAATCATTACCATTGTTATACATTTATTTGTTACGATGAAAAGAGTTAATTTTTGCAGGCTTTGAGTTGTGTATAGTATTCTTGGTTTGGTGTTGTTAATTTCAAGTGTTAATTTGGGATAACAGTGTGATACAAGGAAATGCGGTTAGTTTTAGATTTTATTATCAGAAAACATTTTGGGAACATGGTTTTGGTGTTGTGGTTATCACATCCCAACTGTTGTTGTGAAGATGAGTGTCTTCCTTTTCCATGAGCTTGCTGCTGCTGCTGCTGCTGCTGCTATCAAAATGGATTGGTCACAGTTGTGTTTGACTCTTTCCAGCTGATCTATGCTTTTTATTTTTTATTTTTTTTTATTTTTTAATTTATAAATATGTTTGTGACTGTAATGATTGTATTGTGTTGGCAGTCAGTTGATTGTTCTTTACCAAATGAACAATGTTATGGAGGAATCTACATCTCGTGGCACTTTCTTGATTTTTTTTTGTTTTTTTTTGAAAATTCTGGAAATCAATAAAAGCTTTGTGGATATCATAGAATTCTTGCTGTGTTGCCGAAAAATATTAGGAAATCATAGATTTTTTGTTTTGACTTGGCCCTAGCCGGCCGGGCCTGCCCTCCTGCCTCAGATAATTTCTTCCATTCTGGATGCAAGCCGCTCGTGGGCATAAACTAACAAAGTCGCCATTTAGGATTTAGGGTTTTTTTATACTAAATTTGAAAAAAAATTGTGATGATCAGGAAAAAAAAAAAAATACACTAACCGTCCTTAAGGTTCAGGCAAAAATTACAATATGCTTATAAATTTGGTATAATGACGTTGATCTCTTTTTTCCTAATGTTAAAGCAATAGGGATTAATGCAAAAAAATGTGCAGACATAAGCATAAACAAGAAAAAATATATATTTTAGTGTAAATATGATGTCAATATCATTTTTTTTTTCATATATAGGACTAACGAATTCTTGATGAAAAAATGGCACGGTTTTAAAACCTTAAGGTAATCCAATATAATTATGCTAAATTAGTTTGATTATGCAAGCTTAATTAATAACTTAAAAAATAATGTCTAAGTGATAATTTACTGTAATCAGTTCTATTTTCTTTTTTCTATAAACTAAATTTTGCTAAACAATAAAGTAACAAGATCATATATTATCTTTTTAAATTCTTATAATGATTTTTTTTATATCTTAATTTATGTAAGCGATAGAGACCCTGCAAAGGCATTGGACAACCTCTCTCTGAAGCGATTTCCAACGTCGTTTTGGCAAGTTCCAAAAATATTTTCATCGGGTAGATCTAGATTTTTTTTATACCTAAAAAGAAAGGTTTGAGAGCTTCTCTCCATATTTTTTGCATAGATTTTTTGAATATCTAACATTCTGTTTGTTTGGACAGAAAATATTTTTTGTATTTTCTAGTGTTTGGTATAATGAAAAACGAAAGTCAACGGAAAACATTTTTCGTAGTTCATGGAAAACAAGTCTATTTGAACAGAAAACATTTTCCATTTTTAAGAGGTGAAAAACGTTTTTTGAACAAAAATTTTACCACCAACACACCCCTCCCACCTCCACTACTACATCATCACTACCACGGCCACCGCCACCATCATCGTCGTCACCATTGTTGTTGCCCCACCACCACCACCAAACATAGAAAAATATTTTCTCCAAAAAATATTTTCAGAAAAATTTTTTCGTTCAAACAAACAAAGCATAAGGTAAGGCACTGTCTCTCATATTTTCCCTACTCATTAACCAATCATATCAGTTATACATAAGTGATCTTGTAAATCATTTTTTAATTTCAAAAATATTTAAAATAATCTAAATAAATATACTTTTTAATTTTTTTATAAAAAAATATATAAAAAAATAGGCAAATAATATAATGTGAAAAAATAAAAAAATACACGTCAGTAGTGCAACCCAAACCCTCTAAAATCTAAAATCGGAGTGTAACAGAGCGTGAAGCGTGGTGTTACTGAAAATCGGAGTGTTCATGGGTCGATGAGCAATGGGATCGGCGGGTTTCGGATCAAAATTCCCGGTCGATCGAGTGTTACAGTGATTCGTGGGACGAAAAAAAATCTTATCGTAACCCTAACCCTAATTTTGTGTCTACTAGGGTTGTGAGAGATGGGTATTGAGAGAGGTTAGGGTTGGGGAAGAGAGGCGGTGGTGGTAGTGGTGATGGGGTGGGGATGAAGAGAGGGGGACCCGGTGGCGGAGGTGGTGGTGACGATTAAGGGATTGGGAGATGGATTTATGAGGTTGGAGAGGATGAAGATGGACATGGCGAGGGAAGTCGAGGCGATGCAAAGGGACATGGAGATGAAGTGGACCGAGATGCTTCTCGAATCACAGGAGCGGATTGTGGAGTTCTTTGCGAAGGCTTTATCGGAGAAGAGAAACAAGAAGGCTAAGAGAATGCCAACGCCAAAAGCTTAGATTTTGGGCTGCCAATGGAATTGCAGAGTTCATAGTTGGGAGATTCAGAGAAAAATGCTTTTTCAGGTGTTGTGGAGCTCTCTGAAGCTGGCAAACTTGGGTTCGCATAGCTCTTATATGTAAGTTGTCTTTTTTGTTACTTCGTCTCAATTGATTTTTAGAGTAATTGAACAATTGGAACTGAATAGTTGTAGCTTGTTTTAGATGAATGTAGGTTCATTTCAAACTTGACAATCAATGTGTTCTTTTATTGTTTTTGATTCTTTGTATGGGAGTTATGCTTTTTATCCAATTGCATTAGTTTGCAATGACTACTTGATTGGAAAACAGAAAACTTGCAATTTGGTTTTGATGGCTGGAAATTGATTTGATGTCTATTGTTTTGGTACGTAGTTTGCTAGTATAATTGGAGTTGGGAGATAGAGATTGGGATACAGTATAGGAATTGAAATTGAAGATGTGATACTAAAGGTTAGTTCCGTGGTAGAGGAATGCTTACTAAGAAAGATGTTTCGATGGTTGTTGGCCATTTCAAAAGCATTTGAAGTCGATTATTATATCTAAATGCAACAAAATGCTGGGTGCTTGTTTTTTAAATTCTAGAAAAATATCTCATGTTGTAAATAAATTACATTTTCTTTTAAAAGAATTTCAAGAGGTTTTGCCCAAGTATTTTCTTGGGGTGACAAAATGGCTTCCCCAAATATTTAGCCGGTGTTTGGATCATGGGTTTTGATAGAGATTTGGAAAGGAAAAGGTAAAAAGTGTGGACAATGTGAGTGAAATATAATCAAATAGAGCCAGGCCACTATGTCAAAAGGCCATCATATTTCCTTGATAGATAATAGAGATGAGCTGCCATCTATTTATGATTGAGATGATACTTTTGGGAACATGGTTTTGGTGTTGTGGTTATCACATCCCAACTGTTGTTGTGAAGATGAGTGTCTTCCTTTTCCATGAGCTTGCTGCTGCTGCTGCTATCAAAATGGATTGGTCACAGTTGTGTTTGACTCTTTCCAGCTGATCTATGCTTTTTATTTTTTATTTTTTTTTATTTTTTAATTTATAAATATGTTTGTGACTGTAATGATTGTATTGTGTTGGCAGTCAGTTGATTGTTCTTTACCAAATGAACAATGTTATGGAGGAATCTACATCTCGTGGCACTTTCTTGATTTTTTTTTGTTTTTTTTTGAAAATTCTGGAAATCAATAAAAGCTTTGTGGATATCATAGAATTCTTGCTGTGCTGCCGGAAAATGTTGGGATATCATAGAATTTTTGTTTTGACCTGGCCCTAGCCGGCCGGGCCTGCCCTCCTGCCTTAGATCATTTCTTCCATTCTGGATGCAAGCCGCTCGGGGGCATAAACTAACAAAGTCGCCATTTAGGATTTAGGGTTTTTTTATACTAAATTTGAAAAAAAATTGTGATGATCAGGAAAAAAAAAAAAAAATACACTAACCATCTTTAAGGTTCAGGCAAAAATTATAATGTGCCTATAAATTTGGTATAATGACGTTGATCTCTTTTTTCCTAATGTTAAAGCAATAGGGATTAATGCAAAAAAATGTGCAGACATAAGCATAAACCAGAAAAAATATATATTTCAGTGTAAATATAATGTCAACATCATTTTTTTTTTTCATATATAGGACTAACGAATTCTTGATGAAAAAATGGCACGGTTTTAAAACCTTAAGGTAATCCAATATAATTATGCTAAATTAGTTTGATTATGCAAGCTTAATTAATAACTTAAAAAATAATGTCTAAGTGATAATTTACTGTAATCAGTTCTATTTTCTTTTTTCTATAAACTAAATTTTGCTAAACAAAAAAGTAACAAGATCATATATTATCTTTTTAAATTCTTATAATGATTTTTTTTATATCTTAATTTATGTAAGCGATAGAGACCCTGCAAAGGCATTGGACAACCTCTCTCTGAAGCGATTTCCAACGTCTTTTTGGCAAGTTCCAAAAATATCTTCATCGGGTAGATCTAGATTTTTTTTATACCTAAAAAGAAAGGTTTGAGAGCTTCTCTCCCTATTTTTTGCATAGATTTTTTGAATATCTAACATTCTGTTTGTTTGGACAGAAAATATTTTTTGTATTTTCTAGTGTTTGGTATAATGAAAAACGAAAGTCAACGGAAAACATTTTTCGTAGTTCATGGAAAACAAGTCTATTTGAACAGAAAACATTTTCCATTTTTAAGAGGTGAAAAACGTTTTTTGAACAAAAATTTTACCACCAACACACCCCTCCCACCTCCACTACTACATCATCACTACCACGGCCACCGCTACCATCATCGTCGTCACCATTGTTGTTGCCCCACCACCGCCAAACATAGAAAAATGTTTTCTCCAAAAAATATTTTCAGAAAATTTTTTTCGTTCAAACAAACAAAGCATAAGGTAAGACACTGTCTCTCATATTTTCCCTACTTATTAACCAATCATATCAGTTATACATCAGTGATCTTGTAAATCATTTTTTAATTTCAAAAATATTTAAAATAATCTAAATAAATATACTTTTTAATTTTTTTATAAAAAAATATATAAAAAAATAGGCAAATAATATAATGTGAAAAAATAAAAAAATACACGTCAGTAGTGCAACCCAAACCCTCTAAAATCTAAAATCGGAGTGTAACAGAGCGTGAAGCGTGGTGTTACTGAAAATCGGAGTGTTCATGGGTCGATGAGCAATGGGATGGGCGGGTTTCGGATCAAAATTCCCGGTCGATCGAGTGTTACAGTGATTCGTGGGACGAAAAAAAATCTTATCGTAACCCTAACCCTAATTTTGTGTCTACTAGGGTTGTGAGAGATGGGTATTGAGAGAGGTTAGGGTTGGGGAAGAGAGGCGGTGGTGGTAGTGGTGATGGGGTGGGGATGAAGAGAGGGGGACCCGGTGGCGGAGGTGGTGGTGACGATTAAGGGATTGGGAGATGGATTTATGAGGTTGGAGAGGATGAAGATGGACATGGCGAGGGAAGTCGAGGCGATGCAAAGGGACATGGAGATGAAGTGGACCGAGATGCTTCTCGAATCACAGGAGCGGATTGTGGAGTTCTTTGGGAAGGCTCTATCGGAGAAGAGAAACAAGAAGGCTAAGAGAATGCCAACGCCAAAAGCTTAGATTTTGGGCTGACATGGGAATTGCAGAGTTCATAGTTGGGAGATTCAGAGAAAAATGCTTTTTCAGGTGTTGTGGAGCTCTCTGAAGCTGGCAAACTTGGGTTCGCATAGCTCTTATATGTAAGTTGTCTTTTTTCTAACTTTGTCTCAATTGATTTTTAGAGTAATTGAACAATTGGAACTGAATAGTTGTAGCTTGTTTTAGATGAATGTAGGTTCATTTCAAACTTGACAATCAAAGTGTTCTTTTATTGTTTTTGATTCTTTGTATGAGAGTTATGCTTTTTATCCAATTGCATTAGTTTGCTTGAGATGAGCTGCCATCTATTTATGATTGAGATGATACTTTAGTAAATAGTATATTACCTATAACAGTTTTTGCAGTACTTGTGTGATTATATATATATCATTGCCTGGTGGTGGTAATTAGAATTTAGAAGTATGGAATCATTACTTTTTCTTTTATAGATTGTATTCCAAATTCCAATTAAACTTAGATAAGTTTTGCTGGTTGCTCTAACCTTTGAGATTTTTGTTTTTGCTTAGTGTGTTTGTATTATTGGGTGAAATTCTAGAAGAGGGTTGAAAAGGTTTTATTTTGGGTCTCTAGGGTTTGTTGTGCATGGTAGAAGGGCAAGTATGTAAATATTTCATTTGATGTTGTAATTTAGCAGACTTGCAGTTGATAATTTCCTCATCTTTGTCAATCATATCCTTCATTAAATGATGTTTGGGAGATATGCTTCATTTAAATTGTGAAAAAATGTTGTCCATTCTTACTGAATATTTCAGTTCATCTGAGAGTGAAGCTTTAGTTGCAGAAGTTTGTTTTGAAGCTTCCTTTATCTTTTGTGGTTATGATCTCAAGACTGAGATGTCAATTCATTTTAGTTTGTCAAGTTGGCTTGTTGAATTTCCATGTTTAGTTTAGTCCATTTGTGTTAGCATAGAACAAGTCAAAGTTTGGAATTGGTTGTGCAAGTAAAAGGTTGTGAATTTCTTTAGGAATTGCATACATAGGGACACTTTAGTGTTTCCCCGTATACTCTTATTCAGGCACAAGAGTGATGTATTTTTATGTAATCTGCTGGTATATCACTTTTGTTTTTCATTTGTCTTCAATAATTACTTCAAAGGAAATGTGAGATTGTAGCACACCCCAAATCCAGACATGACTGGCCGTGGCCCACAGAGACTTAACCCAAGGCACACGTAAGCCTAAACATGAACCTAAAATCACAAAGAATAAATGTGACAATAGCTCAGAAATAAATAAATCAAAAGCCAATCCAGTGATATGTCACAAGTATAAATGGTAAAACCAACTATAATCAACTTTCAAAAATATATACTAAATGGAACACAAACCGCCCACAAAATAAAATAATTCTAAATAAAACACAACCACAATGTATACACAAAATCAACATAACAAGCTAAAACAAAATAAAGAATGTCCTAGAGATCCATGCAATTGAATCCCTGCTACGCTATGAGTCCACTCTAAGTTCTTCTAATACCTCGAAATGATAAACAACTAAGTTTATAATTCTCTAGCAAGTATGTTGCAAGTTCAAGCCCAGCTTGATTCCTAGAAAACCCAACTAAGTTTATGTCTCAAGGCATTGATGATGCAAACCGTGGTGGTGTTTTGATTCCAGAGGGAAGTTGGGGTCAATTGTGGAGTTTAAATCCTGCTGTAGAATAGAGGCAAATGATTCATATCTGTAATATCTGGGTTTCTTTGTGAAACTCTTTTATACATTTCATTATCAACAATGCTCATTGCATAGCTGACTATCTGCCAACAATTGTCAATCAAGCTAATTAACAACAATAAATTGAAAAAAAGATAAAATTAACCTAAATAAGTAACTAAGGCATTATGCTAAGAGCTTGGACACAACGATATGAAAATTTTATATTGTTTCTCTTTTATCATTGATTTCAAATTACTTTTTCAAATTTGTAATGCGTGTGTTTCCAAAGTGTCTTTAAAGCATATCTAATGTGTAGAAATTTTTTAAAAACACTACAACAAAACTGAGTTTTTACCACATCAACAGCATACAATAAATGCAAGTCGTAATAAATTTTTTGATGATATGCGTAGAGCATGCTGTTAATACATCAAATATATACGGCACACAACTACTAACCGTTGAAAATATTTCACTTTATACGACACAATTGCTCTCGTGAAAGGTATGACCTAAAAAAAAGTAGGCGGAAAATAAAAACTCTAATGCCAAACACTAGCAAAAATATTAAGTTAAAAACAATCAAATATATCAAAAGAGCCCTAACTCTTTGTCTCCACACTCTAAGTTTCTGATAACTAAATCACCCCTCTTCTGTTCTCTTCCCTTCTCTTCTCTTGGGGTTTGGATCCTATGACCTTTGTCTTTACTCAAGGGAGCATTTTTGTTTAGGGTTTACAACATCTGTTCTCTCAACTCTCTCAACTGCTTTGTCAATGTCAATCGACGATCTCAAGTTTCGTCTGTGAACAACACTTGCTTCTATCGTTGGTGTCATCTGCAACAAACAAAATACCTGGTATGTTCTTCTTCTTTGTCTAATCCTATCTTCAATGCTGTATTTTGTTTGGTCTTTTGCCATAGATTCATGCTCTTGTTTTATTCATGGTGCGTTCCCTTCAAAATCTGCCTACTATGTGTTTGACAATATGTCTACACAAGATATTCACATGTCTTTGCCTCCATAAATTGTCCACCAAGTGCTTGTGAATGTCTAAACCAAAAATTCAATTGTGTTACCATATCTCTTCTCTCAACATAGATACAAATACAAAACCATAAAAAATAAATAAATAAATTCAGTCCTTGGGTATTTTATAGTAGGTAAAACCATACTGTCATGTTAAAAAAAAAAAAAATGCTTTTGTTATGATGTTCATACACTTGCAAGATGTTCAAGTATCTTCAGAACAACAAAAAACACACAAAAATAAAGGCTCCAATTTATTTTATTCAAAGTTTAAGAAGAAAGTTACTATTGTGATTGGGCCTTCAAATCCACCAGGAATTCGAAACAGATTCTTAGACATTCAAAAGCTTCCATTAATATTATTGACTTATGATCCACTTGACAGGAAATAAACCAAACAAAGAAACAAGATCCAAAATATGATGAATTTTCTGACACTTTTGAACCAGAATTTCAATTGTTTGGCCATGTCTCATTCCATAAGTGTAGATACAAATACAAAAAGATTAAAAAAACATAATAAATCAGTGACCATTGTTTGGCTGGCCATGTCTCATTCCATGAGCATAGATACAAATACAAAAAGATTAAAAAAACATAATAAAGCAGTGACCATTGTTTGGCCATATGCTTGGTTCCACTTTTTTGAGTTAATTTCAGAATTTGTTTTTGACAAGTGTTTTTGGACAAGTGACCATTGTTTGATTGTTGGAGTTAAATTCAATTGCCGATTCAAATGTTAATTAAGAATGTTATTTTTTTTCTCTTGTTAAGAAAATAAAATAAGTTAGAATTCAAGTTGATAAAAATTGTGGGTTTAATTATTTAAAATGAATGCGTGGTTGTTTAGCTTGAACAATAGTGTGGGAGTTTTCATTGTCTTTTACATTTAGGAATGTACATAGCAATGAGTGGATAGACTGCAATAGAATGAATTGACAATAGCCATTTTTCTCCACCTTCTTAAAGGCAAAAAGCAATTCCTTGAGTAGCATTCAATCATTATCATGTGGTCTTTTTGAGTTATCCATTTGAATGGGATCTCAGTCATTTCCAAAATTGAGATTATATAGCCAATGCATCAATCATTCATAGTTTAGTCTTGATTTTCATAGCTTTTGAGTTGTCTTCCAGAGGAATAGCCATGTAGTTGCAATTTTCATGCCGCAATTCATCATGTACAAAATTTTGGGACCTTTTGGGATGCTACCTTCCAACTTGATGAAGGGATTTTGAATTGTATCTTCGCTAGTAGTGATTGAAGATGCAAAGCTATGAAGAGAGGCTACCTATGGATAAAGTGGAGTAAGTATGGCAATATGAACCGTTTATTTCCTTTTGCTCATTGAGATGTGAAGTAATTCAATTTAGAAAAATTGACTAGAGTAGGTTTGCAGCACCATTGGTGGTGTAGAATCACTCTTGAACCCACTCTTAAAGTAAGTCATGTTGGACCTCTCACCATGTATATTTGTTAATTTTGTAACTTTTAGTAATTCTTCTAGTTGAATCCTTAGATTTTATCTCGTCTGATGTACCAGACATTGCCATAATTGGTTATGCTAGCTATGATTCATCTCTTTTGCATCTTAAAATTATTTTGATACATAATGATTATGGAAAATTGACTGTGTTATTGGCAATATTTTAGGATGCTACTCACTAGATACTGGTAGCATCAATTTATTTTATTTTATTTTATTCTTTATGAATTGGATATAAGATATTTAGTAGCCCAAGGCACCTTAATTATATTGTAAGCATCTTATTCTTAGCTAACAACAGCGCGACCCCCACGCACATGGCGTGTCTGGTTCTAACTAGTATATATACTAGTGTATGCCCGTGCCTGTAAATAATATTGAGATCGAAATATATTTGTAATTTATATACGTATCATGTTAAAACATGTTGAGTCTGTAACATTTTTTCTTCTTAAAGAACTTTTAATAATTTTGCTTGTACCATACCCTCTACAAAATTCAATTAAAAATAACAACTCTCCCTAGTCTTAATGCAAATTAAGGAAATAAACATATAAAATTTATAATGTTCATTAAAATTAAAATGGTAAACTAATGTTTTGCAATTATAATAAAATAAAATTAACCAAACAATGCACACCGGCTAATATTCTACAATTCTAAAAAATTAAAATTGGATACCAAACAATGCACGTCAGTGCTCTGCAATTCTAAAATAATTTAATTAAAACAAAACAACAAACAATGCACACCAATCAATCATCTATAATTTAAGACCAAACAACAAACAATGCACACCAGTGCTTTCCAAATGTGAACGTAAGTTCAAATAGTCTTGTGGGGTGTATTCATTCTGAAGCCCAACCTCCACTAAAGCCTTGTAAATGGTCTCATACATCATTTGCATTGTTTTGTTCTGTATAATAAATGAGAGATAATTTCAAAATCAAAAATTGATCCTTCTGAAGTATATACACTGGAAATAAAATTAATTCAATGAAAAAAAAAGCTACAAAGTTATCCATCTCTGAAGTTGCCTTTAAAATGCAGAAGTACAATGCTATGCGTTGAAGTCATAATTGGTTCCTACCTGCCAAAATAAAATCCTTTGTGTAGCAGCACCTGTTAGATTGCCTTCTGGCCACATCGGAAAAACAATATAAGCTGCAAACCTCACGTGCTCTGATTTTCTTAGCAATTTTAAGTGCAATTTCCATGGGAATCAAATTGTTCGCACCTACAGCAAGAAAATATGCTCACAATCAGTATTCAGTAAAGGAATTTCAAGCGTAAAACTTAGGAAAACATTTATTTATTGTCATATCAAAGGCCACTTCACTCTCAACTAAAACACGATGTAGCAAATCAAAAGAACTACCTAATCCTATTAAACCGTCTACCGTAAGTAAAGACAGAAAAAATCCTCAACCAGTCTCCTTGTTTGCTACAACCAAGCAAGTTTCACTACCATCACATTGAAAGCTTATGCTGTTAGAGAAAGGAGTAACTTCATCAAGATGTATGGGTAACTTCATTATTTGTATCATTAACACCCACATGTGACCATGCTCTCATTCATTAACGGATAGAACACCAGTTATTCCAAAAGCTTAAATTGTCAATAGATGAGCCCAATAATGTATGTTATGTTAACACTCAATAAATAGTGTTGAAAAAAAAGAAGCATAGTAACATATCCGCTTCCCAATCAGCCTTTTTTCTTTCATTCTTAGCTAAAACAATAGAGCCCCAATGCAAGGGCAATTGAACCCACAATTATTAAAAAAATATGAAGTTATCACCCCAATTAATTATTGAATAGGTCCTTAGAAAATCAATATTCTGCAAGTCATTATTGAACCTCACCTCTGAAATTCAGTAGACATTCCACCATAATCTCCTCCATATACGCCTTGATAAATGAGAGCTGGCTCCGCAAAAATTGGCTCATAGTTTAGCATCCAAAATAATATGCTATAGTCTAGTACTTGCAGGGAAGCAATCGATGAAGCTATGTTGCCATATTAGCCTTCAGTACATCATAATGTGTTCTAAACAGAAACATGTATTGAAACTATAAAAAGCTGGCCTTTTTAAATTAAGCAGTGAATCTAATCAATTCAAATCGAATAGTCTATGTAAATAAAACCCAGTAGCCTAATCGACTATACAGTGCCCATAATCACTTCAACTAATTGTCTATATGCCTAAGCACTTCATTCGTGACTCCATTGTTTTACTAATCCTTGGTGAATGTAGCTCAAGAAAACAAATAATTTAAAACACCTCTAATAGGTCAGATTTGTAGATTGCTGCCAATTTGTTTTCTTTAGTTTTTTCTTGATTTGGATTAAAATTTAGCAGAGTGATGCTACATTACTGAGAGATTTAACTCACATGTGAGTTGCAAAATTCCTTTCTAATCCCCCTGCTTTTTCTTTTCTTTTGCTAGGCTAAGAAAATGCAAATTCAGGGAGGCCAAAGCTAACCGTAAATATCATATCTCTGGCAATGTTAAACATAGGGATGAGATTAAAATCCAATTTGAACCATAAACTTCCTCAACCAGTGATTTAGTAGAAACACCAAATTCAACACTTAAACTGAACATGTTTCACTGTTTAGTGAATCCTACCAAACACAACTTTCCTTTCCTAAAATGCAGCAACAAAATTCACAAATTCTGAACCACAAAGCAACACCCAAAATATTTAAAAGCAAAAAATATCAAAACTTTCTTCTGGGTATTGTAGTAACCAATTGTTAAAACAAAACCCTCTGCTGGGTTGCTGAGATTTCAATGTAACATTAAACTGTACTATTTCTGTGATTGTTCATATGCATATATATGCGTGAATCCAACGAAACATAACTTTCCTAGTATGCAGCAATAAAATTCACAAATTCTGAACTACAATTGTTTGCGTCTGTGAGTGAGTGAATCAATTGGGGATATTATTGAATTGGATTACCATTAGGATCTGGTTCAGGTGAGCTGATCAAAGGGGCGTGAAGAGAAGGAGGGTAATATCGATCAGAAGAAGCAGTAGCAAATCGAATTTCGTCGACACTGACTTCAATTCCAGCCAAGGAAGCTGTTGGAATTATAGAACCAGCCCTTTCCACGTACTGATACGAACTCAATCTTTCGAAGCTCTGTTTTTCTTCTACTACATCGCTCTTCTCTGTCAATTAGAACCCAAATTTACAAATCAAAACATTGGGGAAAACCAAAATTGAAAGCCCATGAAACAGGAATTTTACCTGAGAGCAATGCCTCCTCCATTGTAGTTTCTTGTTCCATATTTCTTCGGAGAGAGAGAGATTGAGATTCAATTATGCAATGAAATCGTCATATAGGTGTGTATATATACTTAGTGGAGTCTGTAAGCCACTTCTGCAAACCAAATTTCATGCCAAAAGTGACTTCAACTATCCAGTTTTGAGATAATCATTAACCATGCTCAAGTCCACCAGGTATTCTTAAATTGCATCAATTTTTTCACACCATAATATCTAATATTGCATAACATAAACAAAAATGCCAGATAAATTTTTTTTAAATTTTGGTTGGGTAGTCATCGGTCTATAGAAGATTCTATCATTTGTGCTTTCAAAAAACAAAATATAAACATCATGATTTTTACATGTGAGGGAATAGTTCCTTACCTATGTCTTTATGCGAGCTCCAATTGTATGAAGACCCTATGATATATTGATTTTCAATATAGATGAAATGCTGAGCAGCACGAATAGCCTTTACATATGCACGGCTACTAATAGAATTTATTTATTTATTTTTTTAAAATTATAGAAAAAAAAAAGAAGCAAAAAATCATATGCATAAGGTAATCATTCCCTTTGGAATTATACCACCGGGATTTTTATTAACCCAAGAAAGACAAATTTAGTGATGTACTAAATTTGTTGTTAAAGTGGTAGATAACATCAAATTTTATTGCTAAGAATATAATTGAAACTACAAATATCTTCTGTTTATTCTCCACTGCAAAAGTTTCTCTCTTTCTCCGATTCAAATCTTAGGAAAGTAAATGCAACGTATCAGCCTATACCCATTTTTTACATAATAGGGATATGAAAACAGAACAGTTAATTTCATGAAACAGAGTACCCATGAATGGCACCTTAAACTTCACAAAAACATCAAAACAAACAAAACCCAGTAGAAATTATAACCCGATAGATATATATGAAATGAGAGGAGGTGAAATATGGGGTTTCATGAAACTGAGAAGAATACAATTTATACACTGAACTATACATGAACTTGCTAAATGACACAGAATATACTGTCAATAAATTCAATATAACTGCATCCATTAACAACTAATGAAAGTTAAGTAAACATAAAGGATAACCTGATAATCAAGAACGGGAAAACATACATCAAAACAGTTTAATTTTGACTAGTTAAATCCTATTTTTCCCATAGAATTTCCTCTTCAATCATATTAGCAATATGTTGAGAGAGTTGATTCAAGTGTTAATAAGACCTAAAGGATATTTCATGGGAAAGTAAGACTTATTGGAAATTTTCCCTTTAATTTGACATTCTTTGGATTCAAATGCATCATACAACCTAAACAAATCATTTCTCCAATTACTTTGAACATGTCTACATACTTAAGATCTGGTAAGTATTTATTGAGTAACGTTGGATACTCCTAAATATACTCCCAATGAGGTGTACTATTATATGCTATTTTTGATTAGTTTGGGAATCAACCAAGACCCAACCCCCGCTATGTAGTAAATTTAGAGAAAATATTTTAGGGTCTTAAACATTTTACTAAGAACATGTCCAACCCTTTATCAATTTTATGCACTGGACTATACATGTATATATATCAAGTGAAATTCATTTCAGACCCAAAACTTTTTAAAAATGAAAATATCCAGATTCAAAATCTATTTCAAAAATGAAAACTCATTTCTCATTTCAGAATCAACCCAACCAAACACCCAGAAAAATATTCAGATTCAAGCAAAAAAATATTCAGATTCAACCAACCAAACATCCAGATTCAAAAAAAATATCCATATTCAACTTTACAAACCCACAAAAATATTCAGATTCAAGCAAAAAAAATCATGAATTGCAACTTTACAACTAAACCCACAAAAACATCATGAATTGCAAAAGTTGGAAGTTCTAGTTTACCTTGCTAGGGGAGAGAGACAAAAGAGGAAGGTGAGAGAAGAGGAGGTGGTCGGTGGTGTCGTCGAGAAAGGATGACACACAGAGGAGAGGTGGTCGGTGGTCGTTGGTCGTCGGCGTCGCGATGGTCGGTGGTCGTCACACGGGATGGGCTTCGATGCAGGTAGAGAGAGAGAGAGAGAGAGAGAGAGAGAGAGAGTTCAAAAATTGAAATCAGAGTGAGAGGAGATGAGTACCTGTGACGGAGAGGAGAGAGAGGAGAGAGATAGATTTTCTTCAATTTACATTTTGGACCATTAGATAAAAAAACAACGCCCAATTAGTACACATTAATGTGTGTTTGGGAGGGAAAAGATTGAGACACACCTAACCTTTAGCATAATGCACAAAGTGGTGGCCCCAAGACTTGAAACCATAACCTTAAGGTTATTAGGCCAAGTCTTAACCATTGAACCAATGGTCACCCCTGTTAGACCATTAGATCTTGATGGTAATTGATCTCAACTGTTGATGCTCAAAGAGCATTTGGGCGGGAAATGGAAACATCTCAACCATTGAAGTTTAGATGAGACAATTTAAACCATTGGATCAAAATGTATCTCTAAGATAAATTACACATTTTCAAAATGTATCTCTCTAAGATAAATTACACATTTTTGAATTTAACAAACCGCTGATTTGATCTCCTCGTCTTCCCTGAAAAGGTTTGATAAATCAACTTAACTTTATATGATCCAATTCAAATGAAAGTTCAGCTCAGGATCATTTATGGAAATTATAGAATTTGCATTTGGTTGTAATTTGATCGATTATTAAAGGGTGACATTACAAACAAACATGTGCTAGCTTGGTAAGGCATGGTTGCTAAGAAAAGGGCATTTTATCTAACATTCTTCAATCTAAGATATGTCTCAATGCATTAGTCATGCGTGCGCGGGTTAAAGTACCTGTGCAGCATCCTTATGTGGGCCCCAACATTCCACGCGGTTGTATTTCTTCAAACTGGAATGGAAATAAACTTGAACAAATGCATCCAATAATTCTTGATGCTCAGTGAAAAGCAGAGAATCTCCATGCATCACAGCCTTAAGAACCTACCATGCCATGACAGAGAAGAGTTTAGCTATAAATCATCCATCCCAACTCAATAATCTATTCAGTTAAAAATTAAAATCCTCAATAAGGTCTAAAACTCAGCATTCCAACTCATTGAATTGCTGATAAAAGGAAATTTTGCACAATAACCACACCATCGATAAGAGCTAGTTATGCAAAACCTGTCAAATTTCTATCATTTGTTTCTTTGGATGTGTCAAGTGCTTTCTACATAGATGAGGTATCGGTGTTGCCTAGTTGAACTTACCAATGGCAACTCCTTTGAGAATATGTGGTATCTAAACTTTGCAGCGAAGTCTAGTAAGAGATTAGGGCCGCTCACATAACAATGCACGTCTAAATACATATCCCCTTTCACTTCCTTCCACTCAGCAACGACATCATCTCTGCTGTACCATCCTTTCAACTGCCACAGAACACACACAGGTAATGCAAACATGCAATATCACAAAAACATCAACCCAACCAAACACCTAGAAAAATATTCAGATTCAAGCAAAAAAATATTCAGATTCAACCAACCAAACATCCATATTCAACAAAAATATCCAGATTCAACTTTACAAACCCACAAAAATATTCAGATTCAAGCAAAAAAATATCATGAATTGCAACTTTACAACCAAACCCACAAAAACAGCATGAATTGCAAAAGTTGGAAGTTCTAGTTTACCTTGCAAGGGGAGAGAGACGAAAGAGGAAGGTGAGAGGAGAGGTGGTGGTGTCGTCGAGAAAGGATGACACACAGAGGAGAGGTGGTCGGTGGTCGTTGGTCGTCGGCGTCGCGATGGTCAGTGGTCGTCACACGGGATGGGCTTCGATGTAGGTAGAGAGAGAGAGAGAGAGAGAGAGAGAGAGAGAGAGAGAGAGAGAGAGTTCAAAAATTGAAATCAGAGTGAGAGGAGATGAGTGCCTGTGACGGAGAGAGGAGAGAGATTTTCTTCAATTTACATTTTGGACCATTAGATCTTGATGGTAATTGATCTCAACCGTTGATGCTCAAAGAGCATTTGGGCGGGAAATAGAAACATCTCAACCATTGAAGTTTAGATGAAACAATTTAAACCATTGGATCAAAATATATCTCTAAGATAAATTACACATTTTCAAAAACCCTTCTCCCTTATTATATAGATATTATATATAACCCGTGCCTGATGGCACTGCCAATAATTTTTTGGTATCACGTGCTACGAAACTCAATGGTAATAAATCAATTCAAAATGGTAATATCACTCTGATTTCAAACTTCACATATAAAAAACTAAAATTGTTTCTACACATTAAATTAGCAAAAGCATTTATAAATTTCAAATAGCAAATTTCAAAATTAAAGTCCAAAAAATGAATTATATATTTGAATGTAGCATAAGCAAAGAATCTACAAATATTTGCTAAACTTAAAGTCCAAATAGCAAATTTTAGATTTTTATCTACGTCAAAATGACACATCTATACACTATAGCAAGTTAGAATGGGATAACCTTCAATAAAAGAATGTTATTGAATTAGTATCATAACTGGTAACCCTTTCGCTTTATCAGGTTTCAATGCCTTCAAATAAAGGTCAATGAACATTTTGATACAAAAGAATCATCCTAGCTAACCCAAAAAAAAAATTTAAAAAAAAATAACATGAGAGAGCCAACCAACGACAGATCTGTAGAAGCAACGTAACCCAATGTTTCTAATATGGATCAATGACCTACAACAAAATCACTCACTTAAATTCAATTCAAAAAACAAAATAGCTATGAAAAATCACATCAAAATGCATATGAGAAATCGAAAGAAATTGTAATGAAGAATAATTGCATCAAAAGAAACTGTAACATGAAAAACACATCAAAATAAATATGAGAAATAGGAACATCAATAGCTATGAATTAAGAAAAATTGAACATAACTATTATGGTCAATTGAATTATGTCATTCAATGGCGAAGTGAGAATAGACATATGTATGCATTACTAGAGTAAATAAATGAATAGAAAAGCAAATAATAGTATAGATAGACCAATTGAGAATGTTGATAAATCATACAAACCTCCAAATAGAATTAAACTCATATTTTGTAAGGGGAGCGAATAATTTTCTTTATTAAGACTAAGAAAGTCTTGTTATAAGGAAGAATAATTTTTGAAGGCTGTAAAACCAAACAAAATTAAATTTTAAAACAATTAAAGCTTACCTTGTGTGAAGTATCCATTTTTGGCTGATCATGCTCCTTTGAGTTTCCATCCCTGTGATAATGCATAACTCATTTTCTAGTTGAAGCATTATGTATAACAATTAGTAGGCAACAAAAAAAGAATCAAACTGAAAATTAAACCCAAGGTTCATTAAATAAAATTAATTGTACTATTTTTTTAAACAAAGATTACAACCAAATACATATAAAAGATACTTACCATAACTGAAAAATGAAAAAGAGAATGAAACATAATTAAACATAATTAAGTAGAGAAACGGAACAGTTAAAAAGAGAATGAGAGAAACATAATTAATACTCCAAATGATATAAACAGAATAGTTACATAGGGGAACTAAATTAAAAAAAATAAAGATAAGTTTCCGAAAATCAGTGCATGAAAATTGATTTTAGAAACCCATTCAGAAACCCATTTTAATAATTGTGCTGGTTCACTTTTCATTTTAATATTTTTGGAATCAAAACCATTCAGAAACACATTTAAATCTAACCCATTTTAAAAAATCATTACATGAAGATGGGTTTTTAAAATCTAAATCATTTCAAAAAATCATTACATGAAATTCACGGCTTTTCCTCATCTCATACCCAACACCACCTTTGCCTCAAACCAATCAATTGACCTGCCTACTAAAAAACAAGAAAAAGAAAAAGGGATTAGTTGGTTTGTATGCTTTATAAGTAATTGATAACATGTTGTATACTCCAAATCAATCACCAAGAATTTGCCCACAACATTCAAGAGGGCGCTTCATCAACATGACTAACTAATAAGGTACCATTATGCATAATCATCCAATTAAAAGTATAAAGTAGGTTTAAACTACTTCAAGCATAAAGTAAGTTTATGCTATCACTCATTACTCCAAGATGACTAACTAATAACAGCCAAATATTTGAAGAAAAAAAAGAAACAGCCAATAGGATTAAAACTGGCTTTTGCCAATCTCAGCATTGTTCATAGAGTCTTACAAAATAACTGGCAAAGTTGAAAGTATAATTTGTTTTTTTTTTTTCACAACCTACAATCCTCACTCTGAAAGTAAAATAAAAAAATGAGAGGAGAAGAAGAAGAAAGAAAGAAAGAAAGAAAGAAAGAAAGAAAATAAATAAATAAAGGAAAGAATAGGTTCAACTCTTGTACAAACTAAAATATATTGAGTTGAATCACAGGGGTAAAGGGAAGAAGAAAAAAAAAATTGACTTTAACCCATCCAATCAAAATTTAATTTATTATAATCATATTTGTTTGTCACCTCTATTTTAAAATGAATGGCATTTTGTAACATTCTTGTTATGGCAGTTTGTGTGTTCCTGTTATGTTGATGCAGAATCTATAATGTCTATAATGGCCATAAGTTATGGCAGTTTGTGTGTTCCTGTGTGTTCCTGTTAAACTACAAAATGCCATTATAGACAGGGGCCATAAGTTGATGCAGAATCTTCATAAACAGAGGCCATTATAGACATAACAAGAACACACAAAATTAAAAAAAAAAAAAATTGATTACCAGTAGAAGCCATCGAAACCATCACTTGCTGTCAAAACACACTCACACACAGCATCACATAACATCACAGATTCCTGGGCAAAGACACACACACACAACATCTACTATTGTCAAATTTTAGTTCCAAAACTGAATCTAAAGACAGACACACACACACACACACACACACACACACACACACACAGATTCCTGGGCAAAGACACACACACACAACATCTACTATTGTCAAATTTTAGTTCCAAAACTGAATCTAAAGACAGACACACACACACACACACACACACACACACACACACACAGATTCCTGGGCAAAGACACACACACACAACATCTACTATTGTCAAATTTTAGTTCCAAAACTGAATCTAAAGACAGACACACACACACACACACACACACACACACACACACACAGATTTCTGGGCAAAGACACACACACATAACATCACAGATTCAGGTGGACTGCGACCTTTTACCTTATGTATTTCGAACCTTCTTGTCGGCGACGGCGGGGTAGGGCGTTGGCGTTGGCGTCGGCGGGGCGGGACGACGATGCCCTCCTCTTTCTCTCCTCTCACTGAATCGAAGAAGGTATGGGTCTGGGTCTCCGGCGAGGGAGAGGGCTCGGGATGGGGAAGGGGGATGAGGGAGCGGGAGACGAAGGGAGGAACATAGGAATAGAGGGCTCGGGTTTGGGACTCCGGCGAAGGAGAGGAGAGGTGGTCGGCGGTCATCGCAAGAGAAGAGAGAGCAGCGTATGAAAGAGATAGGAGGAAGAGAGAGATGTACCTGTTAAAGAACAGAGAGGGAGAGGGAGGCGGGGAGGCAGACGTGGGTAGGTGGAAAAGCTTAGGAGGAGAAGTGATTGGAGGGGAGATCTGGACCATTGATATAAACTTAGAATTAATCTCAGCCATCGGATCAAAATGTATCTCACATACATTTTTGACATAAATTCAAAAACCATTGTGACTTATTATATAGATATATATATATATCTATATATGTATATTTTAAATTTAAGATACATTATAAATACATTTTTGAGATTTATATAAGACACAAATTGTTTTATGTGGCTTTGAAAATTGTATTTCACCCTTAAAACTTCTAATTTAATAACAAATGACCACTTTTATTATTAAATCATGAAGTTTCTAGTGTTATGTCATCAATTAGTTTGGGCAGTAAATGATTGGAAGCAGATAATGGGCATTTTGCTCTTTTCAGATATGCATTGGTTTCTTAGTATTATAGAACTGAACTTTCATAAAAGTTCTTGGAATTTTGTCTTTAATTGTGAAGTGTAAACCATGTGATTTATCAGCTTCTTCTATTGGGATAATTCTATGTGCTTCTCTAATATTTAAAATGTTGACATTGGTCCTTCTATACATTTGTTGTTTTGGTTTCAATCAAATGTTTTCTTTGGTTGATTTAAGGCATACTGTCTATTTATTTACTCTTTTAGTTTTTCAGTTTCAATCAAATGTTCTTTTTTTGGTTGAATTAATTCGTTCATATTATTTTCAACTATTCATCTTTGCATCACTAGGAAACTTCGATTTATTTAGTGTGATCATTAAAGCAAACTCATTACCTATGCGAGTAGGGATGTAATATATTTTTATTAACTATATAGTATTTCTTAGTTTTTTAGTGCAAGACTATTGTAGCACTTTAGACATGATCATTGATTAAATAAACTAACAGGACTAAGTTCTGACTGTTTCTCTAACCAATAAGTTGTCTAATTTTATGTTGTTAATATTATTGTTTAGTCTTGAGATTTCTTCATGTTATGATTTAATTTTATCAGTTGATTTCAATTTGGGTGAGTTGACTAAAGTTGTTCCCATCATAATCTGTTGCATTTCAGCTTGTCCCCGTTTGTCTTTCTTGTACTCATTCTTGCAGATTGTGAGACTTCCAAGTCAAGCTGCCAGGTTTTCTAAAGTGGGCGTTGAGCTGAGCCTCTTCCTTGCTCCTCAGGCTACCCCTTGAGAGGATGATATTTTGACATGGTCCGTAATAAGACAAAAGGCCCCTCATTAGTGGTTTTGAATTTAACGATAGTTTTTAGATGGTTAACTTAAAGAATTTTTTGGATCGTTTTGGACGGTTTTAAATTAAGGATAGTTTTTGATGTCTGAAAACATAATTTTTGGATGGTTTGGAGTGTATAGATAGTTTTTGGATGTTTAGGGTTTATGGATAGTTTTTTTTATTGGATGTTTGAAATAATATTTAGTAGTTGATTGAGATATATATATATATATATATGTTTGTGAAGTTTGTTTGTAATGTTTTTTTAGATTGTACAGAACATGTGAAATAAAACCTACTGATTTTTTATTTTTATTTTTTAAAATATACATATTTTACGGCATGTAAAAAATGCTGTGAAACTTGAACTATCTACAGCAAGCAAAATAGGCTATTGTATTAAACATTCAGCGACTAGTAATGAACGTTGTAGTTTGTCTCTTGAATTAACGGTGTGCAAAAGTTGTAGAAAAGTCAAGCACGATGCATAAGATATGCTGGTAAAGGATTTTTAGCAGCGTATTGCGGCATGCCATTGAAGTGAATCACTTTTCAAGACTGGTTGTTATACGGCATTGCATTGCGCGTTGTAGAATGCTCACAACGACGTGCATTTCATGTTGTTAGAATCCTTAGAACGACATGCATTTAAATAAGACATGTAAGTGTCCAACAAGTGTTGAGCGGAGCAAGAGATGAAGAGGGACATGTAATGACCCCAAAACATGTGTCATATTTATCAGTAATTAATTATGTGTTTATGCAAATTAATTGAAGAATATCTGTTTGAATTAGAAGAATATCTGTTGAGATGAGAACTTTGGGACTGAAATTGATGACCGTAATGGGTTCAGAAAACGAAATTGAGCACGCCTATGTGATACCGGGAATTTTTAGAACCATTTGGGAAAATAAATTGAGGACTGAATTTTGTCTGAATCGCTAAGCCTTGTTTGGCTCAAAGTTTGGCACAATTGTTTATAAATGACATATAGATAAGTATAAGTGCCTTTGTTGACTCATTGACTCAAAAATAATAAAAGAAAAATCTAGAAAGACAGAGAGAGAGAGAAGAATTCGTGGAGGGGAGAACCAAGGGAAGAGTAAAGAAAGGGGAAATCAAGCTATCTTCTTCATTTAAACAATCAAGGTAAGAATTGCTCTCTAATTTCTTGAAATAAGGTTGATTCATGCATGACCTCATGGTAAATAAGTGGATTGAAGAAGAAATATGTTTAATTTGAGCATGTATGGCATGAATAGATGATTTATGGTTATGTTTGTCACATTTGAGGGAGAACCTCCATGGATATGAAGAAATGAAGCTTTTACATGAATAATTATGATTTTTCACCTCAATTCATGGTTTGATCTTGTATATGATGCATTTGGGTTTGTTTAGAAGCTATAATGTTTAATTCAAGTTGTGTTTCAAGTGTTTTGAGACTTGGATTTCATAAATGTTGAAGTGGTTTTGCAAAAAAGGAAAGATCCAAGCTTTGGAAGATTTCAGAATTTCGGATTTTGCATGGTCCGCTCGAGCGGAGGGATTCCTGCTCGAGCGTGAAAATCAGCCTCCCAGCAGTTTTGGAAAATTGTGCAGTCCGCTCGAGCGGACAAAGTGGCGCTCGAGCGGGAGACTTTTTTTCAGGAAATTTTGAGAAGTTGAATTACATGATTTTCACATGTCATTTGCATCATTTAGCATCTCATAATCATGAAATAGAGTAAAGAAAGGATAGTATGGCATGAACACTTGCTTCTATGATAATGTGTTCTAATGTTAATAATTGCAGGTCAGAAGGCGAAGACCGTGCAATCGGTTTTGGAAACCCACTGTGAGTAACATTTCTGTAAAGATATGTTAGTATGATCTATGTTTAAAAGTGCTACGTTATGCTATGGTTTTGAAATGATAAATGTTTTCTGTGAACGAATGTCCAGTTTGCGAATCTAGTATGGCATCCATAGATAGTCCTAAGTGGACCAGTTTACGAGATCTCGGTATGTGTTTAATCGGTGTCCGGGACCGGTTACTCTAGTCGTTGGACGACAAATGTTATGTTCTATGGAGTATGCCATTATGTATGTTCTGATATGAGATGATTATGTTTATGAATGATTTATTTTATGGATATATGAAGTGTGGAATTCGCTCACTACTCCTTTACTTTAATGTTACTTGCTGAGGTTTAACTCATTGTTTGTATATATGTATTTATAGGTGAGCACTCTGGGAGTCAAGCCTAGGCGGAGTCCGAGCTGAGCCGCCGTTTTGAAGCCTACCTGGTGTTTTGGTGCCTCCGAGATGGGGCTAGGCCTCGAAGGCTGTTAGGAAGCTTGGTTTTGGTTGTACATGTGGCGTGAGCCTATGTTTTGTACATGCATTTTGATTATAGGTGATGTAATGTAGTGGGTAAATTAACATTTTTAGCATATAATGTATGTTAATATAAATGCACAGCTCTTTGGACTATTAGTGTTTTGTTTTCGCTTCCGCAAGCCCCGGTTGTGTATGTTTGTACAGAAAGGCCTGTGGTAATCTAGGATTACTGGCCGGTTACGATGCCAACCTTCTCGGGGCGGGTTTGGGTCGTGACAGGACACGTGCCTCTCCTCAACTTTTAAGAAATTATATTTTTAGCTTAAATTTTGGAAACATTTTATATATGTGTATTTTTATTTTTTTGTGAACATTTAAATATTTTAAGCAAATTTTTTTTTTTATACTTTTTAAACCCACTTAATTTAGATACACTTGAAAAATAAATTATTAGTGAAAAAAAAAATCTTTTAAAAAAACACTAAATACTAAAACATAAAATATATATATATATTTTTTTTCGTATTTATTCAGTATACTTGTATCTATGTTTGCATTAAAAAAAAAAAAAATTACTTAAAGTATTAAAAAAATTTAAAAAAAACAAGAAAACACAAAAAAAAAAAAAAAAAAAAAAAACATTCAAAACCAAACAGAGTATTTCTTGATGACCCAACCAATGTGAGAGTGGAATTGAACTAATCACTCCCTATAATGATCTAATATTAGCCATTGGCAGAGTATTTCTTGATGACCCAACCAATGTGAGAGTGGGATTGAACTAATCACTCCCTATAATGATCTAATATTAGCCCTTGGCAGAGTATATCTTAATGACCCAACCAATGTGAGAGTGGAATTGAACTAACCACTCCCTATAATGATCTAATATTAGCCAGCGGCATCTACAAACTTGGAAGGTAATTTTACTTAAACATTTGAAAGCATGAATAATCATATTGAATTTTTGTTTTCAATTATGATTTGGAGGATTTGATGATAGAAAGAAATAAAAAGAAAAAAAAAAATTGATAAGATTTAAATTTTAAACTATATTTGGTTAAGTTGACAAATGAAAAAAGAAAAAAAGCCAAATGCACTCAAAATACAAAAAGTGAGATTACATTTCCCCCTCACTTTCTTTTCTCTTATACTCTCTATTATAATCAAACAAAAAATTAGATTACATTTTCTTTTCCTTTTCATTTTCCCATCAAATTCTCAAAACAAACACGGCTTAAGATATTATGGATGAGGACAACGTGGATGGAGCATAATGTTACACAACTCACATTTGAAGCCTATTTTACTCGCAATGTCTCGTTCTACAAAAGGCAGGGAATTGATATGTTTGTGACAGTAGGCACAGTTAAAGCTCTCATCTGCCACTGGAACATAGATGAGACAGTGTGAGTGACTGTCAGAGTTATAAGTGCTTCCCCACTTGATATTTTGAACTTCCTTTCTCTCCGTACAAATGCATTTGGCACAAGCAGACTGATCGCAATCAATGCAGTGATAGAACCAAAAGTTGGGGTCTATTTCTTCCTCGCAAAATTCACGGATATACTCATCGGGTCCATCCTTAATGGGTGCATAAATTAGGGTGAAGGGATGATGTTCATCATACCTATGCTTAATTGCATCTGGTAGCAGAGCACATGTGTAGTGTAAGTTGAAATTGCAAATGTCACATCCAAATGCGAACATCCAAACCATTCGAGGACATGCAGCACAACCTGCTCTGACACAGTTATTCTTTAGGAAGAGGGGATGCTCATGAACTTTATGGATGATGGCTTTGGGTAAGGAAGCACACTTAACATCGAGGTTGTAATTGTCATAACGAAAACATTTATTTTTAGGACATGTTACGGCAAATCCATTGCAATAATATCCGCAGCCGTCGCAATAGAACAATCCTCTAGGTTCAGGGGGCTTTTCGAGGGTGAGCTGGTGTTCGTGACACGGCTGCTCCAATTTATTTGGTAACTCGGCACACCATTTGTGGAGAAAGAAATCACATAGACCACAACTGTAAAATGGAGCCGAAATTTTCCGCACACACGCATTGCATATTTTGTCCTTATTCAGCTCATTCAACATAAGTAGTTCGTTCTCATAACACAAATTGTTGTCTCCTTGCACATTGAAAAGGATTAATGGATGATGATGACTAAAATGGTTGAGCTCTGCTTCTCTCTTGTTGTCTCCCATGCTGATTTGCTTCAAAAATAGGTCAATTGCACTAATTGAGTCATCAACCATTGGCAAGTGAATCAAATTGGCCTCGTCAATATTCTCAACCTTGATTGCACTTTCTCTTTCCCTAATCCACAAAATAACAATAGAATCAAATGAAGAGAAAAACACATCAAATGAGGAGAAAAGCATGGTCAATAAACTTTTTCTTGTCAAAAGGGAAAATAAAAATCGAGATCAGGGTAAATGCGAAAACATACTTTGTCTTTGTTGAGCACTTGACATGAATGCAATAGAGGCATCCTATACAAACATATAACCAAAACCTTCCTCCCACCATTGAATTTTTGCAAATTTTGCACAAAAATTGACTAAATTTGGAATAATATTCATGAGTAGGATAGATGAGGGTGAGAGGGTGAATGTGAGTGTGGTGTTTGAAGGTGGGTGTTAATGAAGCACAGTCCTTATGGATCCAGAAACTGCATGTGTCACACATATAAGACATGCCTTCACGCTTTGTGCCACAAGCATGACATTCGAAGGAGGCCGAGCTGGACACGAGGCTTAATGGGTGTTTGTGACTTTCATGGTTAACCTTTTGTGCTCTCAAAGCACAGCGTCTGTCGAGGTTGAAATTGCAGGTGGAACAACGATACATGAATTCTTTCAAATCTATATCACAGCCGTCACATCTGAATTTATTAGCCGCTACTGGGACGAGGGCAAGCGGGTGCACAGGGTGCATTGGGTGTTCCATCTCTGCGGGTAGTTGTGCACACAATTTGTGGAAATAGATAGAGGGAGAGCAATTTGTGCATTTGTACGCTGCTGTTGAACCTGTGATCTGCTGCAAACACACATCGCAATAAAGCCTCTCATCAACATCATTCTTCTCATCTTCATTGAGGATCATCAACTGATGTTTACTGCTAAAATGTTGGCCTCTAACATTACATCTGATATCCACATCAAAATCGCAAGGCAAACAACGATAAGTGAATCCACATATTGTTTTGCTACAAACATCACAAACTGTAGGGAACTTTGATTGTTGGAGCGTAAGGGAATGGGCGTGGATCGGATGTTTCGTCTCCTCTGGAAATTCAGCACAAAATTTGTGCAAAAAAAATAAACAATTTTTGCAACTGAATGCAGAACCAGAGATGTTTTCCCAACACACGTTGCAGACAATTGCCTCACCATCGTCGTTCACTTCACCGAGGATCAACGGATGTTCATGGCTAAAATGTTGGAGCTCCATTTCTCTCTCACTACAATGTGGGTTCGTGTCTGTGTTTGATGATGTAAGTTCCGCAGTAACAAAAGCTTATAATAAGAATAATATATTGCAGACTATAGATTATTGGTTCTTGACAGCTGTTTCCAGCTTGACACAACAACTACATTGAAAAATGTAAACCAAAATGAATTGTTTACGTAAGTGATAGAAATGCCAAAAAGACTAGGATTAACATATTGGGAAATGTATGGGGAGTAGAATTTTTTGAGACTGAATGCCTCGACTTCTGTTATATATATATATATACATATATTTTTTTTTCCTTTTTATTTCTTGGGTTGTGTTGGTGTGGTTTTTTTTTTTTTTTTTTTTAAAGTTGGTTATGTATAAAGGTGTATTAAAAAATTAGACATCCTGTATCAACTCAGTCCGGACTGGTTGAGTGAATTATATTGAATAAACAAATTTTAATCAAAAGTCTAACTGATCAGTCAATTTTATCACCCAGTCAGTTTAGATTGAATCGATGCGAGATGTCTAATTTTTTAACACATCCCTACACATAACTATCTTTGCAAAAACTAAAAAATAAAAAATAAACCAACACAGCCCAACCAAAACAAAAAAAAAAGAAAAAGAAGAGAAAGGATTTGTCAAGGCATTCGGGTCTCGACAATTCGAGGCCCCTAGCGTATCAAATATGCCCACGAATTTCATTGGTTGACGAGTACCGTTCAGCAAACATTGTATAAAGCTAACATTATCATTTAAATAATAGGTTATATTATAAATATGTAAGTGATCTGACAAAAATATGTAAGTAATATAAGGTCGAGTAAGTGATCTTAAAAAATTTGGAATAATACAAAATCATGTAAATTTTTATAAACTCACGTAAATAATCTCATAAAAATACATAAGTTAACACAAATTTTCAATAAGTGGTCTCATAATTTTTTTGTGGAAGACAAAATTACGTAAGTTTTCACGAAATCACCTAAGTTGTCAAATCCTGTATTTTTATTACTCGGATAACATTACCAATATTCATTAATTAAGTCCATTTATAAATGACAATTCATCTTTTGATGAAATGATGAATAAATAAATACGCATGTTCCCTTTTGTCATACCATAGTAACATTTACATACAAATAAAAGAAATGTCTTGAGACTTACAATAAATAAGAGGGCGTTGCCCTTTACAAAGCATAGAACTCGGCCAAAGAATTAAAAACACTACGGCTCATCACCACTTTATAACCATATCAAGGTAAAACCTGTTGTTTGATCCTCAAGTCCAAAAACATTCTCTGTACACATGTACAGGTAAGAGGTGAGCAAACCACTAGCTCACCAAACAATCTCATATTATAACATTAAAACACATGCGAGTCCAGCGATACAGTGATACCAAACAGATATATATAAAGTCATACCATGCCATTACCTTATGATTTTATTACCTAATGCCTTAAATCTAAATTTAATTAATTAACCACGCTTGTTAACTTAAATAAATTAACATACTTCAATATCAACAAGGTATTCTTTTCAAAACGAATGCAATGCTATGCTCAATCTATATCACAATTCATTTTATCTCAATTTATTAGTCATGTCCATTTCATTCAATCAACCAAACCGAGGATACAACTCAGTAGGTCTCTAACCAATATAACTATCATACAAATACATCTATTTGCCATTATGAGAACCCGAATACAAAAATAAAGTAAATATTAAATAATAATAATTTTATAATTTCAAATATTTTGATGGTGAATCTTAAAGTGAAAATTAAATATTTGGAGGTTCTTTTAATTAATTTTAAACCTAAAATAAATTTATGGTGAAAATCTTTAATTTAGAGACAAGATTTATTATTAAAAAAAAAAAATAGAATAGAGGGTGTGACTTGAACTCTTGACCACAAGAATTATAAATAAGGCTCTTACCATTTGAGTTGCATATAACTTACATATATATATATATATATATTGTATATTTACCTATTTATTTGACCTATGTGTCTCCACCACTAGTATAAAATAAATAAACACAAACCCTACTCTCTTATTTGTTCAAAACACTGTTAGTCCTAGCAGCCAACCGTGGATTTGTGAAGGAAGGTGAGAGGTGATTCAATCATCAAGATTATTGTTGTAGCCAAGAAGGAGAGCATTGTGTGTGTGATGTCGTGTCCCCGCTTAGGTTTTCTTCTCTTCTTTCTTTGTTCTTTATCCTTATTCTATTGTTATTTAATTCATTGATGGAGAGGTTAGAGGTGTATGTATTTTGTATATATATATACTGTTAAGAATTTGAGGAGTTAAATTTATGTATAAAGAATGGGTGTAATTCTTACTTCAAAAATTTTACACAGAATCACAAACTTTAAAAATCAAGAAACCATATCAAACGTATGAATTTTGAACTGAAATTTTTACAGTAGATTAATTACATATTTAATTGCATATCTGAATTTTATCATAATTTTTGGGAGTCAAAATCTATATTAACAGCTGCGTTCAAATCTGTCCAGAAAACTGGTTTAAAACAGTAACTTCGGAAGTGTTGTTTCTCTTTGGGTATAAATTCGAAAATTATCAAATCAGCGTCATTAGAACCGGTTACGAGTCTAGTTTCTTAAATTTTTGACCTTGCGTTGATTGCTCGTATATACTAAGAGAACCATTAATTTCTTTAAAGTGCTGTAAAAAGCGACTTGTTTGGATATAATTAATTGTAATAATTATTTTGACAAGCAAATCAAGTAAAACCAATTGGGTTTGAAACTTAGGATATATTAGTTGATATCTGGAGGGTTTTGAAATTTTTTGAACAGCGTGGAGTGGGTTTTAAAATTTTCAAAGTTAGCGAATAGATTGAGAAAGCTTGTTTAAAATTCTGTTTTATCTTAAAGTTATTTTTAATTAAGTTTTGATTTGAACCGATGTCTTGGGTGATTTTAGACCTTGAAGAACATGAGCTTATGTAATATTTAAGAGTAACGGTGAGTTGGGTTGAGCCGTGTTAGTGCGCTTTAGTTGGGGTTACTTAGTTCTTATTCTTTACTATTTTTAAATTATTAGTGACGTGTAATTTTCATACTTGGTTCAGGGCACTAGTTGGAATTTTATACTCTATTCGAGGATTACATTATTTCGTTTTCAGGTGAGTAGTTTCATGCTACATATTTTTATAAATGTTCCCCTACCCTAAACTGTTGGAAAATCAAATTGTTGTTTTCAGGACTAAACTGTTTTGATAAATTATTATATTATCAATGGAATTAAATTATTTCTGAAACATGTGTAAACTTAGCATACTGTGAACTATTTGTTATGGTCTCATGTTTATAATGGTGAACTGCCATGTTTTGTGAAACTGAATTGTATTGATTATTGGGACCATTTGTGTATTTTGGTCCAGGGAAATTATTCCACTATGTGTGGTGACTCTGGCCACTAAGGAACAGATCCGGGGTTGGGTCGTGATGACTCTAGTGTTCAACGATTGTAAGGAAAAGACCTAGGCTAGGCTAGGCTAGGTGACCTTCAATCGGATTGTCTTAGAGAAAAGGCCCGGGCTGCCACCTCGAGGATGACTCTTAGTTTGATATTTGATCCAACGGGTTTATTGCATTGAGAATTGTGTGGCATGTTACTTGTTATTTCTTGGTATCTAGAAAATTATTGGCGTTCATGTTGTAATCTATTTTAAGTGGAAAATGTCATTTATCATGTTCTTGAGAGACATGAGTATTTTAATTGATGAATTGTAGAACCTTCTTTTTGAAACAGATTATCTTTATCAAAAGTGTACGCCAATCTAGTTTCTGTGATATATATCTTATTTTGGAATTGAACCCTATTTTCAAAACTATATTTACTATCCATGTTGTTACTCACTGAGCTATCAGCTGACCTAGTTGTTTATCATTTCCAGGTGTTAGAAGGACTTAGGGTGGACTCATGACGTAGCGGGACTCAATCGTATGGACCTCTAAGATATTCATTTATTTTGTTTTAGATTGTTAAGTCAAGTTTGTGCGTATTTATTCTTATTTTTATTGGAATTCATTTAGGATTATTTTGATATGTGAGCTGTTTATACCCCATAAGTTTGGATGGTTTTGATTACGGTTGATTTTGCCATTTATAATTGTGGCATGTCACTGGATTGAGTTTTGGTTTATTATTGGATTATTGTTTAGTTATTCAATGTGTTTATGGATTCGTGTTTAGGCTTATGTGTGCCTTGGGATAAGGCCCTGTGGGCCACGGCCGGTCATACCCAAATTTGGGGTGTGACGGCCATTTTACGAAAAATTAGTTCGCGAGAATCGGCACCCATCTATACGAGCGACTTTCGGGGCATTCACATTGGACACACAGGCCAACTTAATTTACTGGAGTCTATCCCATTTCTTCTCCCAAACATGGAGTACATCCCTTTTTTCCTCCCAACATCATACATATACAATGTATTAAAACACAATAATATTCAATGACAACGGATAAGAGATTAGTTTCAATTCACCTAATTCTCATACAATTTCTATAATAATCAATATTATCCTCTACCGATAACTAAAACAGTTATCTCTAATGCTGTAAGGCCCCGGTGTCCCACATCGGGAATGGAGGGGAAGTTCCTGGGCTATAAAAGTAAAAACCTGGACCCTTATATAGCATCGAGGCCTTTTCCCGAGTGGTGAAATCCCTATTAGAACTCCCCAGTTAAGCGTGCTTAGGCTGGAGTAGTTCTAAGATGGGTGACCCACTAGGAAGAACAAATTCGTGTGAGCGTGGCCCAAAGCGAACAATATCGATGCTGTGCAAAGGGTTGGGGCGTTACAAATGGTATCAGAGCCGACTCTCCAGAGTATCGAGTGTGGGCCCCTGGCGTCTCTTGGTGTATGTGGGCGGGCTTGCGAGCTGGAAGGCTACTGCACGGGGACATGCAGCCTTATAGGGGGGTGGATTGTAAGGCCCCGGTGTCCCACATCGGGAATGGATGAGGAGTTCTTGGGCTATAAAAGTAAAAACCTAAACCCTTATATAGCATCGAGGTCTTTTCCCGAGTGGTGAAATCCTTATTAGAACTCCCTAGTTAAGCGTGCTTAGGCTGGAGTAGTTCTAGGATGGGTGACCCACTGGGAAGAACAAATTCGTGCGAGCGTGGCTCAAAGCGGACAATATCGATGCTGTGCAGAGGGTTGGGGCGTTACAAATGCATTAATTAAAAGATAACAATATGGATATACAATCCAACATATAACCATAACTTGGAATCCCCCATGATTTCCAACACTTGGAAACAATCCATATTCTACTTTTTAAAGTCAAACTTTCAAAATCATGGAAACAATCCATTTTCCACTTTTTAAAGTCAAACTTTCAAAACTTACATGATTTTCCATCAAACTCAACAATTAAAAAAAAAAAAAAAAAAAAATCTTTTCCAAATCATTCAACAACTCCCAAAACATTAACATTTAGGATTTTTCACAAATTGGGACATTCTCACCTTCAAATACCCACATGTAATTTATATGCCGAAAATACATTAAATGGCAAGATTATAGGTAATCAACTCCCAATTTAACCAAACCCTCAATCTAAAATTCAAATATCTCATACATGAATTTGTTGTACAAAAACAACATGTTAGCCAGCTCAAACTATTAAAACTAATAATCAACTTTTCAATTATTTTTGTAACAACTCAGATTTTTAATTATTCTGTAAAATTTATACTAATATTATTTAATTACAGTTGAAAAAATATATGATTTATTTTGTATTATTATGTGTAATTTTATAAAATAATATAATTATTAAGAATTTAATGGTTAAAATATAAATAAAAAAATAATTAAATTTAGGTAAACTTAAATTAGTGAAGATTAATTGAACGGCGACACGTGACAGCTTGGCTTGGTGGCCACGGCTCCCTCTCTATAAAAGAGAGGATTTGCTGGGTGAAGAAAAGCAAGGAAAGAAATGAGAGAAAGAAAGAAAGGAGAGAAAAGAGAGGAAGAAAATAGAGAAAAAAATAATGGAAGCGGAAAGGGTCTTTAATGATGGAAAGAAAGAGTGAGGTATTAAAGTTGAGGTGAGTTATATTATACCTTGAGTTATCAAAATATATTTTACTTATGTTTTGACTTACCATATAACCATTGGCCTCTAATTGACCACTTTGTGGTCCCTTGTTTGTCATGGATCCATTGACTCATGTTCTGATTATTACTCCAGTGAGCCCTGTTCTGTTCCGTACCGTGGTTATAGTTATTTATGTAATTTCTGTATTATATGTCAAATGATTTCAGTATGATATATATTCTGTATTTTAATATCAAGCTCTGTTTAGCCCATAATTATTCATGGTGAATTTTATGCCCTTATGTTCTTAGTATAATATTTCTCACTCTGCCATGTGCTTATAGTTGTTTACCACTTTCAGGTGACATGTCAGGACCAGCGTGTGGAGTAGGCACAAAACACTTTGTAGACATAGTTCAACTCTGACAATGTAATTAAATAGAAGCTCCAATGATTATTTTAGTACCCTCGTTTAAATATTTTTCCGCTCGCATTTAGTAATTGTTTAAAGAATTGGCCGGAAGTAACCTCAGGTACTGGCCATCACAATGCTTAACCCTTGGGTACGGGGAGCGGGTCGTGACACTTTTGACTCACACAAAACTTTCAATTAAATTTGTTCCACCTCAACCAAGATAACCAATATAATTTTCACCAAATCCCATATTGAATATTACCATTTCCATCTTATTATTTTAAAAGTTATGGTATAATTTCAATAACACACTTTTAATCATAAATGATGAAAATATTAACCAAATTAATTGAATCCATCAACTTAGTAAGTTCATTATATTAAAAAAATTTCAAATTAATAATACCAAAAATAATATCACATGTCTCATTTTTCAAACATAATCATTTTTCAGCAAACCATATTTCATACCAAGCTACTTAAATAGTTAATTTTCTTTCCAAAATTCTCTACAAATAACAACTTCACAACTTTTCTAATATTAACTAATCAACATGATATTTACATCAAAATTCTGAAAATGTACCCAAGAGTACACTTTTTAAAGACTCAAGTTCAAAAGCTCAAATCTCATATTTTCCTTTCCACAAAAAAATAAACAAAGATGACAATTTATATATTAATATTCATCAAATGTCATGAACATAACACTCTTTAGAGTTTTTGATCCCAAAATCACTCTCTACTTCCAACTTGAGAGTTCTTACATGTGTTCATGAACATAAACTGATTTTCTCAACTAAATTTCAAAATCAAACATGATTTTCGACTTTCATTTACAAAATTTTTTCGAAATCTAACTCGATCTAATTCCAATATTGTAAAAGAAAATGTTTGAGGGCCACAATTTTTGTTGCCACAATGGCTTAAAACTGTCAAAACGACGTCCTCTTGGCATGTTTTGCATCCAAAATGACGTCGTTTTGACAATTTTGAGCCATTATAACCACAAAAATTGTGACCGTCTAACATTATTATATTATAAAATATGAACCAAAATTATTTTGTTTAAATGTTTGAGAGACATGCAGAGCCTCTCCTCTCTCTTTTCTACCAAAACAAGAGTCAACCAAAAAAAAAAAGGGCAAATTACATATACACCCCTCGAGGTTTGGCTAAATTACAGATACCCCCTGAGGTTTGAGAAATTACGAATTCCCCCCTGAATGCTATATTTGCATAAGAAATTAGGGGGTAATTTGTTATGAAATATAAACCTCAGGGGGTAAATTGTTATGAAAATACAAACCTCAGGGGGCGGGATGTAATTTCCGAAACCTCAGGGGGGTATCTGTAATTTAACCAAACCTGGAGGGGTGTATATGTAATTTGCCCAAAAATTAAAGGGCAAATTACATATACACCCCCCCAGGTTTGACAAAATTACAGATACCCCCCTGAGGTTTCGGAAATTACATCCCGCCCCCCCCGGTTTGTATTTTCATAACAATTTACACCCTGAGGTTTGTATTTCATAACAAATTATCTCCTAGTTTGTTATTTCAAGTGGAGCTATCTATCCTTGAGGGTTGAGTGATGAGAGTTACTTTATATTTTTTCCAGTTTCATGTGGGTCGAGTGATGTTGGCCATAAAATTTTTGCTAATGCCTATATATACTGTAAATTTTTATGTGCAGGTTAAGGATGCTTTTTTGAGTGGTGTGAGCCCCTAAATTGTGGGCCGAGTGATGAGAGTTCCTACATTGAGTGTACTGTTGCTATGTTCTGTTCTTGTTATCACTGGACGTACTCATTTTTGATTGTTTCTACAGGGTTTATTACAATGTTTAAGCACCACGGTGGCTGTCTGGATAGGGATATATGCTACTCGTCTAATGGCTGTGGCTGTGATGATACTCCTATGCTGGGCAGATTGGGTTGGATGTATACTGGGGTTACTACAATGTTTGAGCTCTATTGGGGCTGTATGGATTGTTGTGGGTTTGATGGCACTAAGATGTTGGACAGTTTGGGTTTGCGAGTTTACTGGCACTTGGTGATGGCTGCTTGTAGCGCCTTTGTGGATGCTTGTCTTTCTTTTATTTTTATTTTAAAGTACTGTGTTTGGACTATGGATGTTTTGTTGGGTTGTCATTTCTTTTGGCCTAACCGTGTGGGATGTAGATGGTTTTTTTCTAGCTTTGCGATTTCTACTGGTTTGCCCGTGTTGTGGGCTATTTGGTTATGTTTCAGCTATGGGCTGTTGTTTGGATGTGTTCATGGTCCTCATTCGCACGTATGTGGCTTATGAACATATTTTTTGGGGGTTATAATTTTTCCCATGTTATGTTTTCCTTTCTCCTTTTCTTTTGAGTCTTGTTAGCTGTTCTTGTCCTGTATTTATTTCGGCTTTATTTGCTGGTTGGGTGTTTTGGCTTCTTTCTTTTGTTCTTGTATGGTTTCGTTAGGTCCTGGGGTATGTCCCTTGTAGCTGTGTAATCTCTGTTTTTTTATATTATGACTCTTTCACCCAAAAAAAATATATATATATATATATATATATAAATATTTTTTATAATAATATCATAAAATTTATATCATAAATTTTAAAATGATGTAATTTTATCTCAATCATAAAAATATAATATTTATGTACAGCATAAAATATAATCTTTTACTCACTACAAAATATATACATATTTTCATTTACTACACTTTTTTAATATTAACTAATCAACATGATATTTACATCAAAATTCTTAAAATGTACCTAAGAGTATACTTTTTAAAGTCTCAAGTTCAAAAGCTCAAATCTCATATTTTCTTTTCCACAAAAAAATAAACAAAGATGACAATTTATATATTAATATTCATCAAATGTCATGAACATAACGCTCTTTAGAGTTTTTGATCCCAAAATCACTCTCTACTTTCAACTTGATAGTTCTTACATGCGTTCATGAATATAAACTGATTTTCACAAATAAATTTCAAAATCAAACATGATTTTTGACTTTCATTTACAAATTTTTTCCAAAATCTAACCCGATCTAACTCTAATATTGTAAAATATGAACCAAAATTATTTTGTTTAAATGTTTGAGAGAGAGAGCTTTTCTGCCGAAATAAGAGTCAACAAAAAAAAATATGAAGAGTTGGGAAAGTGAAGGCATGGATAAAAGTGAAATGAAGAGGAATGGGATGGTGGGGGACAATCCCACATGGTTGTTATCTTTCACCCAAAAAAAATAAAATATAAATATTTTTTGTAATAATATTATAAAATTTATATGATAAATTTTAAAATGATATAATTTTATCTCATCATAAAAATATAATATTTATGTACACCATAAAATATAATCTTTTACTCACTACAAAATATATACATATTTTCATTTACTACACTTTTCTAATATTAACTAATCAACAGGCTATTTACATCAAAATTCTTAAAATGTATCCAAGAGTACACTTTTTAAAGTCTCAAGTTCAAAAGCTCAAATCTCATATTTTCCCTTCCACAAAAAAAAAACAAAAATGACAATTTATATATTAATATTCATCAAATGTCATTAACATAACACTCTTTAGAATTTTGATCCCAAGACTACTCTCTACTTCTAACTTGATAGTTCTTACATGTGTTCATGAACATAAACTGATTTTCTCAAATAAATTTCAAAAGCAAACATGATTTTAGACTTTCATTTACAAACTTTTCCAGAATTTAACCCGGTTTAACTCAATATTGTAAAATATGAACCAAAATTATTTTGTTTAAATGTTTGAGAGAGAGCCAGAGCCTCTCCTCTCTCTTTTCTGCCGAAACAAGAGTCAACGGAAAAAAACAAAAATGAAGAGTTGGGAAAGTGAAGCCTTGGGTAAAAGTGAAATGAAGAGGAATGGGATGGGAGGAGACAATTTCACGTGGTTTGTTCTCTTTCCCCTCCCCCAAAAAATATATATATATATAAATATATTTTTTAATATTATTAAAAAATTTATATTATAAATTATAAAATGATATAATTTTATCTCATCATAAAAATATGATATTTATGTATACCATAAAATAAAATCTTTTACTTGCTACAAAATATATACACATTTTCATTCAGTACACTTTTTTAATATTAACTAATTAACATGATATTTACGTCAAAGTTCTAAAAATGTATCCAAAAACACACTTTATAAAGTCTCAAGTTCAAAAGTTCAAATCTCATATTTTCCTTTCTACAAAAAAATAAACAAAGATGATAATTTAAATATTAATATTCATCAAATGTCATGAACATAACACTCTCTAGAGATTTTTATCCCAAAATCACTCTCTACTTCCAACTTAATAGTTCTTACATGTGTTCATGAACATAAATTGATTTTTTTAAATAAAATTCAAAATCAAACATGATTTTCGACTTTAATTTACAAAAACTCGATCTAACTCTAATATTGTAAAATATGAATCAAAATTATTTTGTTTAAATGTTTGACAGAGGGGCAGAGCCTCTCTTCTCTCTTTTCTGCCAAAACAAGAGTCAACAAAAAAACTAATCTGTTTATTTTATGGGTGTTTGTGTATATATAGATGATTGATGAAAAAAAAAAATTAAATTGATGTGATAATGCAATCACATAGGTTTTTCTCTTTTCCCAAAAAAATATATATATATATATATTTTTTAATAATATCATAAATTATAAATTGATATAATTTTATTTCATCATAAAAATATAATATTTATATACATTATAAAATATAATATTTTTACTCACTATAAAATATATACACATTTTTATTCACTACACTTTTCTAATATTAATTAATTAACATGATATTTACATTAAAATTCTAAAAATGTACCAAGAGTACACTTTTTAAAATCTCAAGTTCAAAAGCTCAAATCTCATATTTTCCTTTCCACAAAAAAATAAACAAAGATGACAATTTATATATTAATATTCATCAAATGTCATGAACATAACACTCTTTAGAGTTTTTGATCCCAAAATCACTCTCTACTTCCAACTTGATAGTTCTTACCTGTGTTGATGAACATAAACTGATTTTCTCAAATAAATTTCAAAATCAAACATGATTTTCGGCTTTACTTTACAAAACTTTTCTAAAACCTAACCCAATTTAACTCTAATATTGTAAAATATGAACAAATTTTTTTTTTTATTTAAATGTTTGAGAGAGAGGCAGAGCCTCTCCTCTCTCTTTTCTGCCGAAACAAGAGTCCAACAGAAAGAAAAAGAAGAGTTGGGAAAGTGAAGGCATGGGTAAAAGTGAAATGAAGAGGGATGGGATGGAATGGGAGGGGAGGAGACAATCCCATGCGGGTTGTTCTCTTTCCCCAATATATATATATATATATATATAAACATATTTTGTAATAATACCATAAAATTTATATCACAAATCATAAAATGATATAATTTTATCTTCTAATAAAAATATAATATTTTTGTACACCACAAAATATATACACATTTTCATTCACTACAAAATATATAATTTTTCACCGTATGATACCCACTATAAATTCAACTTTCAAATATTTATTATAATCTCGTATAATAAATAATAATAACTTATCAATCACATAATTAAAAGGGACTAAATAATTAAACATGAATCATAAACAAATTCAAATTAAATTGAATTTAAATCATGGGTCTCACCCATAAATCAAACATGGTCCAATTATATACCAAAATAGACTCAAAAAATTTATCCAAATCATGATCTAAACATTAAAAATTAAATAACAAAATTCTATTATAAATTAAATTGAACACCAATCAGTCCGTGAATTTTCATAAAATAAATACTCATTATTTAATTCTGCAATTTTTATCCAATGTGCTAGACTCACATGGGAACAACATATAAAAATTCCATAATTTTCTGAGATCGGGAACTATTTTTAAAAAATACAAAACCAAACTATTTTCGCACAGAATTTACACAACAATCAAATTCGAAAATTTGCTCAATTAAATTATGCACTGGCTATTTAAAAATAAAAAAATTCTGGGTCATTACTTTTAGTTTCTTGCCCTTACACAACGAAATATAAATTGAGTATAAAATAGAAAAAATAGAAATAACATATGGTCTGTCAGCCCTGTATAAAATAATTAGTAAGACCCACTATCCTGTAAAAAATAAAGTTAGTATAATTTAATCATAAGTAACTTGCTGAAGAAGTATAAAAAATGCACCGTTTTATGCTTAAATAATTCGAATTGACCAAAACTCAAAGAATAAAAATTGTACAGAATCAAATTTCCTAAAAGACAATAAGAAAAAATTTAACAGAAACTGAACAGGTTGAGAGAAACTTGATAGAAGAATCTAGACGGAATTCAATCGAAAAACTTGAAACTGAAAACGAACAGAAACTGCCCTAAGATGATTGTTTTCCGGAAAAGTTCAAAACATAAAAAGTGTGTAGAATAATGTTTTACTTTAATTTATGAAAAACCAATAAAAATGAGCTCGTTTTGTGGATTAAAACAGCATCTAAAATCTGTACTGCCAAAATGAATTAAAACTACTATAATCAAGATCATCCGATTATAAGTTATAATCGATCTTTTTAATAAAAAGTTTAAACACAAAAGTTGTCTAGAATCATGTATACATGCCTCTGCTCAAATTTCATAAT
>NW_021025247.1:595089-676393 GCF_004153795.1 Camellia sinensis
ACGTCAATTTCCCATTCACTCATAAATGGTTTTTGACGTTCCGTCTTCACCGTGTGACTTGCCACGCGGCAAGAAACACGTCACCTCTTCGGACCCACCCCAAAAACGTTTCCATTTTGGGCTCAAAGTTGTAAAAAATATGCCTATATTAAACCATTTTTCCAACAATTTGAATAGTTTAATAAATAAAGTAAGAGGTACAAATTTTAGGAAACCACTTAGGAACCCAAAATTTAGAATTTAAATTAAATTCCCACAATAATTTTTTATTAAAAAATTCAAATGAATTTTATCTAAAAATTAATGTTAAACCCGAAAACGACGTCAACTTCTCATTCACTCATAAATGGTTTTTGACGTTCCGTCTTCACCGTGTGACTTGCCACGCGGCAAGGAACACGTCACCTCTTCGGACCCACCCCAAAAGACGTTCGGGACCCACTCAAATTTGAGCTAATAAAAAATGTGCCTATATTAAACCATTTTTCCAACATGGTTTTTGTGTTCCATCCTCTGAGTGCATAGCATTATTGTTTAACAATTTCATTTTATTTTATTTTTTTAGAATGCCTTTAGACAAAAGAAAAAAATTTTAGAGATAATTTTTGGAGTGTATTTAGAAGCACTGTGTTTTTTATGAGAAATTATTTCCTACCATTTTGACATTAACACCCTATATAGTTCATGAAAATGTTAATGAGTTAAACAAAAAGGCAAAGATAGTTAAAATACCCTGGCCCTTTGTCCAGTAAGATTAATAGTAAGATTAATATCTAAAAAGGCGAATATGTTAATAGTAAGATTTACTATTAATACCTAAAAAGGCGAATATGTTAATAGTAAGATTAATGACATGCAAGAAGAAAGAAGCTCGACACGTATGCCTGAATGATGTTTAAATTAGCTTTTTTAAAAGAATGTTCAATGGCTTACGGAGGTTGTTAATAGGATTATTGATTGCGATAGGCTTGCTCGATCAATTTAGATTACAATCCATTGATTGTCGTGGTTGTATCAATTGTTGTGTTAAATTTAGAGACGGAAATGTTTAGTTGTATATTATTTTATGAGTTCTCTGTATTTTGGTCATTAATCTTTATACTCAATCATTTTTCCTACTCGATCTAGCCATGTTAACTTGCTTTCTAGACTTGATTTTGGTCCATTTTTTTCATGGAAGTCATTGTTATATACAAGTGGTGACAAGTTATTTTCTCCTTGATACTCTTTAGCAACAAACAACAATTTTTTTTTAGATCTTTTTTTTTCCTGCAACTAAAGATTTCATCACCATAAATGAATTTTCAACAAGTGGCATTACGAATATAGAAGACATGATTAATTTGTAGAAAAAATTATCTATAAATCCCATATTGAGGAATAGTGATCCATTTAGTCTTAAAGATTTTCTTATAAACCAATTACTCCCATTAATTTTAGAAAGGTAGATTTAGTATATTATTTAAAAATTAAATTTATGATTATACCCTTATTTCCATTATGTTCGTTTTCTTTTTTTTCTTTTGTACTAGAAACTAGAAAGGTAAGGTACACAATATATAAGAATCAAATTTGAAATGAATTTTTATATAAAAATCATTTTTATTTAGAAAACATTTCATAACAAAAATGATTTTAAGATTCTTCAAACATTCCAAAATGATGTGGGATTTTTCATACATTTCAAAATGAGTACAAAAACTACTTGGTAAGTTTTGGCCAAATATATAGTTTCAAACTGTAATATTCCAATGTAACACTCAAACGTAACAAAAAAAAATAGTATAATACCCTAATGTAACACATAAAAAACCTCCTTGCTTTCCCAAACGTAACACTCCAAAAAAATCCTTAGTGTAACACTCTAATGTAACACACACAAAAATTCTTTATTGTAACACACAAAAAAACTCTTTAGTGTATTTTTCCCACATGTAACACTCTAATATAATACTCTAAAAAAACTCCTTAGTATAATACTCTAATATAACACACAAAAAAACTTCTTAGTATACTTTTGCCAAATGTAACACTCTAATATAATATTCTAAAAAAAAAATCCTTAGTGTAACACTTTAATATAACGCACAAAACTTTTTTATTGTAACACACAAAAAAATTCCTTAGTGTATTTTTCTCACATGTAACACTCTAATATAATACTTCAAAAAAAAACTCCTTTGTGTAACACTTTAATATAATATACAAAAAAACTTTTTAATGTACTTTTGCCAAATGTAACACTCTAATATAATATTCTAAAAAGAATTCGTTAGTGTAGCACTCTAATGTAACACACAAAAATTCCTTAGTGTAGCACTCTAATGTAACACACAAAAATTCCTTAGTGTAACATTCTAATGTAACACACAAAAAAACCTCATTAGTGTATTTTTTTTCGAACGTAACATTTCAATATAATACTCTAAAACAATTCCTTAGTGCAACACTTTAATATAACACACATAAAAAAACTTTTCAGTGTACGTTTTCCAAAACGTAGCACTCTAATCCCAAACCAAACCAAACCATGCCTTAAGTCCCATCAAATGGAGTCGGCTACATGAATCTTTCTTCTCCACACGGCCCTATATTTCGTTAGTCAAATTAAGTAAATCCATATTTCTATTTACAACGCTAACTAATGTTAATCTTAGCCTACCCCGTTCTCTAACACATCCATCTACCGTTATAGTATCGCATCTCTTCACTACTGCCTCTGTTGGTCTCCGTTGGTCTCCGTTGAATATGACCAAACCATCTCAATCGATTCTCTCTCAACTTATCTTCTATCGGTGCTACTCCTATCCATTCCCGAATATAGTCATTCCTAATTCTGTCTTGTCTAGTATTGCCACACATCCACCTTAGCATTCTCATCTCAGTCACACTCATCTTATCTATATGTTGTTTCTTAGTTGCCCAACATTTCGTCCTAAACAACATCGCTGGTCTGATAGTTATTCTATAGAACTTATCTCTAAGTTTAGTGGATATTCATTTATCGCACAGTACCCCAGACGCATTTCTCACTTACACCATCCCGCATTAATCCTATAGGCCACATCCGCATCAATTTCCCCCGCTGTTGTAATAATCGATCCTAAATAACGAAAATGTTCACTCTTAGGCAATTCTTGGTTCTCAATCGTCACTTCTCCTCTGCTTTCATTGTTACTGTTACTAAATTTACACTCCATATACTCTGTCTTAGTTCTGCGTATCCAGAATCCTTTAGATTCAAGAGCTTTTCTCCAAATCTCCAACTTTGTATTAACTCATTTTCTAGTCTCATCCACTAGCACTATATCATCTACAAAAAGTATACACCATAGCATGCCATCCTGGATATTTCTAGTCAACTCATCCATAACTAAAGCAAAAAGATAAAGACTTAAGGTAGATTCTTGGTGTAACCCTACAGTGATAGTAAATTCATTTGTCTCTCCAGCAGACGATCTAATAGTGGTCACCACCCCTTCATATATGTCCCTAATCACATCAATGTAACATTTTGTCACCCATTTCTTCACTAACACCCACCATATTATATCTCGGGACACTCTATCATATGCTTTCACAAGGCCGATAATTACCATATGAATGTCTCTTTTCTTTTCTCTATATTTTTCTATTACTCTCCTCAAAAGATAGATTGCTTCCATTGTTGACCTGCCAGGCATAAACCCAAATTAATTCTCTGAGACCTCTGTTATATCTCGCAATCGGCGTTCTATTATCCTCTTCCACACTTTCATTATATGACACATTAGCTTGATTACTCTATAGTTGTTACAATTCTGGACATCTCCTTTATTCTTATAGATTGGCACTAAAATACTCTTCTTCCACTCATATGGCATGTTCCTAGTCAACAAAATTTTGCTAAACAACCTAGTCAACAAAGCAATCCCTTTTTTACCCATACACTTCCAAGCTTCAATAGGGATATCATCTGGCCTTGACACCTTATTTGATTTCATATTCTTAAGTGCAATCTCTACTTCAAAGTTCCTAATCTTGCGATAGAACCTATAGTCTTGGTTTATCGTATTACTAGTCATTTCTTCCCCTATTGTCATACATCCATGTTCCTCATTTAATAGTTTCTCAAAATAGTTCTTTCATCTTTCCTTAATCTCTTCATCCCTCACCAATACCTTAGAATCCTCATTCTTGATGCACTTAACTTGATTAAAATCTTTTGTTTTCCTCTCTCGTATCTTAGCAAGTTTGTATACCCTCTTCTCTACCTTCTTACTATCTAGTTTAGTGTATAGGTCATCATAAGCTTTCAACTTAGCCTCTCTCGCTACTTTCTTGATCTTCTTATTAGCCAATCTATAGGTCTTAAGGTTTTCCTCAGTTCTATCATTTTGTCATTTTTTAAAGCACTCTTTTTTTTTTTGCCTTAACTACCGCTTGGACCTCTTCCCTCTACCACCAAGTTTCTCTAGATCTAATCTCGTTCCTTTCGACTCTCCAAGCACTTCTCTTGAGATTCTCCTCATACAATTAGTCATCGAGTTCCACATAGTGTTAACATTATCTTCCAAGTCCCAAGTACCTTTCTTATCCATTTTATTCTTAGATATTCTCTAATTTATCCCCTTTTAGGTCCCACAATCTCGTCTTACGACGCCCACCTTCCTTCTTAGCATGGTTTTGCCCTCTAAAACATCAATCTAGTACCAAAATCCTATGTTGAGAGGTCAGGCTCTCTCTAGGAATCACCTTACAATCATTGCATTTTAGGCAGTCCCCTTTTCTCACTAAGAAGTAATCTATTTGGCTCCTAACTTGTCACGACCCAAACCCGGCCCTGTGGGTTTAGCACCGTAACCAGCCAGTAATCTGAGATTACCGAAGGCCTGCTTAACAGTAATATAGTAAAACAGAGTACAGGGCCTGGCGGAAGCCAATACAGTAATTAAACAATGTCCAATGAGCTGTGACAGTCTGTATGCCAAAAAGATTTTCTAAAGCACTCTTTTTTCTTCTTCATTACCTCTTGAACCTCATTTCTTCATCACCAAGTTTTGAGTTGGGTCCCTTTTCCTCGACTCTCCAAGGACTTCCCTTGAGATTCTCCTCATAGAATTGATCATCGAGTTTCACATAGTGTTAGCATCATCTTCCAAGTCCCAAGTACCTTCTTCATCTACTCTATTCTTAAATATTTCTAATTTATCCCCTTTTAGATCCCACCATCTCGTCTTGCGGTGCCCACTATCTTTTTCTAACTTTGTGCTGCTTTTAAAGCATAAATCTAGCACTAAAATCTTATGTTGAAATGTCAGGCTCTCTCTAAGAATCACCTTACAGTCGTTACATTTTAGAATGTCCACTTTTCTTAGTAGAAAGTAATATATTTGGCTCTTATTTGACCCACTCTTAAAGGTTATCAAATGCTTCTCTCTTTTCTTATACATAGTATTGGCTACCACCAGGTTAGAAGCCAACGCAAAATCTAAGATACTCTCTTCAACCTCATTTTTGTCACCAAAACTGTATCTACCATGCACCCTTTCATAGCCTAGTTTATCTATGCCTACATGGCCATTAAAATCTCCACCTATAACTAGGTTCTCTCCTACAGGTATCTCCTGTAAGATCTCATCCATTTGCTCCAAAAAATCCCTCTTAGTCTGATTATCTAATCCTACTTGAGGGGCGTATGCACTAATAACGTTTACTATATTCCCTCTAATAATTAGTTTAACTAACATAATCCTATCCCTTTTCCTAATGACCGCCACTACATTCTCTACAAGACCCTTGGCAATTAAGATTCGTACCTCATTCCTGCGTCTATCTTTACCACTATAATACAGTTTAAAATTGGTATCCTCAATTTCCCTAGCTTTTTCACTCGTCCACTTAGTTTCTTGTACGCAAGCTATACTAACTCTCCTCCTAATCATAACATCTACCAACTCCATCGTCTTACCAGTCAAGGTTCATGTATTTCAAGTGGCTACCCTAAACCTATAGTCTTAGACTAGCTTCTTTACCCGCACTTGTCCAGAAAAACGTGGGAACCTTTGCCTATTTTTCACCACACCCAGGCGTCGATGCGGTGCCCCTTGCTCATTTTTCGAAACACCCAGAGGCAGGCGTAATGCATCACTTGAGGGGAATGACCTAGTATTTAAATGATTCAAAGTAGGATTCATTGTCATAAGGGATCCGAGTGACTTTTTTACGTGTTGGCTGTCAGCTACTTAACACACAACCCTCCTCCTTAACCAGAGCTTAGGACCGGTGGAGTTATTAACAACCGCAACGGAGTTAAATGCAGCACTCCAATGTAAAAAAAAAAAATCTTAGTGTACTTTTTCTAAACGCAACACTCTAATGTAACATTAATAAAATTGTGAGATTCTTTAAACCATTCCAAAAGAAGTACAAATATTCATGTAGTAAGTTTTGAACAAATGTATAATTTCAAACTGTGAGTGCTACATTTGGAAAAAGTACACTAAAGAGTTTTTTTTTAGTATTTTTGTGTGTTACATTGGAGTATGTTACATTGGAGTGTTATGTTTGATATTACACTAATTGGAGTGTCACATTTACATTGGAGCGTTACGTTTGGAAAAAATACACTCGACAAGTTTTTTTTGAGTGTTACATTGTTACGTTTAAAAAAAATACAACAATGAGTTTTTTAGTGTGTTAAATTGAAGTGTTACGTTATTAGAGTGTTACATTAGAGTGTTAGGGTTTTGTTCATAATGAGATTTGTTCTAGAATGAAGGAAAATCCAAAACTTCTATATTGCAAATTGACCAAGTATGTAATTTTATATTTTGAGAAACCCATTTTTATCCCTAAAAAATTAAACCCAAACATGTAAGTGATTACCCTTTTATGTAATTTTTACTTTATTATGACTTTTGGGTTCATAAGAAAAAATGAAAGTTTAAACAGTTCATAAGATCATATGTTGGGATTTATTGGTGCTTCACCATTTTTATTTTCCAAATGAATATAAAAGAAAATTAAATAGTTAGAATTACTTTTAATTTTATGATATTAATTCTTCTTCTAATTTAACTATTATTTTTAATATCAAAATGAGCATTTATTTTACTATTTTATAATTTAATATTGTTAGGTTTTTATTCTTGGCAATCTCGTTTGGCAAAACTCATTTCAGTTGTACTTTTATTCGTTCTTTTATTTCAGTGATGCTATGAGTACTTATATGCGAATCTAACTCGAATTGCGCCTTGCTGAGAAGTTTCAAAAGATAATTCTTTCATGTTTGCCACTTCACTAACTATGTCGGAGATTGAGCTACCCGGTCAGCTCGTGGGGGTCGAGGGGGCAACGCCCAGGCGGGGTCGAGAGGCAGCGCCCCTGAAGCAAAATGCAAAAATGCATTTGAAGTTGCTTGTCCGCTTGAGCGGCCGTTTGTGCACTTGAGCGGAAAATCTTTGGTTCCAGAAGTTTGATCGCCTACAAAAGTACTAGGAGTTGCATTTTTTCACTCGAGCGGAATTTCCTGCGCATGAGCGTTAGTTTGCTCGAGCGGCCATTCTTGCGCTCGAGCAGAGATCGCGGAACAGATTGCTATAAATATGTATTTTAGTCAGATTTTAGGGTTACGGCTTCCAGATCTTTTTCTGGGATATTAGAGTTTATATCTGGGGCTATTTTGCTTAGTTTATTTGATGTTTAATTGAGTATTCAACTCATGGTTTAAGAAGTATACATTAAAGGATTATTTGTTTATTCAATACAAAAGAGAGTGTTGTTCTTCGGTGGATTCTGTGTAATTTGGGTCTGAAACTTTTGTGGATATTCCGAAGTGGCTCATCGTCATGATTCGACATCGGCGTTGTGGATTCAACGTTGGGCAAGACAATTCTGAGGTGAAGACAGGGTTAGAAAAGGCACATAGGGGTCGGTTCAATTCAGGCGTGGATTCGTTAGGTAATGGAGAGTACACTTGTGTAATTCCTTTATGTCTTTTTAGTGGATTATTTTGTGACTTTTACCCGTAGTTTTTTTTATCACAATTGGAGGCATTCCAATTGTAATTTTTCCACGTTAAATCGTTGTGTTGATTTGTCTTTGATTATTTGATTGGGATTGGTTTTTACTCATTAAAATTGGTACATAATCACAAATTAATATCTAGGGAATTTCTAGGTTTTTTAAATATATATCATATAAAATTATTATATGATAATTACACTTGTATAATTCGATAGAACTAAAATTATTAAATATACAAATAATTTAACTAAAAATAATATATATATATATATATAAGTATTCAAATAATAACTTTATAGAACGATAATGCCAATATTATGAAAATAAATTATTAAAATCATACTTTAATTTTAATTTTAAATTAAAATTAAAAATATTATTTTATAACACATATTGTACCATCAAATATTTTATTTTTTTTAGAAACAGTACGTGTCAGCTGCTAATTAGTATATATAAGAAGACTAAATGAGTACATTAATAAAAGACAATGAGATTAACGTGGCTTTGACATCAAACTTATACCTCAATACTGATCGGTCAAAAGATGCATTTTATGCTAACATTAAACTAATTCAATGCGACTTTCAATACAATTTGCACATTATTTTCTCATCAACCAAGACCTACCATTTTGTAACCTTTATGATTCTTGTCACGAGTATTTGATATATTTTTTAAGGAAAATGCCTAAGACCCCCAACTGGAAGTGCTGGGGGTCGTGCGTGTAGCCCACTGATTGGGCAAAAAAAAAAATTTTTTTTTTTTTTTTTCAACGAATAGGGGGCTGCCACGTCACTGGGGGTCGACCCTCACTGGGGGTATGAATCACGGCTCCGAAGACAGGTAAATTACATATATTGATTAAATTTAATAGAGATCAATAAGAGTCGAAAGTAAAACGTGTGAATTTTACAGCTAACCTAGAGTTCATCTCCTTAATATGGATGACTTTACCATGACGTGGAAAAATTCTTTACTTCATGCTCGCAATTATTAAAGGCTTCAATTTCTCTTTTTAAAAAGCCTATATGGCCTTATTTAGTGCAATTTATTAGAACTGTTTATAGGATATTTTAAAATTAATTACATTAAGACCACTTTAACTATTAAAAAATATTGTCTTCTTCTCTTCATTCATAAATAAGTATATTTTGACCACATCAATTATATAAATAGTACAAATAGTCTTTTTGGATGGGAAGTAAAGGAGGATAAAATTAATGTATTTTTTTTATAGTTGTGGATATTAAAATGAACGAGTTTATAGTAAATCAGGTCTTTTAATTTATGAGACAAAAATAACTTAAACAAATTGATTATCTAGAAATCAAAAGAAGGGTGTTTCTAATTTCTATTGTCTTATAATTAATTTTTAATTAAAAAAAAGTTACACTAAACAGCCTATAGTTAAGATTCTCATATAATTTTTACATTTTTTTAGAAGGGGTCAGACCAAATGAGAAAAACAAGGTCCTTTACTAATGAAGATCTTTTTTTTTTTTAATTTTTTTGAAAATTTATATGTTATATTTAAGACTCAGGGGTTGTTTGGGGTGTTCTAAATAAGTGTACTTTTTGTCTTTTTAGACTAAAAAATTGAGGAAGAAAATATAAATGTTTGGATTAACTTTTTGACTTTTTATAAAAAAATGTGTAATAAAAAATTGTAAAAATTGATTTGTAGGGAAAAATTAGGATTGAGAGTTGTGCAGCCGTAATTGTTGACTTTTGGTGAATAGTGTTAACTTTTTAACTTTTTGAGTAATTTTTTGACTTTTTGACTTTTTTGTAATATGTCAAACTTGACCTCAATCAACGTGTTGAAAATTGAACTAGACTGGCCAATTTGATTCGTCGACCGGTCTAAGGTCCGGACTGAATGTACCATCTTAACCGTTCTCATTTGAAAAGTGATCCCTTTAAGCTAAACCAGTGAAATTCACTATTAAACTGATAAACCTGACGAATCAGCGGTTTGCTATGTATGGACTCTAGACCTGTACAATTTCTGAATCTTCTCTGGAAAAGAAGGTCTCTTATCCAAAATGGACGGCGGGAAAAAGCCAATAGAAAGGAGAGTTTTTTTTTTTTTTTTTTTTTATATCAAAAAATTACAGTTATGTTCACTTTTACCATTACAATCCTCTTTATTGAGATTAAAAAGAAAAAAGAAAGCTAAGATGCTAAAATTCATGCAAACTCTCCAACTTCGTGCAATTTAAATTTTGAATCTTTTTAAATATATAAAGATGTTATGGATTTTTATTTAATTTCAAAACATTTTAAAGTTACCAGATGATGATAGTTTGAATAATATTATCTTAGATCTTGATCTGAAAAATAGTAATTTTTTATGCTATTAATGGAGTAAAATTTGTTTTTAGAATTGAAAGCATTAAAAAAAATTAAATAGAAGAAAAAACACTGAAATTGATGAGGTGGTAATTCCAACGGAAGATAGGTCGGACTAATCTACACTTCTAACGGCTTTGCTAGTCTTGAAGCCCACGAGAGGTGCCTGCAAAAAAGTCCAAAGGGGAGGTAATCCCCCGGCGAACCCTTCGACGATCAAATTAGAATTAGATTGACTATATAGAGAGAGAAGAAAGGAACAAAGAACTGACCTCTAATGCGTCTTGGAAATTTCCTTATATCCTTTGTTCATCATTTCTTTGTTCATTCCTGTTACCCAAAAAGCAACCTAAGATGGGGTGAATTAGGTTTCTACAAATTAAAATTAATAATACTCCAATAAAATTAACTACTAGTATAACAAATTATTAACAAGTACAATGATAAACTTAGCAGTAAATCATCAAGCAAAATAACAATGAAGTATAACTAACATACAGGGTAAATCAAATGATTAACACATGAATATTAGATAGCTATAGCAGTAGTAGGAAAGTAAAGAGATTAGGGAAGATGAGACAAACAGATTTATAGTGGTTCAGCTTCAACCAATCCTACATCTACTCCTCAAGCTTCATTTGAAATTTTTCACTATCTTCTAACATCACAGGGGTGCTAACAAACTCATAAATATGGAGCAATCTTCCATAGATTTTACACAGACTTTACAAGCCCAAACCCTTACAAATCTTAGGTGATTCATAATCACTCTCAAGATTTCAAGAGTACAGTGTTTGCAACACTTTTATAATATAAAATGATATTTTTGCTTTAAAAAAAAAACTTATAATAAATATCTCTCCCAGATGGATATACAAAATGAAACTCTGATTTTTCTATAAATCTCACACAAGAAAGATAGGCTTAAAGCTATATGTCTCAGTGTATAATTTTTGAAAGAGGATGTAAACAAAAATTGAAGAACACTTCTCACAGAATTTTTCAGAGAATAGATGTGAGTGATTATAGATCAAAGAATATTTTCTGATTTTTTATCACTTGTTTACATTAGAGACTTTGGAATATATAATGAAACTTATAGCCGTTTATGACCGTTGTATTCATTTGAATTTATAGCCATTGTATTCATTTAAATTTATAACTGTTGTACTCTATCATTACTAATTTGAATATCTTCCACTACATCATTACTAATTTGAATATCTTCCACTTGAACCTTTTGAACTGCTGTTGTGTTGGATTGTTTGAACCTTTGTTTTGGGCTATTTGAACTCCTGATTTAATCAAATATTAAATACATTCTAACAATATTTAGAATAACGTTTAGGTGAAAAATAATGGAACAAAATAAATTTTGATTATATTTTTTTCTTTCAAATAAATTAAAACATAATTAAATAAATCATCAAAATAAATTTTGGATTTAAAACATAATTAAATAAATCATCAAAATAAATTGTGGATTCTATTTTTCTTTTCCAAATAAATTAAAATATAATTAAATAAATCATCAAAATAAATTTTGCATTCTATTTTTCTCTTTCAAATAAATTAAAACATAATTAAATAAATCATCAAAATAAATAAGTCTAACAATCTCCCACTTTTTGATGATGGCACACAATGATGTTTTGATATGATTTGTTAGTAAGAAAAGCTCCCCCTCAAGTTGTACTCCCTGAATTCATTTCTAAATACATAGATTAGCACATGTGTAATAAATAAGCTTTAATTAGAGATATGATATGAGACTAAGATATCAAACTATAAATACATAAAATCAGATTAGTTTGAAAATAATACCATAATATATAATATCATAACATCATAAGTTTTCTGCCCCTGTGACATTATCAAAAGGAAATCATGGGTTAGAATCTAAAGGAGGAGGAGGAAAATGATAGGGATAAATGGCATCAAAAAATAGATAATCAAAACATATATATATGCATACACATACAACTCTCCCGCGTCTCTCTCTTTTTTCGCAAAACGCGGTTGCCACGCGGCCTGGCTTTTGTTTCATTGGCTGACAAAAGCAGCTCTCCTCGATTGCCGCTCGCCTCGGCTAGATCTCCTTCCATGTCTTCTTCTCTTCAGCCTTTTCTCTTTAGCTTTCTTCTTAATCACACTCGTCTGCTTCTTCTTATTCACCTCACTCTCTTCTATCTCTTCTTCATCACTTTCTTCGATCTTCTTCTTCCTTGAGAGATGGAGCAGAGCAGAAAGGCTGCCAAAAACGACCCTCCTTTCAATTACATCTCTCTCTCCTACTACATGGCCTTGTCCCGTCCCCTTACTCTCTTTCCAGACCTGAATGATCCCGTAAGCGCTGCTGGGTCGAGTGCCCCGACTCTTACTCTTTCCAACCTTCCTATGATGTCGATTGACCAAAAAATGACAACTTAATCAGACATTGAATCCAATCATTTCACACTGATGTCCTATATAGAAACGGTGACTACAGTCACAAAATTGGCTCACCGACTGCAGAACAGGACAAGTGAGCTCCATCAGGTCAACGCCCAACTCTCTCTGCTCCAACGCACGTACAAGGATACGCGAGTAGAGATAGGTACACTGAAAGCCGAAAATAAAGAGCTTAAATGGAAAACCACCTCAATGGCCCAATTTGAAGCAACGTCGTTCTTTGCCTTTGATAGTTAGCGAGGAGTCGTCACTTGCGACGAAAGCATGGGGACAGGGCCTGTAAGGGCCTCCCAAGATGATAAAAAGAAGAAGAGAGCGATGGAAGAGGGGTGTAAGTAAGATCGGCGTATAGCCGTAAAAAAAAATTAAGGTTTTTTTTTTTTTATGTAAATATGTTTTTGTTGATCGGCGTATGGCCGTAAAAAAATGAAGGGTATTTTTTTTTAATGTAAATATTTATATTTTGATTTATTTGTTTTTATATTTAAGTACTGAAAAATGAATTAAAAAGAAGAAAAAAATAAGAAAATTAAGTCCAAACAAAAATTAATAAGGAGAAAAAATAAAAATAAAAGAAATTAAGCCTGATAGCAAAATAAAATAATACCAGCAGAAATTAAACTTAATGGGACATTGGTGTTGCTGGAATGGTAATGCAAAAAAAATACCATGAGGGTTTAAAAAAATCAATGCATGCAAAGTTAATTTTACCTAAAGATGCAGAACCCAAAAAAAATTACACAATTGAGAATAGTAAATTGTTAAGGAGAATAAATGTATAAAGGACTTGAGAGCATTCAACTAATATAAATATTTCCATATCAATGTAGCATCAAGTTTAGATAAATACCATGGGTGCAATAAGGAGAAGTTCCAAAGGTTAAGAATGAGACACACATGCTGTTATAGCAAGATAATATGGCAACAATGAATTAATGAGCTTATCCATTATAAAGAATTCATGCTATTTCAATTTATTTTCAAGTAAGAGCTAAGGAGATACCAAATTGTTAAAAATATATGTGAAGGAGTTGAGCATGATTTAACAATCAATTTGAGCATAATCTAACAATTAATTTCTGGCAAGAGCATACAGATTTTGTACAAGATAATTAAAAAATATATATATATGTGAGGTGCAAGCTCATAAGTGTGATGTTAAAAATAAAGTAGAATCTGAGGGGATTTTTTTTTTAAAAAAAAAAAAAAAAACTAATCAAGTTTAAATTCTTCCCCTTGTTTCATTTGACAAAATCAATAGGAGATATGAACAATGAAAGCTCATAATTGAAATGTTCTCCTCAATAATTTTAAATAAGATGCCAAATGTTACCAATAAGAATGCCAAAATGATACCAACATGCAATCTACCAAAGATACCAATATGCAATCTAGAATATTTAACAATCAAAGCTCAAGCATTATGTAGAATACCAAATATTGCTCATAATAGGTTAAATTCAATATAATCTCATGGAGCTAATGTAAATCCAAAAAATAAAGCTTGTTCAAGGTATAGTAATCCATATGCCAAAAAAAATCATGAATTTCAATATATAGCACACATTTTAAGCATAGGCATGATTTTTAGGCAAGAGCATCATCAAAGAGTATACATTGCAAATCATACGAAGCATAATCAATCTTTTTCATATCAAAGTAATAATAGTATTAGTTCAAAGGATATAAGATAGAATTTTTACCTCAAAAGCTTAAGAGAGTGTAGGAGGCATACTTTTGGTTCATGAGTTAGAAGCTTTTCAATCTTTAATTTTCTTTCATGAGGAATTCTTCTCAAAAGGGTTTAATAAGTATGTTAGCAAAATGATTTCTCCCCTTAAGTTGGTGTTACCTTTTTCTAATATGATTTTGTGTAAATATAGCATTCATAGAACAATCACTATTACTCAATAAAAATACAACACAAATTACTTCTTCTCACAAACTAAAAAGGTGAAAAATAATTCCATGATCAAACAAGAGTTTGGAATGCTATTTTTCAGAATTTTCAAGTTGTAACGCATAGCATAATATGCATATGAAAATAGTTTTATGCTCTTTGTTTTATTAAAAAATGATGCAACAATCTCATTTAATTACATAACATTATCAAGAGGCATTTTCATCAATTCAATCCACATACTCAAGTGTGATAAAACATTTTACTTAATGTAGAAACAAAAATGAATGTTATAAACAATTAATTCAACAATTTATCAATCAAAAGCATTTTATGAGATGTATGCCAATATAATCCATATTCAAAAGATATTCAATAGGATAAATGCAATGTCTCTAGAAACGTATCATACTTCTTTTCATTTAGACATTGTTGATGGATCATAATCAAGGAATTCACAACTCATTCAAATATTCCAATGTAAAGCATATAAGCATGAAATTTTCATATTGAGCATATTCTTGCGCATCACAAATGTAGAATTCAAATATAAATAGTATACATCTCAAAAACATGCTATGACATCAAAATTGATTCTACAAAAATATAACTCAAAAATGAATTAACATATTAGTATGAAGTCATATATAAGATGTGAAAAGTATGCTCAAAAAAATTTATCACTTTTCATCTCTTTTTCATAGCAATGGATGACATGATATAAAATGTTAATGAATACATGAATCATTCATATTTTTAATAGGCATTCATCAAAATAATATAATTCTCATTTTTTAGTTCAATGAATGTTTGAAAGAAACTAGCAGAACATGACTTAGCAAACTTAGTACAATTAGGTTAAATGAAAGCAATGGTTATACACAACCTATTGTACACAAATCACACCTTAAAGAATATAAAACTTTAAGTTTAAAGGTGTGTTAGGAGTTATACCTTCATTTACCTCTTTGGAATCTTCACCGATACATTATCTCTATTATTCATCTTGGTGACTTTCATTTCATCATTCTTCTTCTTGTAGGAGCTGATTTTGCTCTTTAGATTGAACACTTTTGTTGTGCATTTCCTCTCGAAGTCCTTGGTGTTCTTTGAGATTTCACCTACAAAATATCTTGATTTCTTTCTTGGGTCTATGGGGATTAGTCTCAAGAACATTTAATCTCATAAAAGGTTTAGGAGGATCAAAACCAATGCCTACTTTGTCAAAAACACATCTTTTATTTCCTAGAAGCTTGTTGAGGTTTTCTGTTCCTTTTACAAATTTTTCAAGAGTTTTGTTTAAATCATCAACATTGTCTTTAAAAATGTTTTTCTCATTTGTAATAGACGTAAAGTCATTTTTCAAAGAAATATTTTCCATTTTTAAAACACCCACATCATTTGAAAGAGAAGTAACTAATTTCTTTAATTTATAATTCTTAACACAAACATTTCTAAATATGTCATGTAACTTATTGAAAGCACTTTCAAGTTCTATATAATTAAAAATTACCTCATCTTGAGTGGATTCTTCTTCTCCAAAAGCCATGAGACACAGGTTGGCTACTCCATTATTTTCTCCCCAAATGGCTTCCTTTTTGCTGCCATCCATCATTGAAAGTTCATGATCCATGAGTGAGCCTAGGAGTTCTTCAATGCCTAATTTGGTTAGGTCTTTTGCTTCTTGGATAGCTGTAACCTTAACTTCCTATTCATTTGGCAAAAACCTTAGTATTTTTCTTACAAGCTCACCATTAGTATAAGATTTATCAAGAGATTTTAGAGCATTAATAATATTGGTAAATTTATAAAACATCTCAGAAATAGATTCAAATAACTCCATAGTAAAGAGTTCATAATCATGAATAAGCATGTCAATCCGAGACTCTTTTATTTGACTAGTTCCTTCATAGGTGATTTCAAGTTTATTCCAAATCTCTTTAGCAGTAATATACCAAAAAATTCTATTGTACTCAAGCTTGGCTTTAGCATTAGCTTGAAGGGGTTTATAATCACACTCATCAAATTCATCCTCAAGTTTAGGCACACTGATATGGTCTACTACCTTGGTAGGGATTTTAGGACCTTCAGTGATAATGAACCACAAAACATAATTGGTAGCTTGAAAATACAAAATCATTTGTTTTTTCCAATGAATGTAATTACTACCATCAAAGAGAGGTGGCCTACTGGTAGCTTATCCTACAGCAGAGTAAGTAGAATATATGGTTGCTATGGATCAAAAACTCAAGATTGTTAAACCTAAACAAAAGCCCTAGGCTTTGATATCATTGTTACCCAAAAATCAACCTAAGAGGGGGGTGAATTAGGTTTCTACAAATTAAAATTAATAATACCCCAATAAAATTAACTACTAGTACAACAAATTATTAACAAACACAATGATAAACTTAGCAGTAAATGATCAAGCAAATTAACAATGAAGTATAACTAACATACAGGGTAAATCAAATGATTAACACATGAATATTAGATAGCTATAGCAGTAGCAGGAAAGTAAAGAGATTAGGGAAGAGGAGACAAACAGCTTTATAATAGTTCGGCTTCAACCAAGCCTACATCCACTCCTCAAACTTCACTTGAGATTTTTCACTATCTTCTAGCTTCACAAGGGTGCTAGCAACCTCATAAATATGAAGCAATTCTCCATAGATTTTACACAGACTTCACAAGCCCAAACCCTTGCAAATCTTAGGCGATTCACAATCACTCTCAAGATTTCAAGAACACAGTGTTTGCAACACTTTTACAAGATGAAATGGTATTTTTGCTTTCAAAGAAAGCCTACAATAAATATCTCTCCCAGATAGATATACAAAATGAAACTCTGGTTTTTCTGTAAACCTCACACAGGAAAGATATGCTTAAAGCTATATGTCTTAGTATATAATTTCTGAAAGATGATGTAAACAAAAATTGAAGAGCACTTCTCAGAGAATTTTTCAGAGAATAAATGTGAGTGATTATAGATCAAAGAATATTTTCTGATTTTTTGTCACTTGTTTAAATTAGAGACTTTGGTATATATAATGAAACTTGTAGCCGTTTATAGCCGTTGTATTCATTTGAATTTATAACCGTTTATAGCCGTTGTACTCCATTATTACTAATTTGAATATCTTCTACTCCATCATTACTAATTTGAATAACTTCCACTTGAACCTTTTGAACTGCTGCTGTCCTGGGCTATTTGAACCTCTGTTTTGAGCTATTTGAACTCCTGATTTAATTAAATATTAAATACATTCTAACAACATTTAGGATAAAGGTTTAGGTAAGAAATAATGAGACAAAATAATTTCTGATTATATTTTTCTCTTTCAAATAAATTAAAACATAATTAAATAAATCATCAAAATAAATTTTGGATTCTATTTTTCTTTTTCAAATAAATTAAAATATAATTAAATAAATCATCAAAATAAATTTTGGATTCTATTTTTCTCTTTCAAATAAATTAAAACATAATTAAATAAATCATCAAAATAAATAAGTCTAACAACTCCAAACTGTTATGTTGGCTGAAAGTCCATATTCTAGATTGCATCGTTCATGGTGAGTCTGTGTATTCCGACGTGAAGGGGTTATTGTATTTAATGCTATAAGAGCCTCATTAATGGCAGATATATGGGTGCAATAACTTTGCAAGTTCTTTGTTTGCTTATGTGGTTAGACCTCTACTTGACAGGTGCTTTAATGCTATTGATCCTGGTCCATCATTGATTTCTCAAGATTACTGGGCCTTGATATCTGGTCCGTGGGCCCCTGAGTCATGGGCCGGACCCTTTTGTGGACCCACCCGTATCAGTAGACTCCCATTCTCGAGTGCAGCTTTAGTCCAACGAAAGGAATAAGTAAAGAGCTAATCGGGAAGAGGGCCAACCGCGAATGGGGGGTTGAGCAGGATGACCCAACTTGAGAAGGACCGACAGCTAAGGGGGAGCCAAGCGGGATAACCGAACTTAAAGAGGGCTGACCGCGAAGGGGGCCGAGCGGGATGACCGATCTTGAGGAGAGCCGACCAAGAAGGGGGCCGAGCGGGATGACCAATCTTGAGAAGGGTAGACCGCGAAGGGGGCCGAGCGAGATGACTGATCTTGAGGAGGGCCGACTGCGAAGGGGGCTTAGCGAGATGACCGATCTTGAGTAGGGCAGACCGCAAAGGGAGCCGAGTGGGATGACTGATCATGAGGAGAGCCGATCGCAAAGGTGGCTGAAAGAGATGACCGATCGTGAAGAGGGTGTAGACACCCCATTTTTGACCGACCTTAAGACTAAGACGTCACCGATTGAGCGCTTGGTGATGTTGCATATTGTGCTCGTTCTGAAGTTTCAGAGTCTTAGCTGCGAGCCTTGCCTCCGAACTTCTGGACTCTTTTGTGCTTTGCCTCGTTTTTCGAACCAGGCCCTATTTTCTCTGTTTTCTCTACCCGAAGGGAGGGAGAGGTCTCGTAGATCATCTCTCAGTGGCCGTAGGCTACGTTTCGTGGTCGTAGGCCATTTTTCCCGTTTGGAGCTCGATTTTCGATTTTTCGGAGACGACGACCGTGTGCCTCGGTTCGGGACCGCTTAACCACCTCCGTTTGCTCCGGTTTTTGGCACATACCTTATTTCCTCCCTTTTGAGGGACACTGTGGTCCGAGAGACCAACTTCGTGGTCGGACACCACTTCCGGTGCCTAACAGCCCACTTTCGAGGCCCCGAACTGCGTGTTTTGGCTCCCGAACCTTCATTCTGCATTGTTGGGCTCCGACCCAAACTATAGGTAGTCATATTTTGAGCTCCTTTTCATGTTTGATTAAGGACCTTTTGCTGTTTGAGATCTCCTCCTATCACTTTCTTCTTTAACGCTCTTTTAGGCCTATTTTTGCACGGTATTTTAGGCTTACTTGTGAGCTGTTTCGAACTTGGTCATAAACTACAAAGTGTCTTTTTTTGAGCCCCTCTTCAACTTTGTTGAAGGGCTCTCAGCCATTTGGGTCCAGCAGCTACCACTTTCTTTTATATCCCACTTTTTGGCCTTTTTGGGGGGAAATTTGAATTTCAATTTCCCCCCCCCCCATTTTTCCCCCTCTTTTCCACCTCTTTTGCTTATAAAACCAGCAGCTCCCAGCTGTGTTGTGGGGTTAGAAAATTTTGGTTTGGAGCTCTTACATTAAATCTCTCTCTCTCTCTCTACTCTAAGCCTTAAAAAACCCATTTGATTCTTACACCATTTCCTCACCATCACCTAGCACCACACCACCACTCCATTCCAGCAGCTTGGAGGGTCTTCTCAGAGCTTAGGAGGTAGCATTTCTTGGTCCAAAAGGGTGTCGAAGATTAGTCTTCAAGGGTAAGTCCTCTTTTCCCCTTTTTGACCCTTTTCTTGGTTCACATCTTAGCTCTTTGTGCTTGCATGTTGGGGGTCCGACCCTAACTGAAAATATCATTTTTTTGAGCTCTATTTCATGTTTTTTTAAGGGTCTCTCACTATTTGAGGCCTCCTTGTTGCACTTGCTTCATTACCTCCCTTGTATGCCATTTTCTTGTGTAGTATTTTTGGCCCATGTATAAATTATTTTGAGGTATGTCATAAACTGTAAAGTGGATTATTTTGAGCCCTTCTTCAACATTATTGAAGGGCTCATCGCTGTTTGAGACTTCTATCTTCCACTTGCCTTTATATCCCTCTTTTGGCCTCATTTTTGCATGATTTGTTAGCCTCTTGTGCTTCTATTTTTGGGCTCTGATCCGAACTGTAAGTGGCCTTATTTTGACCCCCTCTTCATGTTTCATTAAGGGTATTTTACTGTTTGAGGCATCATTTTTATACTTTGTGTTATAGCTCTCTTTTGGCCTTATTTTGCATAGCATTTTGAGCATGCTTGTGCACTGTTTTGGGTCTGGTTATAAACTGTAAAATACCACATTTTGGGCCCTTCTTCGACATTGTAGAAGGGCCCTTCTCTTTTTGGGGTCAGCGGCTGTCACTTACTTCATTAGCTTGCTTTCGGGGCCATTTTTGCATGCTATTTTAGCCCCATTTGCATTCGCTGTTTGACCTTGCTTAGAACTGTAAATGTGCTTATTTTTGGGCTGTCTTGACTCTGTCTTTACATTCCATGTTCAAATAATGCATGCTTTGTATAGCTATAGGTCATTGCATATGCCTAGTTTTGCATTTCGGGTCTCATTTCATGCATCGGGTGTCATTTTGCCATCTTTCGGGGCTGTTTTGCATCACTTATTGCCCCTGAAATTTGCATGCTAGTATGCCATTTTCCATGCTTTGTCATGTCTTGTTAGAGTGGTATTTCGTGTCTTAGGGTCGATCTTCGGTTTGCGTACACGCGTGCACGCATCTCGAGTTGTCTCATTTTCATCTTACGGCCTCTTATGTGAGTGTGGCTGAGGTCCACTTATGTTGGTGTAAGTCCATTATGCATTGTGTATGCCATTTCATTTCATAGCATTGCGTATGCTAGGTTGTATGTTAGCGCATTGTGTATGCCATGTTATCTCGTGCATCGTGTATGCCATTTCATAGCATTGTGTATGTTAGGTTGTATCTTAGTTGCATTTCATGCATATCATGCATATTGCATCGTGTTTGGGATAGGAGTTAGCCCGAGCACGGGAAACGAGGTACGTTCGTACTCCGAGTGACGGAACGTGTCTCAATTCCCTGTCACCGACACTCCGGATTATCCATGATGGAGTCTAGGCCCTGTTGTGTTTTCATGTGCATTCATTCTATATTGAGTTGCACTAATTCGACTCCTCGGCCATCATGCATCGAGATGCGTGATTGGTGGCACGAGGATCGAGGCTCAGCATACATTGTGAAAATACATTACCATGCCCTTTTCCTTGCTCTCTGTTGCAGCAAATCAAGAATCAACAGCCTTCCGGAGTTCGGCACGCATTCCAAGAATAATTGCAAACAGAGGCAAACTGCGGCATCGCGATGGATTTCTGCGCAACCCGGGCATGCATCATTCATCATCCGAAGAAGAGTCAAGGCAGTCCCTGGCTACATGCCAGTTTATTGTTTTTCTTAGTTAAATTTGATAATTAATTAGGATTTTTGTAATTATTTGGACTGTAATTATTTGGACTGTATATTATTTATTCGGACCTCTGCGCAGAGGCAATGTTGTAATAAGTGTGCGTGTGTGCGATGTATGTCTTCCAACCCCACGTCTTTCTCCCTTTTATTTACCCGCTTATGATGGTTTAGATTAGGGCATATTCAATTAGCATACAGTATGATAGCCATTTTGCATTCGTTCATCTGTTTTGCATGCACCGGCTCGGCGCATCATACTAACTGCATTGTATTTCAATTCCAAGTTGAAACATGTTAGCTGTAGCATTTCATATGCCATGTTTAGAATAGCGAGCCTGCTATAGTTGCATTTTGCATTGTGTTGCATTAGGCATTTCCGTATAATTAGGATCATGCATGGATTTCTAATTAGCTTCTGTTTGGCTTGGAGTACTCGGTAAGTTTTATGTTTATTCATCCTTGCATGCGTGTGAGTGACTGCCATGAATAGCATGCTTACCATGAGGCATATGCGCTATTGTGATATAACTGCCCTGAGTGCCTGTGGGTGAAGGTTGGGTTATTTGAGTGGAGCAATAAATCGTTTAAATGTAGTTTTAAGCCCACTAGATAGTGGCAAAATCATGTTTTCTAAGCCCACCTGAGGATGGCAAATCCACGTCTTAGCCTACTTGCGGTAGCACATCAAACCATTTTCAAACAAACAAACATGAAATGTTTTGTTCCAATTCAGGCGATCCAGTCTATACTTGTATGCTGTGGCGCAATCACATAGTAATCTAGGCTAATACCCGGCAATAAGAATGCATAATGTTTTCAAAACTAGATATCATGGTTAGTAGAGGCCGATCTTTGGTCGGGCGAGCGGGGGTGCTCACGAAGTGACCTTCCCCAATCGTACCCAAGTTCCCGAGCCGAGGCAACTTTGGTGATGACGGACACGTGGCCTTAGGCAACGAGTCAGGGTTTCCTAAATTTTCCAAAATAAAATATTTAGGTGGCGACTCTGTATCTGGCAAAGCAGTCCATGTTTGGCACTTCTTTCAAAATCTGTTTTCTCAAAACGATTTTCCAGATTTGGACTCTTTGGTTCAGATTTAGAACCGTGACAATTTGAGAGTCCTGAACTGTAGTGAGCCCAATATCGAACGGAACGGGAGGGGGACTCGTTTCCTCCCCCGGGGCGTTCGGGGGACGTCTACAGAGGGCCAACTGCAAAGGTGGCCGAGCTGCATGACTAATCGTGAGGAGGGCCAACTGCGAAGGGAGCTGAGCGGGATGACCAATCGTAAGGAGAGGAAGTGACAGTGCACAGGGCTCGAGAAGCTATGAAGCACGTGATGATGTGAAGTGGAATAGATAGGGGAGAGAAAATGGGAGAGATGGGTTGATGGACGAATCATGGCCGTACACATGGGGTATTCGTGGGCAGTGGTGAGGGAAATGATGCGTTAACAGAAAGCGAAGGGTTAGTATAGGACGTGAAAAAGGCAGGGGTTTAACTTGGGAAAATTTTCAAACTGACGAATTTTAACCGCGATCCTTGGAAAATAGGTAAACCTTAGGCCTTTAAGGTAATGCGCTTTACTTACCTGATTGTGAAAAATCATCATATTCCAGACTTAAGCTCCTTCGTCGCAATGGACTCTCCCCTCTTGCAAATCACAGATTTCTTAGAGCCCGCAATCGAAGCGATTGTCAAAAACGTGGTAGAGATAGCCCAAGAAAAAGCAGCAGTTGTGGGGTTAGAATCGTTAAGAGAGGATAATGCGGTGGAGTTAACGGAGCAATATAGGACGGGGAGAGGTGTGGAGCGGCCGACGGGATCCGTGTCAACAACAATGATGGCAGCGGTCCAGTCCATTACCCAAGTGGTGCCCGACCATTAGCACACGAAGGCTGACAAGTCTATGTTAACGGGAGAAGATCTGGAGGAGATTCAGAGTAGGTATTAGATTCTGGAAGAGTGGAGTTGAGAGTGCCGACAACGAAAGAGAGGGCGTCTTTACGTTGTACGAAGAGACGTTGCATGGGGACCTGAGGTTGCCCCTCCCGCAGTTAGTCATAGATGTGCTAAACCAGCTAGAGGTGGCCCCAGAACAATTGATGTCGAATGCGTGGAAGATAATATTCGCCTGCACGATTGCGTGGCCACGGGCGACTGAGGGGGGAAGCAATGACTGTGGATGAATTTTTTTCATTCTACAAAGCCTTAGGCCAGCAGGAGACCTGGATGACGCTACAAGCGGTGGCGAGGTTGCCCTCGTCGGTGAAGGGTTAGAGGCTGAGATGGTTTTATATGTCGGCGAATGGCGGGAGGGGGGTGCGCATGAGTTGGAAGGTTCCCACAAAGTCGCTGGAACCGAAGTTAGGGGCGGTGGGGGCGAAGAGTAGGGTGAAACAGGTGAAAGAGTGAAGAGAAAAAGAAGGACTGAAGTGGGACGATCTTGTCCAACCTTCGACCCTCTTTACTTTAAGCCTGGGGCTGAAGCCAAATGAAAGAGACCTTGCGCCAGAAGAAGTAGAAATGAGGAGGAGGGCGCAGGAAGCGGAGGACAAACGTGCGTTCGCGAAGGCCGACAAATACAAAGAGCAATAATTAGACCCAGAGCCTAAGTTGGTCTGAAGAGGCCTGTCCGACCACGACCAAAACCCTTAGGCGAGAAAAACTTAACCAACTTCGTGTCGTTGCGAGCGCCAATGGGCCCGCTGAAAGAGAGAAGTGATAAAAAAGTGAAGCTGGTATTGAAGAGAAAGAGGGGGAGAGTGATCGCAAAGGGCAGAAAAGAAGAGCCCATGGTAAAGATGATAAAAGAATGAGTGGCAAAGAGGTCCCCAAAGGCAAGGGAAGAAGAAAGTAGGGTTAGGGAGAATGAGGTAGTGGATGACTAAGAAGGATTGTCGGAGGGTGATCAAGTGACTGACCTACCCTTCAAGGTTGTGCCTTGCAAAGAAGTGTCGCCAAGGTAGGAGGTGGGTGTAAGGCTATCGGGTGGAGCAGATGGGGGGCATTGAATACCTCCATGCACCATATTTGTGCAGTGGTTGACTGCCTAAGAGGTGATGAGGGCGAAGCAAAGGTAGCCGCAGACTGTTTGTTGGGGGCTGTGGAAGATGCAGTGGTGCGGAGTGTAGCGCGATTTACAGAGGTCAACCTCCTCTTTACAGAGGTCAACCTCCTTAGAGGATTCTGCTCAACACAAATGGAAGCGGCGACCTTGGCTACAGCCTTTCTAGGCAAGGCAGTGGAAGCGAATGTGGAAGCGAAACTGCTGAAGGCCGAACTAGAAGAGGCAAGGGCGCAAGTCCAAAACTTAAAGGGAGAGATTGCTGGTTGGAGAAAAGCGGCACGGAGTGCCTGTGCAAAAGATCTAGCCTACGCTCAGAGAGCCAAAAAGATGGAGGTGTTTACGGTGGTATAGGGTTATTTGACTGAGCGTGCCAGGATGAGTCAGGGTGAGGTTGCTTCCGAGCTGTCAGCCGCCAAGTCTGAGCTGGAAATGGTACACTATAGGGTGATCACCAGAGTTTGAGTTAGCAAGTGAGCAGAAGAGGACTGAAGAGGCTTAGCAAGCCTGTGCTACGGCTAATGAGAGGTTGGATGAGGTCCTTGTGAACAATGAGGAGCTACGTGACTCGGTCGTGAAAGATAAGGAGGATGCCGACATACGTATCGTTGATTTGGAGAGAGCCTTGGAAGAAGAGAATGCCAAGACAGCAGAGTTGGCTAAAAGGATGGAATCTGAGAAGGCTGTCTATCCAGATCTGGGTATGGCAGTAGTGGAGCAGTTTAAGTTATCCTCAGAGTTCCAAATGGCTGTGGATGCAATGGTGGCGAGGAGCTTGGCCAGAAAGGGGGATGGTGGGACTGGACCATCGAATGTCGCTGCGGAGTTGATGGAGGGGGAAACCAAAGAAGAGATAATTCGACAATTTTAGCAGTTGGATTATTACAAACATAAGATAAGCGTGTATTGGGATATTGGCTAGACAAGTTTTACGTATAAGGCGGATGACCTCTTCTCAGGCACGAATTTTAGCAGGGTGAGGCCAGGAGAGGAAGACATTGCCCAAACCCCGCTGGATGAAGGCGTCGAAGAAGAAGACTTGGTATCCAGCGAGGACGAGGAAAGGGGAGCCTAGGCCTGAGGGTTGTTCATGTCGTATCTTTTTTATTATTATATTTTTGTTGTTTTTTATTTTTTATTTTTTTTTGTTTTGGTGTAGAGATGTAATTTCTGTAATGAGATGTATGGTTTTGCAAGATGTTAATAAATAAAAATTAGAATATCTTTTGTGGGTGCTGTGTTTGTATTGTGTGAGGATGATTAATGCCTTAAATTGTTGAAAAATATGGAAATGGCCTTGGGTAAAACGAGATAAATAATTTAACTTGGGTAAAAATGGCCTTGGATAGAAATGAACTTAGATTTAACTAAGTATTGGAAAATTTGGCTAGCATATTTGAATGAGCATGTGAATAGGACCAAGGATTGTACGGTTTAACTTAGTTTGGATGAGCTTTTCAAGGTCAGTCTGACTGAGACTTTGGAGGGCTTAGTCTGGCAGAGCTGTGGTTAACTCAGTTTGGCTGAGCTCTTCATGCTTAGTCGAGCCAAGCTCATCAGGCTTAGTCTAGCTGAGGCTATGTTTAACTCAGTCTAGCTGAGGCTCTGGAAGGCTCAGTCTGGTTGAGGCCATGTTTAACTTAGTCTGACTGAGTTCTTCATGCTCAGTCTAGCTGAGGCTCTGGAGGGCTCAGTCTGGCTGAGGGTATGTTTAACTCAGTTTGGCTTAGTTCTTAATGCTCAGTCGGGCCGAGCTCATTAGGCTAAAGCTGGTTGAGGCTATGTTTAACTCAATCTGGTTGAGTTCTTCATGCTCAGTCTGACTGAGGCTCTAGAATGCTCAGTTTGGCTGAGGCCATGTTTAACTCAATCTAGTTGAGTTCTTTATGCTTAGTCTGGCTGAGGCTCTAGAAGGCTCAGTTTGGCTGAGGCCATGTTTAACTCAGTGAATTTCGTTTAATCTTGGATTAAGGCACGACACAGATAATGGGAATATTGAATTGTTGTCATAGTCTTGCGATCATAAATACATGCATGGCATGGTAAGAGCCAAAATGGACAAATGTCCTGATCACCAAAATGAAACATATAACAATGTAAATCAAACAAAAAGTAGGGACTGCTGTTTTACTGAAAATAGAGTTTCAAAGCTTGGCATTCCATGGATGGGGAAGGTCTCTGCCTTCCATGTCTTGGAGACGGTATGTACCTGGGCAAGGTATTGCTTTGACGATGTAAGGGCCTTCCCACTTAGCTGCTAGCTTGCCCTCAGTTGGGTTTTTGGTGGCGACTGTGAATGCCTTCGCTTGGACTTTGCGATTATAATGCTCCCTTACTTTTTGTTGATATAAGGCCAGTCAGACAACGACCGTTTCTCGCAATTCCTCGATGAGGTCTAGGTCGGCTCTTCGAAGATCTTCGTTCAAGTTTGGATTGGGGTGGATGATTCTGGGCATTAGTAGGCCGACTTCCACAGGGATGACCGCTTTGACACCGTATGTTATGCGAAATGAGGTCTCCCAGTTGGAGTTGTCGTCCAATAGGTTCAGAGGACGTTGGGCAATTCCTCTGCCTAGAGGCCCTTGGCGACCGCCAGCTTGGTCTTGATGATTTGTAGTAGGAAGCGGTTGGTAACCTCCACCTAGCCGTTGGCTTGAGGATGGCCTGGGGAGGAAAAATAGGTCTTGATGTTAAGTTCTACACAAAATTCCCTGAATTTGGCGTTGTCGAATTGTTTGCCATTGTTGAAAATGATAGCTTAGGGAATCCCAAAATGACACACAATGGATTGCTAAATGAACTTAGTAGTATTCCGCTCAGTAATCTTGGCAAGAGGTTCCACTTCGACCCATTTGGTGAAGTAATCGATGGCCACGACGGCAAACTTTACTTGACCCCTGCCGGTCGGCAAGGGACCCACTAGATCGATTCCCCACTTAGTGAAGGGACAAGGGCTGCTGAGCATGATCAACTCTGTTGAAGGGGTGTGAGGGATGTTAGCGAAGCGTTGGCATTTGTCGCATTTCATCACAAAATCAGCGACGTCTTGACTGAGTGTGGGCCAAAAGTAACTTGTTCGGAGAATTTTATGAGCCAGAGATTGTCCGCCAGAGTGATTCCCACAAACTTCCTCATGTATTTCTCTCATTACATAAGTTGCTTGGTCATTATTAAGGCATCTGAGATATGGTCGTAAGAATCCCCTCTTATACGGGGTGCCACTGATAATGACGTAATTCGACAACCAAGTCCTGACTTTGGCGGTCTCGAGTTTATCTGCTGGGAGTGTTCCCTGCTCAAGGAATGTGCTCCTGGGCCTATGGGATGGGCTCGTCTTGGAGCAGGTGAATTGCTCGTCGATCTGGTGAGACTGCTGGATGGGTCAGGTACTCAACCCAGATGCCACAGCAAAGCTTTGATTGGTCGGCTGAGGCTAACTGTGCCATTTCGTTTACTTGGGAGTTTTCTGACCTGGGGCTATGTCGGATACGAAAACTATTAAAGAGGTGAGTCAGAGGAAGAACAATGTCCCTGTATGATCGCATGGCTTCTTCCTTGGCATCAAACTCACCCATTATCTAGCCGACTACTGACCGAGAGTCGCTAAATACTTGGAGATGGTTGACTTCGATATCTTTAGCCAGTCGGAGACCTACTATGAGAGCATCATATTCAACCTGGTTGTTACTTGTTGTAAATAGGAATTGGAGGGCGCATTTGAAGTATTCTCCTTCTGGGGTGGTAAGGATTAAACCGGCTCCGTTGCCCTTTTTGCGGGATGAATCATCGACACAAAAAGTCCAAGAATGGGGGTTTTCCTCCTTCATAGGGCCGAGAGCTAGTGGAGGGGATGCGTACGGGGTAAGATTTGTGAATTCCAAGATAAAGTCGGCGACAACCTAGCCTTTGATGGCTGTTCGTGGTCAGTAAAAGATGTCGTACTGTCTTAGTTCAGTGGATCACTGCATGAGCCTGCTTGATGATTCTGGTTGTGGTATGATCTTTTTCAAAGGCTGGTCGGTGAGAATCACTATGGAATGAGCTTGGAAATAGGGTTGGAGGTGTCTAGAGGCGATGACCAGGACGAGAGCCATTTTTTCTAATAGAGTGTAGTTCTGTTCAGCTTCCCTGAGTGCGCGACTAATGTAATAAAATGGGTGATATACTGATGTGTATTCCCTAATGAGGGCAACACTAACAGCGGTGTAGAACACAGCTAAGTAGAGGAAGAGGGTTTCGTCTAGCAGTGTTTGAAAGAGAAAATGGGGGTTGGCCATGCACTATTTGAGTTGCTGGAAGGCCTCCTCAAACTCTGCATTCCATTCGAAGGCCTGCCGGAGGACTTTGAAGAATGGAAGGCATTTGTTAGTCGCTCGCAAGATGAAACGGTTGAAGACGATAACTCTACCTGTATGTCGCTGAACCTTCTTAACCGTCTTGGGAGACTGCATTTCTATCAGGGCCTTGATCTTTTATGGTTGGCCTCAATGCCTTTTTGGCTGACCATGAACCCCAAAAACTTTTTTGGATTCAGTTTTATCTGGTACTTGCACCAGGTTTGGAAAGTCTCGCGTAGGTTGGCCAAGTGGTCGGAGGAGAGTTTGCTTTTGACGAGCATATCGTCGACGTAGACTTCCATGTTCCGACCTATCTAGTATTGGAAGACGGCATTAACCAGGCGTTGCTAAGTGGCGCCAGCATTCTTCAAACCAAACGGCATGAACGGTAGTGATAAGTCCCCTTAATAGTGATAAAAGTGGTGTGCTCCTAGTCGGCTGCATACATTAAGATTTGATTATAGTTGGAGAAAGCATCCATGAAACTAAGCATCTGATGTCCCGCAGTTGCATTGACCAAGAGATTTATCTGGAGAAGGGGGTAGCTATCTTTAGGGCAGGCTCGGTTGAGGTCGGAATAGTCGATGTAGAGTCGCCATTTGCTGTTGTTTTTACGAACAAAGGCTACATTGGACAACCATCTGGATAATCCACATTTTCTGATGAACTGTGCCTTTAGCAGCTTGTCAACCTCAGCGACGATGAGGCTGTTACATTTTGGATGCAAAATGCATTGCTTTTGGTGGAACGGTCGGAATTGGGGTTCAATGTTGAGACGATAGGTAATAAAAGAAGAATCGATACCTGGCATATCTAAATGGATCTAAGCAAAGACATCATTGTGCTTGGCTAAGAGAGCTGTGAGATCAGCCTTGGCCTGAGAGAACAGCTGGCTGCCAATCTTAGTCATCTTCGTTGAATCGGTGGGATCAATAGGCACTTTGACAAGTTCCTCCATTGGTTCCCCTCTAATTAACTCTTCCTCATCTCTAACATCGAGGCTTTCAATGATCATACCTTCTTTCATTTTGGTTTCCTTTAATGAGGCGACATAGCACTCCCAAGCTATCGTCTATTCACCCCTCACAGTGCCGACCTCGTGGTTAGTGGGAAACTTCATGGCCAGATTGTACGTGGAGGTTACGTTATTTAGGGCGGTGCGCCCTAATATAATGTTGTAAGTAGAAAGACAGTTGACGACGAGGAAAGTAAGGAGTTTGGTGGACTGTCATGGATACTCTCCGATGGTGATAGGGAGGTCAATGGAGCCCATGGATGTGACCCAATTGCTGGTGAAACCTACCAGAGGGATTTGTAAAAGGGACAACTTCTCTTCCCCGACTTTTAGTTGGTGGTAGGCATTGAGGAATATGGTGTCTGAGGAGCTGCCGTTGTCGACCAGAACTCTCCTGACTTTGTAGTTTGGTAAGAGAGCTGAGATGACCAGGGGGTCGTCATGAGGATAACGAACACCTGTACAGTCCACCGCCGTAAAGGTGACCGGCTCCGACCATTGCTTTGGTTGCTTGTAGGGTCGGTCCATCGTGGCTACTTCTTTATTGAATCCTTATCGAATTTTTCGGAGCTCAACTCCCTGTGCCGATCGCGACGGTCCGCCACACGCGAGAGCGCCGGCAATGACCTTTATTTCACCTAGCAGGGGGGAAGGGTCACCTTGAAGTTGGGGTTGGTGCTGAGGCCGGCCATTATTCCGCTCGGGTTGTGCTGGTCATCGAGGGGGAGTGTGTTGGCGATTATTGGTTGGGGGGCCAATTCTAGGCCTCTACGGGGGTCGGGCTGCTGTGAATCGGCTGAGGCATCCCTGGTGGACGAGGTCCTCGACTTAGTCTTTTAGGTTGACACATTCATCAGTGTTGTGGTCGTGGTCCTGATGGAAGCAGCAGTACTTGGATTGATCCCGTCAGTTGGAGGAAGACCTGGATGGTTGAGGCCATTTTAGGTTATAGTCTCATTGAATTTGGTTCAGAACTTGCTCCATGGGTGAATTGAGGGGGTATGCCGCTCGAACCGACTAGGTGGGTGGGTTGGGGCTAGTCGATCCAGGTGTGCAGGCCGGTCTGGGTGTGATGGGGGTCGGCACGTATATTGCGAGGGTTAGGGTTTAGGCTATTTTCTTTTTTCTTTCGAGGGCGGGGCTTTGGATGTGGAGTCTTGGCGTCGGCGACCGAGGAGTGAGACATGTTTCGTCACTTTAAGTACGAACACATCTCATTTCTCATGTTTGGTTTGACACCCCAAACCAAACAAAAATGTGATGCATATATGGCAAATATAATGCAAAAGTATGGCAAATGCAATGCAAAAACATGTAATTGATGCAATGCAACATGAGCGATGCAACGTATGCAACTAATGTAATGAAACATGAGTATACCAAATACCGTGCAATGCAACCTATCATGCAAACAACATGGCAATATGATAAGTATACAACACTACAATGCAACCTAAATAAACAACTATGCAAAGTGATAGGCATGCAATAATGCATTAATAAGCATGCAACAATATAAAAATGCATGATCCATGGTCTTACACTCTGGATGGACAGACCTCAGCCTTGTCCATAACAGTGGCCAATAATGATGTAACAAAAACACGAATGACACATACAAGTATGCATGCACCAAGGCCCATCACCTAAGGCATAAAAGAGGCAATTCTAAGCATACTTAAAAGAGACAAACATGGGCGTTTTACAAATATGCTGAGCTCGGAAATCATGATAGAAGGAGTGCCAAATCCAAACACACAAGTGGAACATAGCATGCAAAAGGGCCCAAAGCTTGAGACCAACCAGAGGGTTCAAACCATAGCCACATCAAACGAACCCCAAAGAGCTAAGAGGACTTAGGACAGTCCTAGGGAAGGCCAAAACAGGGCTGGAACATGCATGGAACATGGCCAAAACATGCTAAGAAATAGGCACCAAAAGCAAAGGCATTCAAGACTACAAAGAGAGCAATCCATTACAACTATCACAACCAAGCAAGGCACGGACTAATCAATACAAAACAGAGTTACAACATGCCAAATAAGCCCCCAAAACCTACCTAAATAGCATCTAAATGGCGTAAGACTAAAGGCATACACAATGACCCAAACATAGAGTACAAAACAACAACCCTTCAAAGCATTGAGAGGATGGCAAATGCAAGTATATAAGCGTGAAACATGGACTGAAATGGCATGATAAGTGATTTCAAATCACTGAAATAACCCAAGTAATGCATACTAAAGACTCACACACCCGAAGCCAACAAGCTAGAATGCAAAGAGGCTATACAAAGCTTGAAAAGCATGATCAAATCAACACCCAACAGAGCTTAAACGTGATGAAACATGACTAAAAGCTTCATGAAGTCAAGCTAAAACATGCAAGCATGGGGGGCTAAATGCATAGTGCATGTTATGATAATAGAGGAAATTACAAAGCAAGTGTATGATACATGCAATGGATTATTAATCTGACCAAAAACAGAGGTATAATATGACCAAATAACACCAAAAACCCTCTGAAATGGAACCAAAATTGACTAAGCATGCATGCTACCCTTATGAGCCAAAAACACAAGCACATGAAACACAAAGGGAGAGGGGTGTCCCTCCCCTATACAAGACCTCAAAACTCCTTCACCACCACTGAAAATCCTCTAGATTTCAGTGATGAGAAGGCCAATACACGAAAGTTCTCAAAACTCAAACAAAGAAGGCACAAAAAGGGCCAAACAAGGCCTAAGAGGGGGAGGACAATCCCAAACACCGAAATGACCTTAATGAAACATCTTAAACATGAAAAATCAGAAATTTTATTAGTTATACACTAATCTTAAAACAGCATGCAAGATAAGCTAAAAGCTAGTGCAAAAATGGGGAATATAAAGCAATAGTGCTCACCCTTGAAGAACAGCAACTCCAACCCCCTCCTTCTGATCAAAACCCACTCAAAACTTGAAGAACAAACTCTCAACACCTCCAAAATCGAAGTATGGTGTAACACTAGGTGTTTTAGTGCAAAACTAAGAACAAAACACCCTTTTGGACACTCTAACACACACAAATGAAGAGAGAGAAGGAGATATAGGGAGAGAGTGACATATATATCATATATATCTCTGATTTGTTGAACCCCCCTAATGGAAGGAGAGGCCTCCTTTTATAGAACAAAACAAGGACCAAAGCTTCTTAGAGAAGTTAAGGCAAAATGGGTCAAACTTCCTCAAGAAGTTAGACCAAAGGTCCAAGCTTCTTGGGAAAGCTAAGACAAAGGGTTCAACCTTCTGTAGGAAGCTAAGATAAAGGGTCTAAGCTTTTTCAAGAAGCTTAGAGCAAAAGGGTGCAAAGGGTGCAAGTCCTCCATACACGTGTATGGAGGACAAGTTCGTGCACTCCAGCTGGCACATCTGGCATGCACAATGCCTGAAAAAGGCAAAATGAGGCACCGGCCAAAAAAAGAGACAATCAGCCAAATAAATGGCCGACCGACCAAATATCTGTGCCGACCGACCAAACAATTGGTCGGTAGACAGAAAGCAAGGCTGGTGGCTTCATGCCACGGCCGGTGGGTTTAAGGGATGGCTAACAAGCCACTTCCTACCCTCAAGTGCAAAAACCACAAGTCCTTGATTCACAACCAAGCACAAAATAGTCGAGTTGAGAGATCCTAAGGCAAGGCGCGCAGCCGAGTCCTTCAGGAACTCAAAACGAACACGAACATGGGTAATCATCGAGTGTTCAAACGATGACGTCCGAGTCTTGAGGACGGTAAAAAATGGGGTGTCTACAGTGACGTTTTTGAAACGCCGGCAAAAGCTAATTTTCCTACAGTGTGAGAGCAAAGTTTAAAAAAAAAAATCTGAGAGTAAGGAAGTGTTACAAGGGAGAAAAAGGATAGAGAAGGAAGAAGATTCCAGCTTTGCTACTATATAAATGTGATGCATGTATGGCAAATGCAATGCAAAAACAAGTAATTGATGCAATGCAACATGAGCAATGCAACGTATGCAACTAATGTAATGAAACATGAGTATACCAAATACCGTGTAATGCAACCTATCATGCAAACAACATGGCAATATAATAAGTATACAACACTACAATGCAACCTAAATAAGCAACTATGCAAAATGATAGGCATGCAATAATGCATTAACTACAAGGATGCAACAATCATACAATGTAATGAGCATGCAACAATATAAAAATGCATGATCCATGGTCTTACACTCTGGATGGACAGACCTCAGCCTTGTCCATAACAGTGGCCAATAATGATGTAACAAAAACACGAATGACACATACAAGTATGCATGCACCAAGGCCCATCACCTAAGGCATAAAAGAGGCAATTCTAAGCATACTTAAAAGAGACAAATATGGGCATTTTACAAATATGCTGAGCTCTGAAATCATGATAGAAGGAGTGCCAAATCCAAACACACAAGTGGAACATAGCATGCAAAGGGGCCCAAAGCTTGAGACCAACCAGAGGGTTCAAACCATAGCCACATCAAACGAACCCCGAAGGGCCAAGAGGACTTAGGACAGTCCTAGGGGAGGCCAAAACAGGGCTGGAACATGCATGGAACATGGCCAAAACATGCTAAGAAATAGGCACCAAAAGCAAAGGCATTCAAGACTACAAAGAGAGCACTCCATTACAACTATCACAACCAAGCAAGGCATGGACTAATCAATACACAACAGAGTTACAACATGTCAAATAAGCCCCCAAAACCTACCTAAATAGCATCTAAATGGCCTAAGACTAAAGGCATACACAATGACCCAAACATAGAGTACAAAACAACAACCCTTCAAAGCATTGAGAGGATGGAAAATGCAAGTATATAAGCATGACATATGGACTGAAATGGCATGATAAGTGATTTCAAATCACTGAAATAACCCAAGTAATGCATACTAAAGACTCACACACCCGAAGCCAACAAGCTAGAATGCAAAGAGGCTATACAAAGCTTGAAAAGCATGACCAAATCAACACCCAACAAAGCTTAAACGTGATGAAACATGACTAAAAGCTTCATGAAGTCAAGCTAAAACATGCAAGCATGGGGGGCTAAATGCATAGTGCATGTTATGATAATAGAGGAAATTACAAAGCAAGTGTATGATACATGCAATGGATTATTAATCTGACCAAAAACAGAGGTATAATATGACCAAATAACACCAAAAACCCTCTGAAATGGAACCAAAATTGACTAAGCATGCATGCTACCCTTATGAGCCAAAAACACAAGCAAATGAAACACAAAGGGAGAGGGGTGTCCCTCCCCTACACAAGACCTCAAAATTCTTTCACCACCACTGAAAATCCTCTAGATTTCAGTGATGAGAAGGCCAATACACGAAAGTTCTCAAAGCTCAAACAAAGAAGGCACAAAAAGGGCCAAACAAGGCCTAAGAGGGGGAGGACAACCCCAAACACCGAAATGACCAAAATGAAACATCTTAAACATGAAAAATCAGAAATTTTATTAGTTATACACTAATCTTAAAACAGCATGCAAGATAGGCTAAAAGCTAGTGCAAAAATGGGGAATATAAAGCAATAGTGCTCACCCTTGAAGAACAGCAACTCCAACCCCCTAAAACCGAAGTATGGTGTAACACTAGGTGTTTTAGTGCAAAACTAAGAACAAAACACCCTTTTGGACACTCTAACACACACAAATGAAGAGAGAGAAGGAGATATAGGGAGAGAGTGACATATATATCGTATATATCTCTGATTTGTTGAACCCTCCTAATGGAAGGAGAGGCCTCCTTTTATAGAACAAAACAAGGACCAAAGCTTCTTAGAGAAGTTAAGGCAAAATGGGTCAAACTTCCTCAAGAAGTTAGACCAAAGGTTCAAGCTTCTTGGAAAAGTTAAGACAAAGGGTTCAACCTTCTGTAGGAAGCTAAGACAAAGGGTCTAAGCTTCTTCAAGAAGCTTAGAGCAAAAGGGTGCAAAGGGTGCAAGTCCTCCATACACGTGTATGGAGGACAAGTTCGTGCACTCCAGCTGGCACATCTGGCATGCACAATGCCTGAAAAAGGCAAAAAGGAGGCACCGGCCAAAAAAAGAGACAATCAGCCAAATAAATGGCCGACCGACCAAACAATTGGTCGGTAGACAGAAAGCAAGGCCGGTGGCTTCATGCCACGGCTGGTGGGTTTAAGGGATGGCCAACAAGCCACTTTCTACCCTCAGGTGCAAAAACCACAAGTCCTTGGTCCACAACCAAGCACAAAACAGTCAAGTCGAGAGATCCTAAGGCAAGGCGCGTAGCTGAGTCCTTTGGGATCTCAAAATGACCACGAACATGGATGATCACCGAGTGTTCAAACGATGACGTCCAAGTCTTGAGAACGGTCAAAAATGGGGTGTCTACACGTCCCTTGCAGACGAGGTCCCCGACCTGGTCTTTGAGGTTGACGCATTCGTTAATGTTGTGGCTGTGGTCCTAATGGAAGCGGTAGTACTTGGATTAATCACATCGATTGAAGGGAGACCTAGATGGTTTAGGCCATTTCAGGTTATAGTCTCATTGAATTTGGTTCATAACTTGCTCCATGGGTGAATTAAGGGGGGTGTACCGCTCAAACCGACCAGGTAAGCAGGTTGGGACCGGTTGGTCCGGGCGTGCAGGCCAATCTGGGTGTGATGGGGGTCGGTACATATATTGCGAGGATCGGGGTTTAGGATCTTTTCTTTTGTCCTTGGAGGGCAGGGCTTTGGATGTGGAGTCGTGGCAAGTTGCCAAAAAGTCTTCGACGTTCATGTATTTTTAGGCCTTGGCAAGTAAAAAGGCCATGGTGGTCAAGGGATTTTTTGAGAAGGAGAAGAGAAAATCAGATGGACGCAAATTGGCCATGAAGGCTGTGGGAATTACCTTGTCATCATTTTTCTCCACTTATAAGGCTTCGATGTTGAAGCGAGTGACATAGCTGCGTAATGACTCCCTTTTTGTTTGCCAGATGTTTAGCAGTTTGGTGGCTGGATATCGTTATCGCTGAGCACCAATGAAATGGCTCAAAAAGGATTCGCTGAGCTGGTGAAATGAAGTGACCGAGTCTGGGGGAAACTGACTGAACCAAAGGCGCGCCGACCTCTTCAATGTGACAGGGAAGGCGCGACACATGATTTCATCTGGAAAGACATGTAAGATCATAAGTGTCTAATATGCTTCTACATGGTCGACGGGATCGGTAGTACCATCGAAGGTCGATGACATCTTGAACTTGGAGGGGAGAGCTTTATCTCGAATAGAAGCAGTAAAAGGAGAGTTGATGGTGGAGGAAGCCATGTAGTGGATGTTCTGCATGACTCCCTGTAGTTGGAGTTTCATGGCCCGTAGTTCTTTATTCCAGACAGGAGTATTATCCCCACAAACAGGGATTGAGGGTTGAACACTGCTAGCCTCACCTTCGTAGAGGCCCGTTTGATGTGGTAAGGGGTGGTTATGGAAAGGTGGTGACATATCTTGTTGAGGTTGCGAGCCCGACGGGGGGCGGGTGCAGACCGTCAAGATTCGACGATTGGGGCTGCGGGACGAAGGATGAAAATGTTCCTTGAGGCACGTGTGGTGGGAATTGATGGTAATGGTGGGCTTGTTCTGGGTGTGGGGGAACTATTGGTTGTGGTGGGGGCGAGATAGGCAGGTTACGCTGGAGTAAGGCATTGATCAAGGCTTGGTTCTGCTCTGTCAGTCGGTTGATGCTGTTAGTGAGTTTGGCGAAATATAGAGGCGGGTTATTTGGATTGGAGGGCTCAGCTTCGGGATTACCAGGGTTGTGTTGGAAAGACATGGATCTAGTCGTGACCATCCACTCTAATACGGGGGGTGGATGATTACAGGGTTCCTTCTGACGATAATGAACACAACTGTCTTTCCGAAATGGAGGTTCCCACAGACAGCGCCAACTGATGAGGTGGTAATTCCAATGGAAGATGGATCGGACTGATCCACACTTTTAACGGCTTTGCTGGTCTTGAAGCCCACAGAAGGTGCCTGCAAAAAAGGCCAAAGGAGGAGGTATTCCCCAAGCGGACCCTCCGATAATTGAATTAGAATTAGATTGACTGTATAGAGAGAGAAGAAGGGAACGAAGAACTGACCTCTAATGCGTCTTGAAAACTTCCTTATATCCTTTGCTCATCATTTCCTTGTCCACTCTAGACTGTCGTGTTAGTCAAAAGTCTATATTCTAGCTTACATCGTTCGTGGTGAGTCTGTATATTCCGACGTGAAGGGCTTGTCGTATTTAATACTGTGAGAGCCTCATTAATGGCAGATATATGAGTGCAATAACTTTGCAAGATCTTTGTTTGCTTATGTGGCTAGACCTCTGCTTGACAGGTGCTTTAATGCTATTGGTCCTAGTCCATCATTGATTTCTCAAGATTACTTGGCCTTGATATTTGGTCCATAGGCTGGGTCCTGAGTCGTGGGCCAAACCCTTTTGTGGGCCCACCGATATCAGAAATGAAAAAATCTTAAAAAATAAAAACAAGATCTCAAACACCAGTCATATTACAGAGATGAAATCATTATATAATCAAACTGGATCAAAGGAGATTCATGGTGTGTACAATTAGATTTTTACAACCTTTGACATGAAATAACATTGGTATATGGTATTAGGATAAGCATATACGATCTGTTAGAATTGTATCTCAATGTGTTGTGTGAGGATTGCATTGATCCAATCAAAACATATAAGGCCATATCTAATGCTTCAGCAAATTCATCGTCAAATTTAAATTTGGTGAAAAAGTATCTCTTTGTACTCTAATGGTTTCACCAAACTTGTATTAAATTGAGAAAATAATAAATGTTTTAGCAAACTGAGAATCCAGTTTACTGTGCAGGACCGTTGGGGAAGGGACACACCGGACGACCAACCGAACATCTAGTTAGTTGTCCCCCAGTCATCCGATTACTTCAAGAATTCCCAGAACAAAGCACTGGTTTGAACTGTCATTAGGCTTCCAAAGTTGTTTGCTTTTTTGTGGCACCAAAACTAAATGCCTTACCAACATTGAGGGAAAAAAATCTAGTTCTCACAAATTTGTATTACATCATATAGGTCTCACTAATCGGAGTGATTCTTATTTGTTAAAATTGCTGGAGTATTAACTTCTATGGAATTTTATGATATTTTTTCATTTTACTTAAAAGTAAATCAAACGTGTTATGTTGTGCTTCAATGTTAATTATACAAATTAGATCAGTGCTACGCCTATCCTTCGATTATTTCTCTTACCAAACTTCCATTATTGCAAGGTTAAGCGTTGTTGATTATTATAGTTTGCTAGTTATCTGGCTCAAAACTTAGATAAGAATAGTTTCTATTCTTTCTATTGTCTCTCTTTTTTGAAACTATAATAATTTGTCTTTCAAGTCTGGAAATAAATCGAAATAAACTTGTTCGAGATGTATTTAAAAGGAGAATGGTGGATGAAGAAATCAGTTTCAATATTAAAGTACTTTACAAACACCCATCTCATATGTATTAGGAGCATTTAGATATATAGTCCTCTGAATTCTTGACATGAGAAAAATTCTAACTCTTTAAAGTATAAGCACTAGAATGCCTCTTGTGTTATCATGTTGCTCCATCTATTACTGTCTCCGTAATCTCTTTATCTTCTTCTTCTTCTTCTTCTTTTTTTTTTTTTTTTTTTTTTTTTTTTTTGGTGGGTCTTTTTCCTTTCAAACACAATTGGAGAACACTTGGATAGTTGGATATCATACTCATCCTTGGATCCTATCAGCGATTGAGGTGTAACGTGAAAATCCTTGAATCTACAGTAGAAGTGGTCTGCATAGGTGAAGGGCAATGTAGTAGCTTCTGATTGACTAACTCATACAGTTCGGAATCATCCAGTTGTTGAATGTAGAGTTCTCTTCTGTTGGAATTTTATTAATGGAGGAAAAAGAAATGGAAAATGAATTGAGGGAAATAGAAATGGAGGGGAAAAAAAATTTATTTGCTCTTTCCAGTCAACTGGCCAATCGTCCCCAGACAACTTGTGTTTTGCTGAAAGTTACAGTAATTTATCGTTGGAATAACTGATATCAAATAGAAGAATTAATTATATTTTTACTCAAATTTAATAATTTATTTGGTGAACCATCAGAGATGCTCTAATAATATCTCACATGACATGAGATTGACTTTGATTATAATTTTCCTGATTGCATAAGAAGAAAGAGATAAACTGCTGTTATATATAGACATGGGCCACGTTTGGAAAGTTAGTTATTTTAATAATTCATTTTAATTTTTAATTATTTTAGTAGGTTGAAATTTTTATATTTGAAAAAAGAGTTAGATTTTTTTTATAATTAGATGTGATGTTTGTGAGATAAAAAATAAAATGATCATGAATTTGATGTGATATTTTATCTTATTAATATTTTAGTTTATTTTATGTTTTTCTGAATTTTAACCCAAAAAATCAAAAATTCCCTTCCCAAACAAGATTTGTATAACTGTTCGTTGTAACCACTTCTCTAACAATTTTCTAACTGAGTTAGTTGTAATCAAAACTCTAACAATTTTATGCCTTCCTTTGACATGGGGCTAAAATAATATTAGGTTTAAAATAGTCATAAAAAGATAAAATAGATTAAAAAGTTAATAAGATAAAATGTCATATTTAAATCATAATTATTTTATTTTTTCTCTCACAAAAGTCAAAAAACTCAACCCCTCATTTGTTAACTATATATTTTAATCAAAAAGTCACTATAAATTGTCACATCACTCTCTCTACTTTTCTGCATATCTTTTCTTAAAAAGTTAAAAATTACTAAAATAATATGCTTCCAAACGAAGAAAAATTCAAAAAGTCAAAAATGTAATCCACTTCCCAAACGAAACATATAATTGAGTTGGTTGTCTTTGTGTGGATTTTAGATCCAAACCCAACTTGTCAAACAGCCCCTATCTAGGGGTATAATTTGGGCCCGGCTTGGTCTACTCGAGCCTGGGCTTGGGCTGGTCTATGTTGGGCCCTCCGGGTTCTTGCCAAAATTCGGTTCAGGCTGGGTCACGGGTCAGAAAATTAGGCCCAAGTCTAGGGGGTATTCTAGCCTAGGTGGGCCTAAATATTTTGTTTTTATTTTTTCTATTTTTTCTATCAAAATTGTATTCCTTTCCACTAAAAATGATACTGAACCTTAGACGGCAAGGCTTTGAGCTGGCCTAAAGCACTCTCGAGTTTGGCTTCAAAATGATGGCTCAGGCCTAAACCCAGGCTTAGGGTACCGGGCTAGGCTCGGACTCGAGTCTAACCGGACTCGGCCCACCCCGAACTGCGGGCCATGTTTATACTCGTACCCCCATCTAAACATCTTGGTGTATTTCTATCTTTACAATTCTAACTTAGGGTCAATTTGGGAACATGGTTAAATGACTTTTAATCTATTTTAGTTCATATCACTTCTCTACTTTTTTATATTTCAAAAAAAAAAAAAAACTAAAAAAAATGAGGCTAATTTATCCTCACATATTTTTTATGTAACTAATAATGAGGCTAGCAGAAAAGGCCAGAGTGACACTTGACCAAAAATATAAAAAATTAAGTGTCATAATTTGATGTGTAAAGGTCAAAGTAAGATTTAATATAAAATACAGAAGTGCAAAACATAATTTACCCGAGAAATTATTAGTCCAAATATTATCCAATACAACTCTCATGATGACTGAGCAATAATTAAAAAATATTAAATTCATTTCTATAAGATTTCAACTAGAAAGCTCACACCACGGTGATTGAATCTTCATAAGACATGAAAGCCAAGTTCCATTATACTAATTTATTACTATATAGTAAATGATATTCAAAATTTGATACATAAATTTAATTTATCATGGCATTATTAAAAAAAAAAATCGGTATCAATTAACTAGTCTACAAACATTAATTATGATATTATTATTGACCTTACTCGTTAATCACATTACAAATATCAAAAAAATTTAAATTATGTCATATTATCAATTAATACACTAATTGAAGTATATAATATTATCCAAAAAAAAATTATTGTATTTATTAGTCAGATGCATAACCATTGGATTATAATTCAAACGGTCAATTTCATACCTTCTTAATTGTAAAGTCAATTTAAGTCAATTTTTTCCAAAGACAACAATAATTTATTCCTCAGCATTATCGGAGTTATTTGTTGTAGTGAATTTGTGAGAGTTTTTTTTTTTTTTTAATCGTATTATTGGCCCAAACTTATGTTTGTTGAGTCATTAATAAATTATTTAAAATTAATTTTAAAACTTAATAAATTTTAAAATATAATCAAATTTTTTGATTCTCGTTTAGAAAGAGACTTTTTTAGTAACTTTTTGACTTTTTGAATAAAATATGATGTAAAAAAAATTAATATGTTTAGGATGACTTTTTGATTTTTTAGGAAAAGATGTACAAAAAATAAAGAGAAAATGAAATCTTTAACTTTTTAGTATAAATTGTTAGCTTTTTAATTTTTTTTAATAACTTTTTAACTAAAAAAATCATTTGTCAAACGAAACCTTCTCAAACAAGTTTCGTCGAACACAAGTAACTTAATTTTTTTGTCCAACTTGAGTAACATGTGGACAAAAAGACTCTTAGAGTGCGTTTAATTTTAGCCTATGATTAAAAAATCTCGTTTGGAATTTTTTTTAAACTTTTTTGATTTTTGTAAGAGAAAAAAATAAAATGATTATGATTTGAATGTAATATTTTATCTTATTGAATGTTAGCTTATTTTATCTTTTTGAGACTATTTTAATCTTTTAGGCCAAAAAAACCTATGAGGGCTTAATAATCAGTGAAGAATGGATAAATTACACTGATACCCCTAAGGTTTCTGTTTAATACAGATTCCCTTTACATTTAAAAAATTATATTCCCCTTCTTGAGGTTTGTAATCTCATTACAAATCATCTCCTGAATTACTGATGTCATATTCTAAAAATTTTTAAATGACCATCATGTCATTTTTATGATATTTTTTGTATACATTTTTATATATGAATATAATTTTTCATTTTTATTTCCACCATTATATCTAGATTAGATTAGATTAATTTAATTTAGATATATTTAAAAAGCGTAAAATTTGTATCTAGGGTTAAAAAGTCTTGTTTGAAATTGGTTTTTTTAGTTTTTTTGACTTTTGTAAGAGAAAAAAATGAAATGATTATGATTTGGATGTAATATTTTATCTTATTGAATGTTAGCTTATTTTATCTTTTTGTGACTATTTTAATCTTTTAGCCCAAAAAAACCTATGAGGGCTTAATAATCAGTGATAAATTATATTGACACCCCCTAAGATTTCTATTTAATACAGATCCCTCCTCCCATTTGAAAAATTACATCCCCCTTCTTGAGGCTTGTAATCTCATTACAAATTATCCCTTGAATTGTTGATGTCATGTTCTAAAATTTTTTAAATGACCATTTTGTCCTTTTTGTGATATTTTTTGTATAAATTTTTATATATGAATATAATTTTTCATTTTTATTTCCATAATTATATCTAGATTAGATTAATTTAATTTAGATATATTTAAAAAGTATAAAATTTGTACAAAAAACTTTTAAAAAAATTATTGAATACAACAAAATAAGATAATGTATTAAATTTTTTTTGTATTTTTTTATATTTGGTGAATTTAAAAAAAAAATCACAAAATATTATATTTCTTAAGTTTCTAAAAGATTAAAAAAAAAAGAGCTTAAAATATTTTTAAAAAATTAGTAAAAATAAAAAAAATATGAAAAATAAAAAACTCAATTTTTTGTGTGAGTTAAACTAAAAAAGATGATTGTTATTTTTTTTTTAAAATGACATGAATAAAATATTTATATTATTTTATTATTTTATATGTATGAAAGTTAAGAGGTAAATATGTTATTTTAATTTGATAGAAGGATTTTTGGCTTATTTTTCCTACAAAGGAAAGTATTATAAATGCGAGCGTGCTAACGAGGATTGAAAAATTCTTACAGATTAAATTTAAGCAAATTATCAAGCAATTGTGTTGACGGTTCTTTTGCATCAATGAAAAGGACTTCAAATTGCCAAGTATATAGAAAAGAAAAATTAACAGAAGAATGATAGAGACGGAAAAAGATAATTGAGTAAACAATCGGAGTGACTAAGTGAACAATCAAAGTAACAATTAATTACCTCTACTCCCATACTTTGAAAATGAAGTGCATAAAATGCTTCGAAGAGGAAGTGCTGAAAATAAGTGTTTCGAAAAAGAAGTGCGTAAAATAAAATGCAGGAAATATAAATGACAAGAAAAATCCTCTTTGTGCCTTTTAACTACTCCAATGCTGCGCAGATCCATTGTTACTAATAAAAACTACCACGTGTCTGTCGTTGACTGGAGACTTACATTAACTCCTTAAATTATCATTTACGAGTCACGTATTAAGCTGCGATTAATCCATACAAAATATGTAACTAACAAAGATAAATATAATTTTTTAAATATAAAAAAGAGATCCATATTAAACAAAAACTTCAGAACATCAGTGTAATGTACCTGTGAAGAATTGGAGAAGGCTTATCTCTTTGGCTGTTAGTTTATGACTTGGATAATGTATTTTTATAATTCGAGTTGGCACATCTCTTTGATGATCACACGTACATGTCCAACTTTTAAGAGAGCTGGATATAATTTTTGAGGTAAATTATAAATATATTTTTTAAGATTTGTTTAAAATGTAAATTATTTTTTATAGTTTGAAAAATTATAAATATTTTTTTGTCAAAATTTTTTATTTAACAGAATAAATTAAAAAAGTAAAATTTTTAACTGTTCACTTATACAATAATAAAATTATCTAAATTATTAATTAAAATAAAATTTTAATACTATTAAAAATTATTAATTAACTTGATAATTTATTAATAAAAGAACTTATTTATTATAAAATTAAAAATTTTAAGAGATATTATGTAATTTTTAAAATTATAAAATTAGTTTATAATTTAAATAAATATTAAAGGGTGGCTTTGTAATTTCTCTTAACTTTTTTTGTACATAAAAAAGCATTTTCACGTGGATGCCTGCAGGTGAATATAATACACATATATCAACTCGAATCATCCGAGCTTCCAGAGGTATTTATCGAGTATATTTTGATAATCAGAATTATTCATATTATAAAGTTTATCAAGTATATCATTTATATAAAAAATCAAGTTAGTAGAATATTTGTAACCCCATAATCTAATCCTAATTGTTTTTAAAAAATTATTAAAATCATGTTAACTCTTTATTTTTTGAAAAATAAATGTGCTCTTATTATGAGGTTATAAATGTCCAATTTACTTATTTTTTACATAGATGATCTATTCGACGAACCTTATAGTATAAATAGTTCAGATTATAGAAAAAGACTCGGGACATGCCCTAAATGGGTCTCACAGCAACCTACTGTGCCTAGCACAACAGGAATCCCAATTCCTTTTTTTTAAGGTATGAATTAAAAAAAAAATGAGAAATTACATCTAAGTGGTAATTTGAAAAAATTAATAAATATGTATAAAAAATTATAAATTTAATTATTAATAATAATAAAATTTATCACTAATTTATAATTATTTTTCAAATTGTACACTCATGTGAAATCCTCCCTTACAAAAGCAATGATGAAATCACAATTAATATTAGAATAATGTTTGGGACCTCTTTTTGGGGAGAACTCTACTACGGCACAGTGATGTGGATCAATAATATGTTTGTATTATTATTATTTTTTCTCTTTTTTACTTGGATCAATCACAAGTGAGTGAGGGGTTTTGGAGGTAATATTTTATGAGGATCTGAATCATTACTGTTAATATTATTATAGAAAATAGGAATTCTAACTACATCATACTAAAATAATAATGTTAAAGACTTACAAAATTTATTAAAAAAATAAGAACAATGAATGATTGTGATACATTTCATATATAGACTTTACTATATAATAATTAAGGAGTTATTTAAGATGATATAAATAAATATATTTTTTGACTTTTTATAAAAAAATATACGATAAAATAAAAAAGTAATGTGATCCAAATAAATATACTAATCTAAATAAATATATTTATTTGTTAGGTTTTTATTTTTGGCAATTCCAGTTGACAAAACTCCTTTCAGTTGCACTTACTTTCGCACTTTTTATTTCAGTGAGGCTATGAGTTTTTAGATGCGAATCCAACCCGAGTTGTGCCTTGTAGAGAAGTTTGTGATGTTAATACTTTCAAGATTGCCACTTCGCTGATTATGACGGGAATCGAGCTGCTCGGTCAGCTCGCGGGGGTCCAGGGGGAAACGCCCCTTGGCGGGTCCGAGGCAGCGCCACGGCGTGGTCGAGGGGCAGCACCCCGGAAGCAAAATGAAAAATTGCCTTCAAAGTTGCCTATTCGCTCGAGCGGACATTCCCCCGTTCGAGCGAATAATGCTGAGTTCCAGAAGTTTATTTGCCTGCGAAAATACTGGATGTTGTTTTTTCCCGCTCAAGCGAAACTTTTCGCGCTCAAGCGTAGGTCCGCTCGAGCGACTAATCTGACGCTCGAGCGGAGATTGCGGAACAGATTTCTATAAATACGTGTTTCAGTCCAAATATAGGGTTACGCCTCCAGATCTTCTTCTTGGGTTCTAGGGCTTATATCTGGGGTTATTTTGCTAGTTTTCTTTGATGTTTTATTGAGTATTCAACTCATGGTTTAAGAAGCATACATCAAAGGTTTGTTTGTTCATTCTATACAAAAGATAGAGTTGTTCTTCGGTGGATTCTAAAGAATTTGAGCCTGAAACTTTAGTGGATTTTGGAGTGGCTCATCGTCAAGACAATTCTAAGGTGAAGACGAGGCTGGAAAAGGCACATAGGGGTTGGTTCAATTCGGGCGTGGATTCGCTAGCTAATTAAGAGTATACCTATGTAATTCCTTTATGTTTTCTTAGTGGATTGTTTTGTAGCTGTTGCCCATGGTTTTTTTTATCATAATTGGAGGTGCTCCAATTGTTGTTTTTCCACATTAAAATCGTTGTGTCGATTTGTCTTGATTGTTTGATTGGGATTGTTTTATTGCTTAAAATTGATACATAATCACAAATCAATATCTAGCGGATTTCTAGATTTTTTTTCAATTGGTATCAGAGCAAATCGTTCTATTTTTTTTATAAAAAAATCTTTTAGGACGAGATCTTGTTTGATTTGTGATAATGGATACAATTCGTGAGGAAAATTCTATGGTTCGACCACCCCTACTTGACGGATCCAATTATTCTTTTTGAAAAGCTCGGATGAGATCGTTTTAAAATCTATTGATGAAAAAGTTTGACAATCTGTTATGTATGGGTGGACTGAACCAACGATTACCGTTGATGCAGTAACTTTCCCCAAACCAATTGATAAGTGAGACACAATTGATTACCAAAATAGTAGCTGGAATAGTAAAGCTATCAATTCTTTTTTTTGCACTGTCACACCTGAAGAGTTTAGTTGTATTTGCAATTGTGAAGTCGCAAAAGAGGCTTGGAATATCTTACAAACTATTCACAAGGGCACTCCTTCTGTTAAACGCTCAAAACTTCAAAGACTCACGTCTAGTTTCAAAAACCTTTCAATGAAAGATGGTGAGACATTTGATGAATTTTATGCAAAGTTGAGTGACATTGTTAATTCCAGCTTGAATTTAGGTGAAAAAATAAAAGAATCCAAAGTTGTGGGAAAAATTTTGAGATCCTTTCTCGATCGGTTCCAACCAAAAGTTACGGCTATTGAGGAGGCTCAAGATGTTGACAACCTCAAGCTGGATCATTTGGTTGGAAATCTCCAAACTTATGAGGCATATAGGAATTTTAAAAAGAAACAAAAAGATACTATTGCTTTTAGTAGTGCTTATAGAGTTGGAGAGGATTCTGATGAGGATTGTGAGATATACTCCAAGATTACGGCTGTTTTTGTTAAACAATTTAAAAAATCTTTTTTGAAAAAGAATCCTAATATTTTGGAATCTACTCATACTCATAAATCTAAAGGCAAAGATAAACTCAAAATTAATTCTATAGCCAAGAAGGAGAAAGGAAAGATACAAGGGAACTTTAAAAGAGTCCAATGTTATGAATGCCAAGGATTCAGCCACTTTACTTCAAAATGCCTCACTCGTTTGAAGAAGAAGCAAACCCTGGCTATCACTTGGGATGATGAATCAAAATCTGATGAAGATGAAAGTGACAACGAAAATCAAGGCGAAGAGGGACATAAACAATTCCTTGCTTTCATGGCAGTTTCTGAAATTGAAGGACGAACAGAGTATTCGAAGAGGTCGGTTGAGAATGCCACTGATGATGAATCCTCAGAGTCAGAGAGTGATGATGAAGAGCTTGAGCAAGCATATCAAAAGTTGTATAAGGAATCTCTTAACGTATCCAAATTGAATGACAAACTCACCACGAAACTCAAAGCATGTGAAACTGAGAATGTCAAGCTAAAGGAGAAGATTTCCGAGGCTAGGATTGATGCCATCAAGATAGCTAATGATCAACAAGCTCTTTGTGCAAAACTCTTGACTTTTGAGACAGAGAGGAATGAGCTATAACAAATCTATGTCGTGTATGAAGAAAAGATTGAATCTCTCGAGATGTCTCAAGTTGCTTTGGAAGAACTAATGATCAAGAAAGAGGAAGAACTCAAGTATGCTATAGCTACCATTGGTCTTTGGAATAGAAGATCAAAAACTTTGGACAATATCATTGGGTCTCAACAAATTTGTTCTGACAAGAGTGGCATTGGCTTTGGTGGTAAAAAAGAACAAAAACAGAGTGCTTCCACATCTCATGATACAAGAACTCAAGGAAAGGAAGAACAAAAAATTCAACATGAGGATAAACTTCTCAAACTTCCTAAAGTTGGTAAGGCCAAAGAAAATAAGGTACACTCTGTTTTTATTTGTCATTATTGTGGTTTGGCTGGTCATATTCGCCCTTATTGTTATGAGTTGCATGGGAGAGTGTCTCATAGAGATGGAAGAAATTCCAACATCTCGTGGGGAATGAGACACTTCATTGGTGGTAATGAGGTTAAGGGTCATATTAGACCTCGTTATTTTGATATGTTTGAGACCAAACATGAAACGAGTTTGTATTTGCCTAGACCTAGAAATAGGAAGTTGGAAACCATGTCGAGACAGGTTCCCATTGAAAGAGAAGAGAACCACAGCGTCAAGACACCACCCAAGAATCGCTATTCTCACAACTTTGTTCATACTAAAGCAGTTTGGGTGAGAAAACTTAACTTGTGTTAATTTGTTTAGTCGTTTTATTTTTTGGGTTTCTGTATGTTTTTTTTTGAGTCATTTAGTGTGTGCGTGTTCGTTCTCTGACTTGCTTTGTTTAGAAAAAAAAATGTGTGCATGTTTGTTTTATGTCTTGCTTTGTTTAGAAAAAGAAAAAAAAATGAAAAAAAAAAATTCCTAAAAAGATTTTCTTAGTATGGTTTTGCAAGCTTGATTTTTTTGAGATGTCTTTGGTGCATATTGGAATTGATGAGAATAACCATTACATGTTAATATGTGTATGCTCTCTGTGGTCATTACTCATTTTGGAGTGTGTGTTCTTTGATTAGTATGCCTCATTCTATACATACTCTTGGATTCGTAAATATCGAAGTCTTCCGCCTTAGTGATTAATTTTTTTTGGATTTCTAGCATTGTATCTTTTGCTTTTCTAGAGGAATTGACCTATACTAGCATATCATGGGTGATGTCTTAAACCACCTTCCATCTTTTTGCATCTCCACGGCTTTCCCCCTCTATTCTTTGTAGTCCAGCCATGAGGAAAAGGCTACCTCAGAGTCACCAACCAAGCTATCCTTATTATATCCATGCTTCTCTGGTTCGGTTTCCATACTCTTGAGTGTGTCAGCCGCGAATGAGTGTACAAAAGAAAGAAAAAATGTGCAAAAGAAACAAAAGAAAAAAAATGTACAAAAGAAAGAAAAGAAAAAGATGTGAGAAAAAATAGAGGAAAAAATAAAGGATTCATTGATTGAGGGAGAGCCTCCGCTTTTACTCACCAAATACTCCTTGATTCCTAGTGGTTTGACTTTCCTTAGTTATGCTTAGATTCTCTTGTCGGAGGTCCAGTTTTCAGATCACTACTAGAATTTGAATCTAGTGTTTGTCGAACTCCAAGAGTCACACACACACTTTTATCATGGGATCCATACTTTTCACATATTGCATCACTTTCTTTTATGAGGAATCTTCTAGAGTTTGTGCACATTGTGTTTTCAAGTAATTGTGCTTCTTGGATAATCTTGTGTGTTTCAAGGTACAAATCTGAAATTCCTTACTTGCTCCACCATATTATTTTGTCTTTTTTCTTCTTGTTTGCTTTTAGTGAGGGGGAGTTTGGCTTATCATTACAAGGGTTTGTTAGCATGCATACTTTGATTTGTTTGGTAAGGGACATTGGCTTTAGTTGTTTTGCATGTTGCTATGCACTGTTTGCTTATTATTTCCTGCTTGCCTGCTCCAGACACTTACATCATCATATCATTGCTTGTGTGGTTTATGATCTTGCTTTAGTTGACTGAACTTTCTTTGTCAAGTCGTGACAAAAATGGGAAGAAAGTTGTTTTTCATGTATTCATGTCATGTGTCGGGTGCATGTGTCTTATCTTAGGATTTCAAGTATTCATGTCATGTGTCAGATGCGTGTGTCTTAGTTTTTATCTATTCATGCTTCATTTATTCATGCTACATGTTCTTTAAATCTCTGATTGTCATGCTACATGTTCTTAAAATCTCCAAGTCACATCTATTCATGTTTTTCATCTAACGCTTCAAGATAACCTAGTCATATGTTTATTGCTTTTTGATGTACTCTTGTGGGGCTAATAGTTGTTTTGGAGATTGTGGCACTAATAGCTATTTTGCAGATCTTAACCTTGAGAAAAAAGTTTGTGTTTGTTGGCTGTAATGGGTTGGGGTGATTAGGATTTTATTTGTTAGGTGTGTTTTGTCACGGCATTGCCAAAGAGGGAGATTGTTAGGTTTTTATTTTTGGTAATCTCAGTTGACAAAACTCCTTTCAGTTGTACTTGCTTTCACACTTTTTATTTCAGTGAGGTTATGAGTTTTTAGATGCGAATCCAACCCGAATTGTGCCTTGTAGAGAAGTTTATGATGCTAATACTTTCAAGATTGCCATTTCGCTGTTTATGATGGGGATCGAGCTGCCTGGTCAGCTCACGGGAGTCCAGGGGGCAGCGCCCCTTGACGGGTCTGGGGCAGCGCCACGGCGGGGTCGAGGGGCAGCACCCCCAAAGCAAAATGAAAAATTGCCTTCAAAGTTGCCTGTCTGCTCGAGCGGACATTCCCCCGCTCGAGCAGCTTCTGAAACTGAAGGACGAATAGAGTATCCGAAGAGGTCGGTTGAGAGTGCCACTGATGATGAATCCTCGGAGAGTGATGATGAAGAGCTTGAGCAAGCTTCTGAAAAGTTGTATAAGGAGTCTCTTAACTTATCCAAATTGAATGACAAACTTACTACGAAACTCAAAGCATGTGAAAGTGAGAATGTCAAATTAAAGAAAGAGATTTCTGAGGCTAGGAATGATGCCCTTAAGATTTCTAATGATCGACAAGCTCTTTGTGCAAAACTCTTGACTTGTGAGACAGAGAGGAATGAGCTACAGCAAATCTGTGCAACATATGAAGAAAAGATTGAAACTCTCGAGATGTCTTAAGTTGCTTTGGAAGAATTAATGATCAAGAAAGAGGAAGAACTCAAATGTGCTATAGCTACCATTGGTCTTTGGAATAGAAGATCAAAAACTTTGGACAATATCATTGGGTCTCAACAAATTTGTTCTGACAAGAGTGGCATTGGCTTTGGTGGTAAAAAAGAACAAAAACAGAGTGCTTCCACATCTCATGATACAAGAACTCAAGGAAAGGGAGAACAAAAAATTCAACATGAGGATAAACTTCTCAAACTTCCTAAAGTTGGTAAGGCCAAAGAAAATAAGGTACACTCTGTTTTTATTTGTCATTATTGTGGTTTGGCTGGTCATATTCGCCCTTATTGTTATGAGTTGCATGAGAGAGTGTCTCATAGAGATGGAAGAAATTCCAACATCTCGTGGGGAATGAGACACTTCATTGGTGGTAATGAGGTTAAGGGTCATATTAGACCTCGTTATTTTGATATGTTTGAGACCAAACATGAAACGAGTTTGTATTTGCCTAGACGTAGAAATAGGAAGTTGGAAACCATGTCGAGACAAGTTCCCATTGAAAGAGAAGAGAACCACAACGTCAAGACACCACCCAAGAATCGCTATTCTCACAACTTTGTTCATACTAAAGCAGTTTGGGTGAGAAAACTTAACTTGTGTTAATTTGTTTAGTCGTTTTATTTTTTGGGTTTCTGTATGTTTTTTTTTTGAGTCATTTAGTGTGTGCGTGTTCGTTCTCTGACTTGCTTTGTTTAGAAAAAAAAAATGTGTGCATGTTCGTTTTATGTCTTGCTTTGTTTAGAAAAAAAAAATGAAAAAAAAAATTCCCAAAAAGATTTTCTTAGTATGGTTTTGCAAGCTTGATTTTTTTGAGATGTCCTTGGTGCATATTGGAATTGATGAGAATAACCATTACATGTTAATATGTGTGTGCTCTCTGTGGTCATTACTCATTTTGGAGTGTGTGTTCTTTGATTAGTATGCCTCATTCTATACATACTCTTGGATTCGTAAATATCGAAGTCTTCCGCCTTAGTGATTAATTTTTTTTGGATTTCTAGCATTGTATCTTTTGCTTTTCTAGAGGAATTGACCTATACTAGCATATCATGGGTGATGTCTTAAACCACCTTCCATCTTTTTGCATCTCCACGGCTTTCCCCCTCTATTCTTTGTAGTCCAGCCATGAGGAAAAGGCTACCTCAGAGTCACCAACCAAGCTATCCTTATTATATCCATGCTTCTCTGGTTCGGTTTCCATACTCTTGAGTGTGTCAGCCGCGAATGAGTGTACAAAAGAAAGAAAAAATGTGCAAAAGAAACAAAAGAAAAAAAATGTGCAAAAGAAAGAAAAGAAAAAGATGTGAGAAAAAATAGAGGAAAAAATAAAGGATTCATTGATTGAGGGGGAGCCTCCGCTTTTACTCACCAAATACTCCTTGATTCCTAGTGGTTTGACTTTCCTTAGTTATGCTTAGATTCTCTTGTCGGAGGTCCAGTTTTCAGATCACTACTAGGATTTGAATCTAGTGTTTGTCGAACTCCAAGAGTCACACACACACTTTTATCATGGGATCTATACTTTTCACATAATGCATCACTTTCTTTTATGAGGAATCTTCTAGAGTTTGTGCACATTGTGTTTTCAAGTAATTGTGCTTCTTGGATAATCTTGTGTGTTTCAAGGTACAAATCTGAAATTCCTTGCTTACTCCACCATATTATTTTTTGTCTTTTTTCTTCTTGTTTGCTTTTAGTGAGGGGGAGTTTGGTTTATCATTACAAGGGTTTGTTAGCATGCATACTTTGATTTGTTTGGTAAGGGACATTGGCTTTAGTTGTTTTGCATGTTGCTATGCACTGTTTGCTTATTATTTCCTGCTTGCCTGCTCCAGACACTTACATCATCATATCATTGCTTGTGTGGTTTATGATCTTGCTTTAGTTGACTGAACTTTCTTTGTCAAGTCGTGACAAAAATGGGAAGAAAGTTGTTTTTCATGTATTCATGTCATGTGTCGGGTGCATGTGTCTTATCTTAGGATTTCAAGTATTCATGTCATGTGTCAGATGCGTGTGTCTTAGTTTTTATCTATTCATGCTTCATTTATTCATGCTACATGTTCTTTAAATCTCTGATTGTCATGCTACATGTTCTTAAAATCTCCAAGTCACATCTATTCATGTTTTTCATCTAACGCTTCAAGATAACCTAGTCATATGTTTATTGCTTTTTCATGTACTCTTGTGGGGCTAATAGTTGTTTTGGAGATTGTGGCACTAATAGCTATTTTGCAGATCTTAACCTTGAGAAAGAAGTTTGTGTTTGTTGGCTGTAATGGGTTGGGGTGATTAGGATTTTATTTGTTAGGTGTGTTTTGTCACGGCATTACCAAAGGAGGAGATTGTTAGGTTTTTATTTTTGGTAATCCCAGTTGACAAAACTCCTTTCAGTTGTACTTGCTTTCACACTTTTTATTTCAGTGAGGCTATGAGTTTTTAGATGCGAATTCAACCCGAATTGTGCCTTGTAGAGAAGTTTATGATGCTAATACTTTCAAAATTTCCATTTCGCTGTTTATGATGGGGATCGAGCTGCCTGGTCAGCTCGTGGGAGTCCAGGGGGCAGCGTCCCTTGACGGGTCTGGGGCAGCGCCACGTCGGGGTCGAGGGGCAGCACCCCCAAAGCAAAATGAAAAATTGCCTTCAAAGTTGCCTGTCTGCTCGAGCGGACATTCCCCCGCTCGAGCAGATAATGCTGAGTTCCAGAAGTTTATTCACTTGCAAAAATACTGGATGTTGTTTTGTCACGCTCGAGCGGAACTTTTCGTGCTCGAGCGGCCAATCTGACACTCGAGCGGAGATCGCGGGACAAATTTCTATAAATACGTGTTTCAGTCCAAATCTAGGGTTACGTCTCCAGATCTTCTTCTTGGGTTCTAGGGCTTATATCTAGGACTGTTTTGCTAGTTTTCTTTCATGTTTCATTGAGTATTCAACTCATGGTTTAAGAAGCATACATCAAAGGTTTGTTTGTTCATTCTATACAAAAGAGAGAGTTGTTCTTCTGTGAATTCTGAAGAATTTGAGCCTGAAACTTTGGTGGATTCTGGAGTGGCTCATCGTCAAGACAATTCTGAGGTGAAGACAAGGCTGGAAGAGGCACATAGGGGTTGGTTCAATTCAGGCGTGAATTCGTTAGGTAATTGACAGTATACCTATGTAATTCCTTTATATCTTCTTAGTGAATTTTTTTTGTGGCTGTTGCCCGTGGTTTTTTTTATCATAATTGGAGGTGCTTCAATTGTGGTTTTTTCACGTTAAAATCGTTGTGTCGATTTGTCTTGATTGTTTGATTAAGATTGTTTTATTGCTTAAAATTGATACATAATCACAAATCAATATCTAGCAGACTTCTAGATTTTTCAATTCAGTTCATCCCAAATAGTACATACACACTCATTTTCACATGTAGTAGGCTTTGTGTTAAAATTATGAAATAGGATTCTAAGTATGACACATACGGATAATTATTTAGTAATTTGAGAATATAGAAACGTGATATTTTATAATATTGTGATTGATAGAGAATGTGAATAGGTGAGATACTGTACTAGGTGATTGAGAGACATAACGAGACATAATGAATAATAATTGAATAAGAGTACAAGCACGTGGTATTCTAAAAATATTCTATAATTTGCTGATGCATACTAACCAAACAAACTTGAAAGGAAAATAACAAATAAAGAGTTCTTTGATTTGAGATAGGAAAAAGAGTTCATAGATATTCAATGGGCAGGGGCCAAAAATAAGTATAAAATTATCAATAAGAGCATGTTCAAGTGAACAGGGCCCTCACTATCTCTTTCATGGCCCGGAGACAAAAAAATTTACTCGGGCTATTTTGGAAAGTGAATTAAAGGTTACTTCTCAATTTTTAATCCACTTCTCTCTCTTACAAAAATGTAAAAAAAAAAAAAAAATTAAAAAGTAACTTTTAACCATCTTCTCAAAATATTTTTATAGTGTGTTTTAATTTTTCAATTTAGCAGCAATGAACAGCACCACCGACACACACGTTTTCCATGAAGTAGCAATATGCATCCATTCAAATTTCAAATTTTGTGGGTTTCAATCTTTATACCTTCTTTAAAAAAATAATTTTAAAAAACTAATAAAATAAATAAATAATAAAAAAAAGTATGCACATCTTGAAGATAGCATTTTATGATTGAAGAATTGGGAAAAGGTTGGATCCCTTTTGGTGTTAGTTCATGACTTGGATAATGGACTATATGTACTGTATAATAGTATTTGGCAGATCTTTTGATTATAAACTCGCAAACAAACCAGTTGAGAGAGCTGGACATAATTTTTTTTTATAAATAAAGTATTTTCACGTGGATGCCTGCATGTGAATATAATATCAACTCACTTGTCGATTAGGCTACGCGTTTTTGGGTGTGTGGATTAAAAAAAACGATGGATTAAAAAGTACAATTAATATTATTACTGATACAGCAATGTTAGGTATCATGAAAAGTCTTTTATGAAAATAGTCATGAAAGATTTATGATCTTTGTAAACTTACAATAAAGCACCACACAATAATCAAGGTAATCTAAGGATCACAAATTTTTCATGATCAATTTCATGACAAAATTTTCATGATCTCTAACATTTCTCTTAATGATATCAACAATGCTAGGTATCATGAAAAGTCTTTCATGAAAATAGTCATGAAAGATTTATGACCTTTGGATTACACTTACAATAAAACACCACACACTAATCAAGGTAATCTAAGATAGGATTCTAGTTGTGTCATAAACCAGTTGAGAGAGCTGGACATAATTTTTTTTTATAAATAAAGTATTTTCACGTGGATGCCTGCATGTGAATATAATATCAACTCACTTGTCGATTAGGCTACTCGTTTTTGGGTGTGTGGATTAAAAAAAACGATGGATTAAAAAGCACAATTAATATTATTAATGATATAGATAGGATTCTAGTTGTGTCATAATTAAAATTTTTATAATTATAAAAAAAAACTTAGAAAATCACACAGAATTAAGAATGTATGGACCAGATTTATTATAATAGTAGCTTACAACACGTTAGGCTTGTTTTGAGAAGTAAGTTAAAAGTTGATTTTTTGATTTTTTTTGATTTTTTTAAAACAATGTGTAAAAAAATAAAGAGATAATGTGATCTAAAAAAATAAAAAAATAAAAAAAATTGCTTTAACTAAATTGCCAGAATATAAATTTTAGGGATTATTTGGGATAATCTATATAAGTACACTTTTTAAACTTTTGGCTAAAAAATAGAGAGAAAAAATATGTATGTTTGGAATAATTTTTTGATTTTTTACAAAAAATGTGTAATAAAATATTATATCAAATATCAAAATTACTCTTGTACCCTCCCTGACACATACTATGTGCATTTAGTGCATTTCAAAATTTTGTTGGCTTTGGGAATTCGTGGCTTATAATTAGCCACGCCAGTGCATTTGGTAAAATGTGTAAAGATAAGTACATTGACATGCACTTTTGGCTGTTGAATGGGAAAGGACAAATTCGTAATTTTACCCTTTGTCTATTCAGCATTTTTTTTCCGCCTAAACATGGGAATAGTGGTAAAAAAAAATTTCAGTGATTTTTTGACTTTTTATCTTTTTTAAGGAATGTCAAACATCCATTTAATTTAAACTATACACTTATTTTCAATGTCGTAACAAATTTAGATATATGTATTTTCTATTATATGTGGCACAGTGAGCCTTACTCATGACTGATTTGATATGTGTGTCTTGTTTTTTTTTATTTTACTCTATACCACATTTCTCTTTTCTGTTAAAATTATGACATAGGATTCTATCCAGCTAAAAGCAATCCCACAAACTCCTATAAAAGCCCTTCACCACCTTCTTCTATTCTCAAACCACCTCTCTCTCACTCTCTGTTGTGTGCCTTTTCTCATGTTTTGGGGTTACTTGGCGCATTTAAGCCCTAAACATGAGTTCTTATAAAGTGAAGAATGTTATTGGGTTTCTAGTGTCGCTTGTGGTGAGCTTGGTGACAATAGTCCATGGAAATATTCCAACGACAGCTGATGGACCATTTGAGCCGGTGACTGTTGCTGTCAACCTGCCCGGAAACGCCGTGGATTTGCCGGACACCGATGAAAGGCTGCAAAGGACTGGTGGAGATTTTCAGCCTGAGCAAATTTCTGTTTCTCTTTCTTCAACTTATGACTCTGTTTGGATCTCTTGGATCACAGGTTTATTTCTTTGCCTCTACTATCTTCCAGTCTTAGAATCACTTTGGTATCAGCTAATAAAACGTTATATATATATTTTTTGAAAATTTGTTTTATTCTTAGTATTTTTTTTTATAATAATAATTATTTTTTTTTTCATGTTCATCTTGTGTCTACGTATCTAAAAAGTTTACTAAATATAAAAATAAAATTAAAAAAAAAGAAAAGAAACAGTTAACTGTTTTCGGCTTCTTTGTTAGTCACTAAAAACGGAAAAAAACCAACTCTAAATGCCCACATAATTTCGAAAAAACAAAAACAATGAATGCAACTAGGTGAATTATTCTTGTCTTACTATTTCAATCATGTAATTTTTTACTATCATAATATGAAGTTTCTTATCAATTAATAATACTGCATTACATTATACCCTATATAAAATGTTGGCATGGTTTTAAGAAACACTTTTACGAGAAATGGTTGTGCCTCGTTATATTTTTCAAAAATGACTGAAGAGTTTTAATTTTAGAATTTTAATGGTGGGACTCGCCATATGATGTAAGGTTTGTGCTTGTTTGCTTGTGTTTTATTTATTTTTATGCCATATAATTAGAACTCAAATCACAGCTCTAGTTTTAGAACTCTTAATCACTCCTCCATATTTTTATGTTTTATTTATATTTATTACAGGAATATTATATTATTACAAAACTTGGAACTTCAAACTTCTTCTAAAAGATGCCTAAGGCAATCAGCATGGCATATTCTAAAAAAAAATGAACTAAATTATCTCTGGTCAGTGGTTCAACCATAATGTGGGGCTTTGGTGAAGTCGGGAACATTTTTCAATGATCAAAACTATATTATTTGAATAGATTATTTATACGAAAAAAAAAAAAAAATCAAATTAAGTGAATAACCGTTGATACATATTAGTTTACATTAATTTTCAAAATAATGAATTTTTATTAGCATAATCGTGCTTATTGACCATTTTATTTATAACATATGTAATTTTAATTATATAGTTACGGTTGTCTATTAATCTTATTTTTTTTTAGATAAATTTTTTTGACAAATTAGAATGGGCCATGTGGTAGGCCGAAAGAAGCCCAACAATACGCTTAACCAGAGGCATTGACCAGGCTAGGCTGAATTGGAACAAGGCTAGGGCGATAAGAAAACTATTTTCCTGAATCTGGCCCATGTCTTACAAAAATAAATACACTTGTCTGTTTTTTAAACTCTGAATATAATTTTTAATTTTCAAATTTTTAGTGAAATTTTTAGATGTATTTTAATTAAAAATTCTAAATTTTAAATACACTAAAAATAAAATATTTATACAAAAATTAATTTTTTTTAATATTTAATGAACTTTAAAAAAAAATCATAAATATTTTACTTTTGATAAAAAAATTCACTAAAAAATAATGAAAAAAAAAAAAAAAAAACCTCAAGAATAATTTGAAAAAACTAAAAACTAACCCAAACCCAGGTTGAAAGTTTTGGGAATTTTGGCCTGATCAATGGGACCAATGCATGGTTTTTACTCTTCGTAATGAGAAATTTGATTCATGTTTGTGTTTACCTATCACTCTCTGTGTTTGGTTGTGAAAGAATGAGTTTTGATTTGATTGAATTGCATTTGCATTTGCATTTGCAGGGGAATTCCAAATTGGAGACCACATTAAACCATTGAATCCAAAAGATGTGAAAAGTGTTGTTTATCATGGTATCTCCAAATCTGAATTTACTCACAAAACCAAGGGGGATTCACTCATCTACAGTCAACTTTACCCTTTTGATGGCCTTCAGAATTACACTTCTGGAATTATACACCATGTTCGTCTCAAAGGTATTACTTTACTTTCACTGAATATTAAGTGGGCTTTTTATTTTTATTTTTATACACATCTCTAGTTAGGGTTTAATTCATGTTTTTGGGTAATCTTGCATTTGGTTCTGTGGGGATGTAAATTTTGGAAATACTGCTCGGATCCAGACGAGGCTGAAAGATCCTTGCAATGCCACCTGAAAAACAGAAAAACAACCCCTGTGGTACCGAAATTAGCACTCCGACTAGTCAGTTCTATTTTTGGGTAGTTGATACTTTATATTTCTTGGAGTCTCACGCTATGTTTGGATTGAGTGATTTGGAGAGAAAAGAAAAGAAATGGAGTGATATATATTTCTCTTATTTGTTTGGATAATCTCAGTAGAGAGAAATGGGAAGAAATGAAGAGAAATTGAAAGAAACTCATTTCTCTTATATGCCTCATTTTCAATCTTTTCAAAAGTGGAGAGATTGGGAGAGAAAAGAAACCACTATTTTCATAACACCAATCTTGTCCCTATAAAAATAAAAGAAATAAAATGATTGAAATATAAAAAGGTTATTTTGGTAATATAACATAAAATAATTTCTTTTCTTTTCTCTTAATGAAACCTAACCAAACAAGAATGAGAGAAATCACAATCATTTCTTTTCTTTTATTTCTTCCTTATCTAAACAAAAAAGCGAGAAATCACAATCATTTCATTTCTTTTCTTTTCTCTTATTACTTAAGTAATCATTTCTTTTCTTTCATCTCCTAAGTTCCCAAACATAGTGTAAGTTATTTTCACATATCTCTTTTCTCATGCTCCTTTCCTCTTTTATAGAGTTCTTCTCTGGTTCCACTTTCTTGTTATGTTTTTTGGGGATCGGCCAGCACAATTGTGCGACAGGACCTTTCCGACTACCCTGGAATACTCGGTTTTGGCACGTGGTGTGAATATCTCTTACTTGGCATCCCATGTGGCCCTTAATGCCTATCCGGCAATGACCCATAGCCCAATGGGCTTTGGCCTCATGGTCCAATTGACAGGTCCAGTTCGAAGTTGATTATTTATATTCGGCTCCCACAGGTTCAAATTTTTTGAGTCAAAAAATAACTAATCTCCATGAGTCTTTTATCCTGTATATGCGTGATTATTTGAAGGACGTAGGTGGGACAAGTTAATCCTAACTAATAGTTTGGGTATAAAATTTTTAATCTCGGAATCTGCAAATCAAATAAGACCTGACTTAAGATTATCTCTAATCCTCCACTCAAAGGAAATCAAGGGAGAAACATTTTTTTTAAAACTAAATTGAGAATTCATAAAAAAGATAAAAGCGTTGGAGACTTATTTATTTATTTATTTATTTATCAAGTTTGATGAAAAGAGAATTTGGGATAAGAGGGGGATTTTTAAAAAGATTTTGGTGAAAGGGTTGGCCTAATTCGTATCAAATCAAGTTCTTTTACTTAAATTTGAAATCAAATTAGATGAAAAAAGTAGTGAAGGGTTGGAGATGCTCTTATGTTATTGCCTTTGTCATGTTTGGATAAAGGTGTGTATTAGAATTTGATTATGATCTGTAGGACAATCTGATCTAACAAACATTTGTTTACTGATCTAATTTCTTTGGGAAGATTAGAACACATAAAGATTCAAAAAACCAAGCATCTATTCTATAGATTCAGTTTTTGACTTTCTTTTGCTTATGTACAGTGGATATTGTAATTTGTAACAATATTCTGTTGATATGAAGAGCACTGTTTAGACATCTTACCTACACATTTCATAAATAAAATGGTATTTTTGACATTTTGGTTCATCTTTATCTTCACTTTGATAGTTGATTTCAAGCTTAATACTTCAAGCAATTCGTACTTTGATGGACCTAGTGTGATATTTGGTTGTGCATGTAATGTGTTTCCTAAATTTCAGCCATTTCAATTGAATTCTTGTTTCCATTTCCTTTTGCAGGGTTGCAGCCTAACACGATATACTATTATCGGTGCGGAGATCCTTCTATGGGAGCAATGAGTGAGGTCTTTTCTTTCAAGACAATGCCTATTCATGGCCCCAAAATTTACCCAAAAAGAATAGCAGTCGTGGGAGACCTAGGTCTTACTTACAATACCACTTCAACAGTTGAACATATGATACAAAACGATCCTAATCTTATTCTAATGACTGGGGATGCAACTTATGCTGATTTGTATTTGACAAATGGTACTGGGGCCGATTGCTACTTTTGTGCTTTTGGTCATACTCCCATTCATGAGACCTATCAGCCTCGTTGGGATTATTGGGGCAGGTTAATTTACAACTTTTGCTCTCAGAATTGTCTAAAATTCTTGTTTTGTACCCATATATTTCTTAATTCTGTCAAAGAAAAGCTACAACAAATAATTTATTTAGGAAACTGGACAGGTTCTTTAATGAGTGAGGCAGCTGGTTCAGTATTTTTTACTTTCTTCTTTCATTTATTTATTTTTTCTTACAGGAGATTAGACTAGTTCAAGTAAAAACTAAAATATTCATAATCACAACTGGGCATGGAAATTTACTAAAAACATTGCTTCTTAGTAAAACCGTTTTTTATTTTTTTATTTTCAGGTACATGCAGCGTGTGGTGGCTAAAGTTCCAATAATGATGATAGAAGGAAATCATGATGTAGAAGAACAGGGTGGTGATGTGCAATTTGCATCCTACAGCTCTCGATTCGCATACCCATCCAAAGAGAGTGGATCCAAATCCACATTGTATTATTCTTTCAACGCAGGGGGCATACATTTTATAATGCTTGGAACCTACACTGCATATAACAAATCATGTAAATCCATGGACACTCTTCCCATTTATGTACCATTACCTTTTATTATCATTGTCCTCATTTGTTTTGGTCACTATCATTTGTGGACTCTTAATAGCATTTCTTTGTTGTAATGGAAGAAGGAAGATAAGTAATGTTGATAATCTAAGAAGGTGTCCTGTCATGTCGGACACTGTGTCAGTCACCGACATAACACGACATTCTTCAAATATTTCTCAACACTTGTCAGACACAAGTCCTAACATGTCTGGACTGTTTTTAAAAATTTTCAGTTGCAGCGTGTCTGTATTCCTGTTCTTGTTTGTGCTTTTTGGATTATAATCTGTTTTGGCAGCATATTGAGATTCCCTAGTTTCTTTGTTGCAGCGGTGCAATACAAGTGGTTGAAGAAAGACCTTGCTAAGGTTGACAGAGAAGTGACTCCATGGTTGGTAGCTAGTTGGCATGCACCTTGGTACAACAGCTACAAGGCGCATTACAGAGAGGCAGAGTGTATGATGATAGAAATGGAAGAATTGCTCTATAAAAATGGTGTTGACTTGGTCTTTAATGGACATGTAAGTGTCTATGGCAAACTTTTTCCATGCACCCATTCTTATGTCCTATGCTAAATATATTAATCTTTTGGCATAATTAACAGATCGGTAGCTTAAACCAGTTCACATTTACTCTCTTGGTCTTTAATGGATTAGTATCAAATTGAGCTTTCCTGCTCAAATAAAGTTTTAAGTTTCTACTGCACCATTAACTTCAATATATTAGTTGACAAAGTTTTATGTACTGATTTGAAGAAGAATTTCCACCCTTCCTTCAAGAATGAAATGTGTGGGTTTTTTTTTCTTCTCTTTTTTTTAGAGGACATTTTGTTGCAGCTTTCTATCGAAGTAAATTTATGATGTGGCAATAAATCTAACTGTTTGGAAAAAAATTCAATAGGTTCATGCATATGAGAGGTCAAATAGAGTATATAACTACACCTTGGATCCGTGTGGACCGGTCTACATCACCATTGGAGACGGTGGTAATCGAGAGGATAGGGCAATTCCATTTGCTGATGAACCTGGTTCCTGTCCAAAGCCATCCAGCAGACTTGGCAATTGTGCAACCAATTTCACATCAGGCCCGGCAGCCGGTAAATTTTGCTGGGACCGGCAACCTGATTTTAGTGCTTACCGGGAAAGTAGCTTTGGGCATGGGATTCTGGAGGTACCTGTCTCTCTCTCTCTCTCTCTGCTATTAATGTTAATAGGATGAAAAACTGATGGCGGAATGTGCGATGTGCAGGTGAAGAATGAGACACACGCTCTGTGGACATGGCACCGCAATCAGGACATGTACAATGAGATTGGAGATCAGATTTACATTGTAAGGCAACCTGATAAGTGCCTTGTGAAACCCAAGGTAATTAATCTACATAGAGCTTTGCAAACTGGACTTGTTAATTAAAAATAGTTGCACCCATGGACTCTCCTCTTTCTAATTTGGATAATTGGATCCTTTAATTTCATATGATGTTTGAAAAGATGAAACTCACATTTGCTAGTAAAGAAATATTTTTTTACTTCTCATGGATGGGAGATAGGAAATCCATATTGTCCCCAAATCTTATTAATTTCAATTCATTTCTACATAATTTCCATTATCCAAGCATATTAGACAATATGTAACATGTAATAATGTTGTCATGTTACCAATACCTCACTTGGATACATATTCCAATAGTAATCGTGCATGCACCCGCACCCAATAATCATACCGAGTCCATGTAACATAGCAGCCAACAAAGGAGTTAGGTTGCTGGTCTCAAGTGACATGGGAAGATGTTAAAAGGCAAGGGTTTAAGCATGGATAAGACTGACATACACCTTACACAATTATTTATTAAACTGTCGCAGTTCCCTAAACACAAATGATCTAAAATTTTCATATACAAATCACAATGTTGAAAGAATTTGGGGCTTTATTGCCTACATTTTTTTTGTGTTATAAAAACAAAGTTAAATGATGATGATCGTAATAAAGATTGATTGTCCCATGGATCTTGTTTACTATTAGGTCAATGACTATGTTATTACTGTTTGTTTGGTCATTTTTGTGGTAGAAATTGTTGGGCTAGTGATCATTACTCGGTAGTCTTTAAATATTTCATATAATATTGTGACGTTAATTTTACCATCCTGTCTTTCCGTTGCAGATATCCAAGATGTTTCAATCTGTTTAAGCCCTTTAATGGCACGCAGGCATGTTATATAATATGTATGTGTATATATTTTTCCCAATTATGTGACAAGCGACTGTTATTAAAATGGGTACGATATGTATTACTTTTGTAAATATTTCACACACGTTTTTGACTAAACAAAATTTTCTAAGTATCAACCGTTCTAATATTGATTTTAATTTACAACTACTAGCCAATTGCTGTTTGTGAAAGTATATAACCCGATCAATAAGCTTTATTGGCCCAAAGTCCTGGCTGAAACGCAAGTCTCCGTCTGTATAATGTAATCTAAAATACCAAGTGGTTTCTAACCTTTCAATATGTTACACAATTTTGCAATGAACACAAAAGCCAAACACTAACACAGAATGCACATGATGGACAAGATTTTACAGAATTTGCCAATGTGACTAGCTTCTAATCATTTTTGTGTTGCTAGATTTATTCTATTTTATATGCTTCACATTTGGGATACCTTACTGTTTATGTCAAATTTCTCTATCCTGGTTCAAGTCATAGCAGTTAAATACTTTCTTTATTTTTCTTTTTCTTTTTTCATTTGGTTTAAATTAGTTATTGATCATACAAGATTTTTACCTGCCCTCCTTTGGTCTTTTCTTGTTGAGGCTTCTTTCCAAGTAGCAAGCTGAGGCATATCGTTCACGAAGACCTGCAAAGAAGAGATTGCTGCAAGAAGATATGCATTTGGTTGTGACCTTTTCTGCTTTTTTTTCCTTTTTTTTTTTCAGTTTGTAGAACGAAAATCAATCAGCTTTTGCTATTTCTGGCAGGCCATTGATCTGTTGAATAAAAATTTGTGACCTTTAATATGAAGAAATGTCAGTTTATATCTATGTATGTGGTTTGGCTTTTACACCAACTTGCAAATTCTTCTTTTCCTTTTTTCCCCCCTAAGGTTTCTTGTTTCATGCCTGATGAAATAAAGCAACACAAAGCATTACATTTAAAAATTATATGAATCAGTTGCTTCAATTACTGCAGTGCTGCTATAGAATCCCAAATTGCAGTAATTCCATTGAAATCAGTTGCAAGAAAAAATGCAAACCCAAAATTGCAAGAATAAATAAAACCCCAAAATACAAGTACTGCTGCCATGGAAACGATCATTTCCTCTCTCACCCAAACCCCTTCTCTCCCCTTCCTCCCTTGCCATCTCTACCGATGAATTCCGGTGGAGCTTACTTTTACCTGCCACATGGCAATGAGGTTACGTTGTGGCTATGAAATAAGATCAAATTGAGTTAAAATTGAGAGAGAACCAATAATTCCAATGTGTAATCAAATTTGATGTGGAAATTTGATCAGATGATCCTTCCTACAATGTCTGACATGTTTCAATTTGTGTGCAATGTGAAAATGGATAAGAAATGTCTTGCTCTTTTCCTTTCTTTTATTTTTTTCCGTTTACAAAAAATTCTATTGAAAAGGTAGAAGAATCTCATTTGAGATCTTCTTGGAATGCACCAGTCACATGGCTGTGAATTTTGAGCCATTTACCCTCTCTTATTTTAACGTCAAACAAGTCTAACAATTGCTCTTCTAAGAAACATTACTAGAGAATGTGATTTCAAGCCCAAAAAATAAAAAATCATTTGGCACTTGGAAGGAACTGCCAGGCTGTTAGAAATTTATATCTAGATGTTGGTTTATCCTGGCTAATAAAAATGGTTTTGATTAAGAAAATTTAGTATGATCATATATTCTTTATGACATATTTTTATAAAAGATGTACAATCACTTTAGATTTCTTAATAAATGATGCATAAAAAATTATGCACTTTCTAAACCATCTTGTTGTTTATCTAATCCAAGTCCATGATCAAGTCATTCTAAACCATGGTATTATAACTAGAAACCAGAAACTTTGAAATTGTATAATAGCCTTTCCATGCATGAAAAACAGGTCTGAAAAATGGTAAATGTGTTATGGAAAATAATATTCTGGATCAATTTAAAGAGGAATTTTTTTTTCTTCCACTCACGGAATTCTCTACTGTTAGATGGTTAGATATATTCTATATTATTTTTGTGCATAATTTGTTAGCTCCTGCCCACATGGAAGAATTAATTGAAGGCTAGCTCCAAGTCAAGGAGTAGGAGGGGAGAGAGCAGGTAGAAGACTAGCCATATTTTTCTTCTTGTTATAAATATCTGCCGGAAGGAGGGAAGCAATTGCCAGTTGGCTTCCTTTCTTGACTTTGTTTTCCCTCTCTTTTGTGCATAAATTGAGGTGAGGAGGAAGGGGTGAAAATGAACATAGCCAGAGTAAGAGAGAATCAAAGAGAGTGTGTAAATCTATGAGAGGAAGTGAGTGTGAGTTCTGTAATCTCCCTTTACAAAATTCTATAGTGAAATCTCTCTCCATGGACGTAGGCAATTGCTAAACCACGTAAATATCTTGTGTCTCTTTTCTTTGTGTGTAATTGATTTCTGAGTATGCCTAATCCTAACAAGTGGTATCAAAGCTCGGTTGGAGAAAAACAGTGTGTTTTTCAAAAATTGTCAAATTTCGAAGTTGCTCAAAATCAACTTTTGAGCACACTAGAAGGTGCGTCTCTTCGAGACAATTCCGACAATATAAAATTCGTCAAAATCGGAGCTAAAACGAGTGCCGTAGAGTTTACCAAAGATTTGCCAGAATTTCGCCTAAAATTTCAGTTCGGCGAAGACATTTGAAGAAGAAGGCTGATGTCATTGTGACGTCATCATTGCATCAGCAAATTTTTTTTTGTGTGGCAATTTAGTCCCTGAAGTTGTGATTTTTTTGTACAAGTAAGAAGACGATGGAGGAATCTACATCAACTTCAGGATCGATGATAAAGTTGAATGCTTTCAATTATGGAATCTGGAAGTCGCGGATGGAAGACGTCCTATACTATAAAGACCTGTTTGACCCTATTGCTCTAAAAGGGGTTAAATCGGAAGTAGAAAAGGATGAAGACTGGATAAAGATGAACCAGAAGACTGTCATTCAGATCAGACAATAGATAGACCATAGTGTGGTCCACCATGTCGCCCAAGAGACAGATGCATATGTCCTCTGGACAATGTTACAAAGAATGTATCAGTCAAAGACTGCCTGGAACAAAGCTTTGGTGATGAGAAGGCTTGTAAATCTGAAGTTGAAAAATGGTGTGTTTATCACCGAGCACACTAGTGAATTCAAGAATCTAGTGAATTAGCTTGCAACCGTCAAGATGCCCTTGGATGATGAAATACAAGCCGAACTACTGTTCAGTTCTTTGCCGGACAGCTAGGAGACGTTGGTGGTTTTTTTCAACAAATCTGCACCAAAGGAGAAGCTGACCATGAGCCTGATCATGGACGCCTTATACAATGAAGAGACAAGAAAGAAAGCATGTGAGGTCATTAGTTCCATGCTCTTGTTATAAAAGATAGAGGTAGAGGAAGAAGCAAGAATAGAGACAGATGAAATAACATGAGTAAATCTAAAGATAGTAAAAGTTAAGGTAACTCTAGATTCACTTGCTTCCATTGTGGCCAGGAGGGTCACATAAAGAGGAACTGCCCAAGTCAGAAAGATAAAGGCCAAGGCAGTAAGTTAAAGAGAGATGAGAACACGACAGCCACAATAACTGATGAAATACTTCTTGCAGTTGGTGAAGAGGAGGATTTCCTTCACATGGCTTACCACAACTATATAGAGTGGGTGATAGACACAGTTGCATCCTCTCACGCCACTTCCCACAAATAACTCTTTAGCTCGTACAAAGCTGGAGATTTTGGCATTGTTCGAATGGGGAATTCTAGCTATTCGAAGATTGTGGGTATTTGAGACATTAGTATTCAGACTAATTTCGGTCACAAGCTGGTTCTCAAAGATGTGAAACATGTTCCAGATTTGCGCCTCAATCTTATCTCTAGAAGCGTCCTGGACCAACAGGGCTATACAAGTACATTCGGGAATGGCCGGTGAAAGCTGATAGGTGGAGCTTTGACAATTGTCAATAGAAAGATATCTTCAACACTATACAAGACTCAAATGAAGATTTGTCTGGGAAGTCTTAATACAGTAGAAGACAAGGAGTCATCGGACTTATGGCACAAAAGACTGGCTTACATGAGTGAGAAGGCATTGTATCCATTGGCAAAACAATCCAAGATACCCTTATCCAAAGGGAGTGCCCTGAAGTCATGTGATCATTGCCTTTATGGCAAGCAGTATCGAGTATCATTCAGTTCGGCGAGCAAAAGGAAAATAGAAGTGCTCAGTATGGTATACTCGAATGTTTGTGGCCCAATCGAAGTGGAGTCACTTGGCGGTCGCAAGTATTTCTGACTTTCATTGATGATGCATCAAAGAAGTTGTGGGTGTATTTCTTGAAGACAAACGATGAGGTATTCCAGCACTTTCAGGAGTTCCATGCAATGGTGGAAAAAGAGACCAAGAAGAAGTTGAAGTGTCTTCGCAGAGACAATGGTGGCGAGTACACTTCCAATGCTTGTGAAGTATATTGTGCCAGCAGAGGTCTCTGTCATGAGACAATAGTTCCAGGTACTCCACAACACAATGGTGTGGCAAAAAGGATGAACAACACTATTGTTGAAAGAGTTAGATGCATGCTTAGCATGCCAAAGTTGCTAAAGTCATTATAGGCTGAACCACTCGTATAGCCTGTTATCTCATCAACAGGTCGCCTTCAGTCCCATTGAGTTTTGCGATACCTGAGGAAGTCTGGTTCAGAAGAAAGATATCATATTCTCACTTGAGAGTCTTCGGGTGTAAAACATTCACACATATCTCCAAGGAAAATAAACAAAAACTTGATGACAAGTCCACTCCATACATATTTATAGGCTATTCAGATGCAACATTTTGGTACAAGTTGTGGGACCCAGTGAACAGGAAGATGTTTAGGAGTAGAGATGTTATGTTCTAGGAAAACCAGACAGTAACAGATTTTGAGGAATTTGCAAAGTTTAGAGATGTCATCACTTCAGACTTATTACCATCTCTCAAGCCATCACAAAATACTAAATATGATGATATGTAACAAGAAATGCTAGAGCTACAGGATCTTATGCTAGAAATTGAGGATCATGAGGAAAGAGAGGAAGACCCAAATGAAGAGGGTGTTGAGTAGGGAGAGCAACCCCCTCAACCAGAAGCAACTGGGCCTCAATTGCGAAGATCTAGAAAAGTTGTCGTGCCATCAACCAAATATCCCGCTTCTTAGTATATTCTGATTATTGATAAGGGAGAGCCCGAGAGTTTTTCGGAAGCAAAGAGTCATACAGAAAAAGACTATTGGATGCAAGCCATGAAAAAGAAAATGAGTTCTTTGCAGAAGAAACACACTTACGAGCTTGTTCCAATTCCAAGAGGTAGTAGAGCATTGAAAAACAAATGGGTGTACAAACTGAGAGAGATGGCAGTGGAAAACTACTTCAACATAAAGCTCACTTGGTTGTCAAATGTTTTGGGCAGAAGAAATGAATTGATTTTGATGAGATCTTTTCCCCAGTTGTGAAGATGGTTTCCATTCGAGTAGCTTTGGGATTAGCATCTTGTTTGAATCTGGAGCTAAACAAATAGATGTCAAGACTGCCTTTCTCCATGGTGACTTAGAAGAAGAAATCTATATGGAGCAACCAGAAGGATTTGAAGCTAAAGGAAAAGAAAATCTAATCTGCAAACTGAAGAAGAGTCATTATAGCCTGAAGCAGGCGCCGAGACAATGGTACAAGAAATTTGATTCATTCATGGTGGATCACGAGTACAAAAGAACGGTAGCAGACCGATGTGTATACTTCTAAAGGTTTTCAGATGGAAACATCATTATCCTACTATTCTATGTCGATGATATACTGATCATTAGACATGATATTGCTATGATCAACAAGTTGAAAAAAGACTTGTCGCAGTATTTTGAGATGAAGAATTTAGGCTCAGCACAACAGATTTTGTTCGTTACAGAAAAGCCAAGAAGATATGGCTGTCACATGAGAAATATGTTAAACGGGTGATTGAAAGGTTCAACATGAAAGATGCCAAGCAGTTAGCACACCACTAGCCAACCATTTCAAGATGACAAAGCATTCGTGCCCCACGACTAGTTCTGAAAGGAAAGAAATTGAGACAAACCCCTATTTTTTTGCAGTAGGAAGTTTGATGTATGCAATGGTGTGTACCCGACCAGATATAGCTCACGCAGTTGGCATTGTGAGCAGATTCCTCGCCAATCCAAGAAAGGAGCATTGAGAGATAGTCAAATAGATTCTTCAGTACTTGAAGGGAACCTCAAAGATGTGTCTATGTTTTGAGGGAGTTGAACTAATTTTGAACGGATTTATAGATGCCGATATGGCGGGTGATCTTGATAGTAGAAAATCTACATCAGGATTTCTGTTCACCTTTGCAGGAGGAGTTGTTTCATGGTAGTCCAAACTACAAAAGTGTGTTGCTTTATCTACAATAGACGCAGAGTACATTGTTGTCGCAGGTGTTGGAAAGGAAATGTTGTGGTTAAAGTGGTTTTTCCAAGAATTAGGTCTACAGTAGGAAGAATACAAGGTACATTGTGATAGTCAGAGCACAATTGATCTGAGCAAGAATTCCATGTACCATTCACGTATAAAGCACATTGATGTCTAGTATTATTGGATACGAGAAGTGATGGATAAGCAGCTAATGCAGCTGGTGAAGATTCACACGGACAAGAATCTTTCTGACATGATAACCAAGGTTGTCGCCAAAGACAACTGGAAGTTTGCAAGAATTTGATCGAGATAGACTTTAAGTGAGAAGTCAAGTGTCCATATGGGCGTTGTGGGGGAGAATGGTCAGCTCCTTCCCACATAGAAGAATTAATTGAAGGCTGGCTCCAAGCCAAGGAGTATGAGTGGAGAGGACAGGTAGAAGACCAACCCATATTTTTCTTCTTGTTATAAATATCTACCAGAAGGAGGAAAGCAGTTGGCAATTGGCAGTTAGCTTCATTTCTTGATTTTGTTTTCCCTCTCTTTTGTGTATAAATTAAAGTGAGGAGGAAGGGGTGAAAATGAACATAGCCAGAGTAAGAGAGAATCAAAGAGAGTGTGTAAATCTATAGAGAGGAAGTGAGTGTGAGTTCTGTAATCTCCCTCCAGGAAATTCTATAGTGAAATCTCTCTCCGTGGACGTAGGTAATTGCCGAACTACATAAATATATTATGTCTCCTTTCTATGTGTATGATTGATTTCTGAGTGTGCCTAATCCTAACATAATTGTGAATTTATAATCTATCTACTCCCTTTGTCCCAAAATATTGATCCCTTTTGGGAAATCTAACTTTTTTTTTTATGGTACAATTATAACATTTCAAAATTTTTAAATTTTCAAAAATACCCTCTGATTTAAAATTAAGGTCAAAGAAGTACTACTAGTGTATAAGAAAATCTGTCCAAAAAATTTGGCGGCAATTTGTTGTGAATCAAACCAAATTTAAGGGGGTAGTGTATCTAAACAAAATTTGAAAGTTTCCTTTTCAATTTAAAATTCCATATTACTATAGAAACTACTCCATTCTTTCTCACAAAGGCAAAGTCTTCTGTTTTCCTCCATTACCAAATCTGCTCATTTTCTTTTCTATATCTCATCAACTCTTCCAATTGTTGTCTCATATTTTCATCTTTAAATGTTGATCCATTTTAATCCATCATGGATTCTATAATTGAGACTTCCTCTGTTGCTAGTTTCCCTCCCCCCCTTTTTTTTTTTCTTGTGTTCATCATAGAACAAAGAAAAATCTAACAAATCATCTACACCAATCAATTTTTGAAACTCTGCTAATACGAAATAATGATGGAAAATTGAAAAGAGGTTGTCAAACTGAGGTTGCTGCGAAGTTCTCTGTCCATGTAAAAAATGTTTGTCGTATTTGGCAAAGAAGAATAGCTTGTATGGAAAATGGGTTAATGGTCAATGTATCTAGCAAATTAACAAATTCTGGTCGCAAGCGAGTTCAACCTCAACTTTGGAAAAGTCGCTGAAATTCCTCTTTGTCGTCGAACCAATATCCGCTCATTGTTAAAGGCATTGAATTTTCCAAAATCAACAGTTCATAGGAGAACTAAAGAAGGCAAAATTAGGCCGCATTCAAATGCGTTGAAGCCGTATCTATCTGAAGAGAATAAGAGAGCAAGACTCCGATTTTGTCTTTCAATGCTTGAGCCTAATAGTCTTCAAGGCCAGCCAATGTTCAAATCCATGTATGACTATGTGCACATTGATAAGAAGTGGTTTTACATCTCCAAAAAAGCAGAGAGGTATTACTTTCTTCTTGAAGAAGAAGAACCACATTGTTGTTGTAAAAGTAAACGTTTCATTACAAATGTGATGTTCCTTACAGCAGCTGCTCGGCCACGGTTTGATGAAAATAAAAATGAAGAATTTTTGGGTAAAATTGGAATTTGGCCATTCACGTACAAGAAACCAGCCAAAAAGAACAGCAAAAATCATGCAGCTGTTACACTTAAAACAAAGGCAATTGTATCTGTAACAAAAGATGTTATTTGTGCATGTTTGATTGAGAAGGTTCTGCCCACAATTCGATCTAAATGGTCGCGTTCCAGTGCAATGAACACTATATTCATTTAACAAGATAATGCAAGACCACATGTTGATCCATTTGATGTTGGATTTCTTGAAGCTGCAAGTAGAGAAGGTTTTGATATTCATTTATCGTATCAACCTCCAAATAGCCTGGATATGAATCTTTTGGACCTTGGATATTTTAGAGCGATCCAATCTTTGCAATATTAAGAAGCACCCACAAATATTGATGAATTGGTTTATGCCATAGAAAAATCATTCGAAGAATTATCATGGGAAACTCTTGATCATGTATTTGCAACCTTGCAAGCATGTATGTTAAAGGTGATGAAAATTAATGGTGGAAACAATTACAAATTGCCACATATGGCAAAGAGAAAACTGATGAGAGATGGTACTCTGCCTTGCCAAATTCAATGTGAACTTCATGTTCTTGAAAATGCTTTGGCCCATCTTCATTTAAGTCCAGGTGAGTTTTTGGGTGTCTCTCACTGTTTTTTGTTTGTCTGTATGTAGCATGAAGGATTAAGTTTTTGTCACGACCCAACCCCTATGGGTTTAACACCGTAACCGGTCAATAATCCATGATTACCGAAAGCCTACTTAACAGTAAAACAGCAATACAGAGTACAGGGGCTGGCAGAAGCCAAAACAGTAATTAAAAGATATTCAATGAGCTGTGACAGTCTGTATGCGAAAAAACCTTTCATAACATGATCACATTCAGAACAAAAACAGTATATACATATATCATTTACAGGCATACAAGTTAGGGACCAAATCCAAGCCATAACAGTACAGTACAGGTACACATATCAGTCTATACAGTGTTACAAAACCAGATAGAAAATGGGGAAAACTAAAACACTCCAAAAAGCCCTAGCTTGAAGGACTTGGAACCTCGCAGTGAGGCACGATGGTTGGCTCGGCAAAAAGGGAGTTTAATCCAACGCTCCTAGCTTCGATCTGGTGCCTGTACACCTACATATATATATGAGCAGTGAGCTAAAGCCCAGTGAATAACATATTATGTAAAGGGGTTTAGAATGAATGTCCTTACAGTAATAAAAACAGTTCAATGGATGACCGAGATGCACCACCACAAGGAGTTATTAATGTCATCCACGGCATCGTGGAACCGGAGCGTGTTTGCGAACTCCGGGGCATGATCAAGAAGGCAGAGCATATGAGGGAAGTTTTGTCAGTACAGCCTGCCATCAAAAGGGGGAAGACAGAAGAGAAAGACGTGATTAGTTTCACCTCAAGGGATTTAGAGCGTATCGTGGAAGTGGTGAGAGGTGGGTGGTGGTGGCAGGTAGGTGGCGAGTGGTGGTGGCAGGTGGTGGTGAGAGGTGGGTGGTGGGTGGTGGTGGCGGAAAACGGTAGTGGAAAATGGTGGCGGGTGGTGGCTAGTGTTGGGTGGTTAAAAAAAAAAAAACTGAAAACTCAAAATGGAAAAACATTTTTTGTGTTTTCATTTTTTGACCAAATTTATAAACTGAAACCACTGATTTATAAATCAAAAATTTTACCAAACAAGTTTTTATTTGAGTTTTTTAAATTTTTGTAAATATAAACAGAAAACTGAAAACGTAAGTGTTACCAAACGACACCTTACAAATTGCCACATATGGCAAAGAGAAAACTGATGAGAGATGGTACTCTGCCTTGCCAAATTCAATGTGAACTTCATGTTCTTGAAAATGCTTTGGCCCATCTCCATTTAAGTCCAGGTGAGTTTTTGGGTGTCTCTCACTATTTTTTGTTTGTCTATATGTAGCATGAAGGATTAAGTTTTTGTCACGACCCAAACCCGCCCCTATGGGTTTAGCACTGTAATCGGCCAGTAATCCGTGATTACCGAAGGCCTGCTTAACAGTAAAACAGTAATACAGAGTACAGGGGCTGGCGGAAGCCAAAGCAGTAATTAAAAGATGTCCAATGAGCTGTGACAGTCCATATGCAAAAAGACCTTTCATAACATGATCACATTCAGAACAAAAACATTATATAAATATATCATTTACAGGCATACAGGTTAGGGAACAAGTTCCTACCATAACAGTACAGTACATGTACATATATCAGTCTATACAGTGTTACAAAACCAGATACAAAAGGGGGGAAAACTAAAACACCCCAAAAAGCCTAGCTTGAAGGACTTGGAACCTCGTAGTGAGGCACGGTGGTTGGCTTGGCAAAAAAGGAGTTTAATCCAACGCTCCTAGCTTCGATCCGGTGCCTGTACACCTACATATATATATGAGCAGTGAGCTAAAGCCCAGTGAATAACATATGCGTAAAGAGGTTAAGAATGAATGTCCTTTCAGTATTGAAAACAATAATTTATCAGTATATCAGTCATTCAGTTTGTGGCTCATAATTCTTGTCATAACAGTCATTTATAAACCATAACAGTCATATGTGGTACATCTAATAGCAAACAGTATAGTAGGTCTTATCAGACCAAGCAGTCAGATGATAGCCATCATATCAATAAACAGTAGAGGTTCCAACATGAGAACCGACAGAGATTTCTGTAACAGTAACAGTAACAGTACAGTAACAGTAATTGCTAAGGATGTCACGAATACAGTTCGCAAATAGGACAAACATTCATTCAGGAAACAGTATACTCCAGAAAAACAGTACAGTTAATTGTTCAAAAAATAATCATCATTGAACATATCTTTACAACATTGTTACTCACAGAGCACTGGGCTATAAGCAGCTAGAGCGTCTTCGGATGCCAACCCTACACAGTTACAGAACGAATACACACTAAGCTACACAATTGGGAAAATAATAATTTAATCCCTAATTTGTCTCGGTGTGGTTCTACATCAATAACCTCATTAAGATGTCTCAAACTAGGCCTAAGAATGCCTAGGATGGAATGAGGATGCAAAGATGCACTTTTAAACACTTTACAAAATTTTGCTGAAATAGGGGTCCCGCTCGAGCGTGGCTTTCTCCGCTCAAGCGGACATGCAGACAAAAAGGTCTCCGCTCGAGCAGACTGTAAACTATAGTAAAAGTACTGGATGCATGAAATTTACACTCGATGGGCGCTCGATACCCACTCGAGCGTGAGACACAAGTCCTCGCTTGAGCGTGCATTACCCCGCTCGAGCGGACTGTAAACACATGCAAAGTACTGGATACACGCAATTCACGCTTGAGTGTTACTTTCCCCGCTCAAGTGGACCCGCTCAAGTGGACTGCATGAACTCAGTGTGTACGCTCGAGCGTGGAGTCCCCCGCTCGAGTGTGAGTCCAAAATCTGGAATTTCCAGATTTGAACCTCAAGCTCAAAACTCAATTTCAATGCATCAAATTCGATCCTTTTGGGCTAATTTTCTGGAAAACACTTGTAAACTCATAGTATAACATGTTTTGAAGATCAATTTGAGAAATCAAAGCCCAAAGGTAGTTCAATTAAAACACAATTCAAGGAAATTTTCATGAACATGAAGAACAATGCAAATTCAACACATACATGGGTTTCTAGGAACACCAATGCTACCAAAACAAGATCAAATACAATGTTTGACTTCAAAACATGGTGAGTTCATGGATCAAGACCAAAAATATGAACATGCATGAAGAAATCTTCATGAAACAACTTCAAAACTCAATAATATGAACATGCATGCAAGATTTAAGCTATAATTCAACATGTTAGAACCAATTCTAGACTTAGATCCCTTAAGACTCATGAACCATGCAAGAACTAACTTCAATTCACAAATGAGAGGATGAAATTTCTACCTTATGTCTTGAATTCAAGATGTAGAGGCTCAATTATGCAAATAAACCTTCAATATCTCTAGATTCCCAAGCAATTCTTCAAGTTGAATGCAAACTCTCCTCTCTCACTCTCTCCTACGGTTTGGCTCAAGGAAAATGGCTGAGGAAATGTTGATTCTAAGTCTCAAAATATGATATGTAGTGGGCCACTAAGTGGCAAGGTTGTAAATAAGGCCAACTCTTGCAATTTATCAATATTTAATCTAATTTAAACATACCAAATCACATTTCAATCAAATATACCATAAAATCACCTAAATTTCAATTAGCATAAAACATTAATCAATTTCTGGTTCGGCCGCCGATAAGGCCTTCAATTTGCAGTTTAAAACATAAAACACGAACAGATAGTTCACTGACAAACAGATAGAAATGCATTTAAACTAATACACTCAATCAATTAACTCAGAATTTCAATCAATTCAATTACTTATCATGATCAGTCTCAGTTTAGCAGTAATCAGTGGTGTTATCAGTAAACAGTAGTGAGGGTTGTCACAGTTTTATTTCACTGTATTTTTATTTATTTATTTTTTTTTCAGGGTCTAACTTCACAAGGCTTTAGAATTTTTTGGGTGAATTCCTTAGTTAAGAACTCTGCTGATAGAGAACAATTTTTGTTGGTAAATTTTGTCAATTAACTAAAAGCTTCCTTGATGGTGTTGTTGTTGAAGAAATCATTTGTGAGCTTGCAATGCTAAATGTAAATAAATGGCAGTGGTGGTGAGAATTGAAATTCCATATATCAGCACTTCTTTTTGTTATTTTTGCTCCCTTTTGATGTATATATTTCTTTTGAAATGTAATGAAATACAGTAGTACAGTAATTTCGTTTTTTTTTTTTTTTGGTTGAAAATATCAATTGTCATAATTATGTACTTTTTGTGTATATTAATAGTAATGAATTTAAAAGAAGGGTAAAATGAAAAATTCATGTGATTTTTGTACTTGATTTTTGAAAAGAGACTAATATTTTAAAATAATAAAAAATAAAATAAAAGATTAATATTTTGAGATGAAGAGAGTATATTATAACAATGTATTAGTCCCTCAAAATTCTCTAAACTTCTAACTTTAAAATCTAATACATGTTCACATTTCTCTGACGTCCTTCTTTAGTTATGTTTTAATGACAATTCCATAAGGAAGTAAAAGTGTGATTATAAATTCTTATAATTCAGTGTTGCCCTTATATTTTTGTAGACTCCACGTCTATATGAGATATTTAGTCATTTATTTAATAGAAAATTTGATATTTTAATTATAAGAAAATATTATAGGTCTTAAATTTTTTACTAAATAAATGACCAAATGTGTGTAGACCCCACACTCGTGTGGATCTCACACCTATGAGATATGTGGTCATTTATTTGGTAGAAAATTTGATATCTCTAGTATTACTCTTAATTATAGGAAAATGCTAAAGGTTCTAAATTTTTTACCAAATAAATGACTAAATATCTTACATGAGTGTAGATCCATACCCATGTAAAATATTTAGTCATTTATTTGATAGAAAATTTGGTATCTCTAACATTGTTTTTAATTATATTCACATTTTGCTGACGAATAATGCCATATGCAAAAATTAGTGTATTAATAGTGTACTAATTGATGATATGATATAATTTAAGATATTTTTAATATTTATAATTTATATAATAAGTGATGTTATTAATAATATCAAACTAGTATACACTAATTAATATATATATATCACCACCATTTCTCTGGCATCCTTAGTTATGTTTTAATGACAAATTCTAGAAGGAAGTAAAAGCGTGTTTTAATTCTTGATTACCTCTTACATAACAAATCACATTTTCAAACTGTTGAAATTTGTTCACCGCCACCCTAATAACCTATTATGATTTCACATTTCTGTAGGAATATGAATTATTTAAGAGGAAAAAACAAAAAACGGGTTAGTAAACTCGTAATTTTTAAAATTTTATTTTTGAAAATGTAATTCATATTCTCTCCATTTGATTCTTATCATCTAAACATATTTTGTTTTCTTATTCACATTTTTTTCCCCTTTCTATATATGTTATAGATACAATATATCATATATAATAAAAATATATAAGCTTTGCATACCATATGTAAGACATACCTAAGGATTCCTATAGATTTATTGTCTAAAGCAAGAAATAGATCAATCCATTTAATATTTTGCAAGAAGCAAAAAGTTTACCATAAAAATAAAAATAAAAACAATAAAATGTAAGAAGAATCTCCAGTCATATGGTACTGGGGTCATTGGGGTGCTTCCCACTGAGGTCTAAAGCAAAGTTTATCATATTTTAGCCAAAAAAATTAAAAAATTACTAAAAAAAACTTATTTCCAAACGAAGCCTTAATTAGATTCTTAAGAACTGAATCAACTTCAAAAAAATATTATTGGAAACACACATGTCAATGGAATAACGTTGTTGACACAATTTTTTTTAATAAAAAAATAAATAATACAGAAACTGTCCATTTAAATTAAAAAAGAATTGAAGATGTTTTTCAAATACAAAACAGTGGTCACCACGTCTCGTTCATGATTCTATGAGAAAACCATTTTCCAACTTTCGAAAAATTTATTTGTCTTATTAATTGTTTGTCAATAAAACTACTGTTTTTTTTATAATTTCCATTAACAAATGTCAGTTCCAAGTTCCAATCAAATATTCATTTGAAGTTAACGTTTTTTTAACAAAATGATCCTTGTAATTTATTTTTTGTATCAATTTAATTTTTATAATTTTAATTGTATCAATTCCATCCTTTAATTTGGTCCATTTGAAAACATTCATAAAGAAATTAGACAGAAATCAAAGTAAAATTTGTCAAAAAAATTACTGTTGCTTTTTAATTTCCATTAGCAAATGTCAGTTTCAAGTTCCAATCAAATATTCATTTGAAGTTTGTAACGTTTTTAAACAAATTTTACTTATGGTTCTTGTAATTTATTTTTGAATCAATTTAATTTTATAATTTTAATTGTATCAATTTTATCCTTTAATTTAATCCATTTGAAAACATTCATATAAAAAAATCAAAAAATCAAAGCAAAAATGGTTCATTTAAAAGAGAATTATTATTTTTAAATTGTATATCAATCGCTAAATCATTTTGGAGAGAATAAATAAAATATTTTGTCGATTGATTTCAGTTCATTTTTAAGGAGGTATTATCAATTAAATTAAATTAATAAAAGGGAAAATTCAAAAATAAAATCGATACAATTAAAACTACAAACCAATCTGACAAAATATATATATATATATAAGAATTACGAGTGTAATTTGTTTAAATATTTTTTTTTCCCACCAAAATCCAAAACACTAGAGTAAGGGTCTACATTTTATATGATAATTATATCATATTCTACTCCTAATTATTAGTGTTTTTTTTTTTTTTATGTAAAATAACAATAATATTACATCTTGGGACTCAAAAAATAATAATATTACATCCACACAATTTTTTCTTCAATAATCTCCACAAATGAGGTGGCACGCAAAATTTTAAAAAACGATCCACTCTAAAATTAGTATAAAACTTACATTATATCTTATCATCTCATTTGTGTGAAAATAAAATTGTGTTGATGAAAATTGTTTTTAAATAACTTTTTTTTTTGGTAGTATCTAAAATTTTGCTTAGAAGCCCCCGACATATCACGTTGCACACGTACCCCTCGTATAATCAATACAAGCTTAAACTTGGAAAAGTATTCATCCACACACCTCGGGACTCTTGTTTTTTTTTTTTTTTTTGATAGATCGACCAC